>JARWLC010000008.1:101052440-101652440 GCA_033318265.1 Phyllotis vaccarum | reverse complement strand
TATCTCTCACAAATAGGCTAACATCATTATCCTGAGACTGAGTTATTTATGACAGGAAGAGTCTCCTGGAAGTGAGTTTAGTGACTTGGGTTTTTCTTTCTCTGTTGTCATTGGCTTGCTCTCTCACATTCTATACTTGATGCTATGTTGTTATGCAGCTAAGATGCTCATCAGAAGTTAGCACCATGTCCTGGGACTTTCTAGCCTCCAGAATTGTGAGAAATAAATTTATTTTCTTTATAAACCATCCATTCTTTCAGACTCAGTTTCTCTATCTTCTTTTAGACTAAACAGTGATCAGTGAGATTTTATTCTCTGTTGGAAATTAGGAAAGTATGCAGCTCTGTTAGGAAATGAGAACAAGAAAGGACATTGAGGTGTAATGTAATTCTGACATTTTTGAGGGAGGCCTAGAGGCATAGATTTGGGGTCCCGTGATACTGAATGGATGTGTCCAGCCCCCATTGTCAACCTGGGACATGCTGCTCATTCTTCCTGTTTTGTTCTTTCATTCTCGGAGAGCAGATCAGACCATCCGCATGGGACATTTCCACTATCTAAGAATTGTCTTAAGGTTTGATTTGTATCAGCGAGTGTTTATATAACCCCTTAATAAATATTAATTCTTTATGTTATATATTGCAAGTGAATATTTTTGTAAATCTGGCACCCAAGATAGGGCACAAACCCACTGAGACTTAGAGTCTCATCCTCTACCAACTCAGCTAGACAATTTGCTCTGGTATAAATGCTTGCATATTGATACAAATGTGAAATTATTTGATATGTATGATTTAGATAATTTGTATATTAATACAAATTTAAATCTAAAATTGTTTTATATGTTTAAGATAATTTGTGTATTGATACAAAATTCATTTGTAATTGCCATATTTTACACATGCTTCTTCCTCTGTTTAAAATATTTTGCACATTAATGCATATTAAGTGTTCTATTGTCATTTGCATTATGCAGTTTCTACCCCTGTTTACTTATACTAATCACAAAATATAATTATACTAGCCATTGTTTATATATATATATTTATATATATATATTCTATTTCTGTTTAAGATACTTTGTATGCCTCTATTCGGATATTTTACATAATGATATATATTTAGGATACTGTTGTCATTTTACACTATACCTTTACCTTTGTTTAATATGTATATGATTGTCATACTTTAAGTCATTGTTCAGCAACTATACACTCATTTATAGATTGCCTATTTTAACTATGTAAGCTTCAGTCTTTAGTATAATGAGACCTGCAGATCATCGTTACTTAGCTTTGCCATGTAATAGTCATGTTAGTTAGGTTTCTCAGATATATACTAAAATATATATGATAGACAGGAGTGTTCAATCATTTCATAGACCTAGAGAATATATCATTTATTGTTTTGTTATTCAGAATTCAGCCATGAGAGACACGACAACTCCTGGTATCACTGTTCCTTTCCCGAGATGGTGTGGGGCATCAAGAACTCTCCACAAGGAGTTTGTCTTCCTTGGTAGACAACAGCCTGTTGGACAAAGAACTGTCCTTGCCTTGACTGCTGTCAGTATGCACAGTCTTCAATCTGGATGAGCAGCATGAAGGATAGAGACTATTGAAACCTGCCAAGACAGGATAAGACAATTTCTCCAAAAATACCCTGCTTCTGAAGAGAGCTGTCAGATAGCCCAGGCCTGTAGCCAAAAAGGTGGATGCTCCAAATTTGCAGAAAATCCATGGGCAACTGTCCAGGCAGCTGGCTGTTGCTGTTCTCTCCTAAATCTTGGAAGCTACTCCCTTTTGCTTCCAGCTTACTCAGGTAATATAGTTTCCTTCTTGGGTCTTTGATGTGGCTGAAGGCTAGAGAGTTAAATTTACTACCATCTCAGACCTTAGCTAAGAACATTCTGATATTGGATTCATATTATTCAAGACAAACAGCCTTGAAGTAGTCCCTATGTATTACCATTTACCAATATTCTAGATATTTAAGATATACCTTATGTGTGTTGTTTGTTAGTTGTGATTTGACCTTGATTATCTTATTGCCTTATCCTCTCCTAGACATAATCTTATAAGTATTTCTATCGTATATAGTCTATACCTAGTTTTTAGAACTTCTTTGTTAGACAAAAGAGGGGACATGGTGTGATTCATACATTTTTGAGGAAGGCATAGAGGCATAGTTTGGGGTCTCAGGACCCTGAATGGGGTATTGCAAGCCTCCATTGAGGACCTGAGGCATGCTGACCTTCTTTCATTATTTGCCCCTGTGTTCTTGGGGGAATGGATCAGATGAAAATCGGTTCATGTTTTGGTGTCTCTTGGGGAATTGGTTTAAGAAATACCTAGATAGAAAAATCCACAGAGGTTCAAATCTTCTCATAAATTGTATCGTATGTAACTGTTTACTAATAACCTATGCACATCTTCTCCTATATTTTCAAGAAACTCTACATTATTTTTCATATAAACCATGACATAAATGCCAATTTAATTCTACTATTTAGTAAATAATGGCAAGAAAATGCCTGTAACTATCAGTAATTATTGCTATTTCTGAATATTTTCTATCCAGCCAGTTGAATCCATAGATGTGACACTCATAGATATGGTATAACAATTTTAGAAGGTGAAATTACTTGGTAACTATGCAATCTGCTTTAGGACTAAAATATAATAGCCTAAGTAATGTTACTACTATTAGCAATGTTAGAAAAGCTTCCATGTCACATATCTTTCATTTCATTGATTTTTCCACTAGATATTTATGAGTTTTCCCGGGCCCTGTTGCAGTCTCAGAAAGGGGATATTCTATACAGCATCTGGCTAGACATAGCTGCTATTTCTCAGAAAGGCTTTCACATTTCACACTCAAACATGAAAATTAATTAACACTCATATTTAAATGCTGATACTACAAGCTGAAAAAAAGCAAAGGTAGTGTTAAATTCCTTTCATGGGGGCTGACTAATTACTGCAGAGATCAAAACCGTTACTAGTAGGGAAACATTTATCAATCTCATAAAATATTGTAATTCCAATGCCTTCTATTTAATTTACATAGCTTAACATTTGTGACTCTCTAAACTCTGTTTACAAAAAGCGTAATGTTATACTTGTTTGTTTTAAAATGATATAATTACTGACATTATTCAGTAATGGTAATTCTGTGCTATATATAATCAAAAATCATAATTTCTAAGCAATCTCTCTGGTTAAGGTAGGGAGCAAGCTGATTAGAAAAATACAGTTATCTATGAGGGGGAAAAATCTCAGACTGACATTTCCTTTTGAACAGCTAGTAGATTTGTGCATGAGATTATACTATTTTCCTGGTTTATGTGTGTCTGAATCTAACTTGTGTCATAAGCATGTGCATGAGATATGAGAATTTTGCAAAATCAAAGAAGATGTCAGCAGATATCCATATATGCTGTGTTCTCTTCAGTGCTTAGAGCACAGTTGAACTCTTTTATATATGCATTATATGATTGCCTATAGTAATTATAATGCAATTTGTAATTCTTAATTATGGCCTCAAATAAAGCAGTATCACATTGTACCAGTAATTTAAGAAATAAAGCCATAAAATTTGTTTTTGTTAATTATAATTTCAGGCCATACCAGGTAATGAACTTAACTGTCTGTCTTCAATTTGATTATGTATTTAAATATCATTTAATATATTCCAGAAATATCAGATAGCTTTATTGATGATCATTCTGTGTGATATAGTAAAACTCCACTTCTCAGCATTCTCCAGAATCTGTCACCATCAATGCATCCTATTGTGCTGATTGTATAGCACTCCTAAGTATTGCCTGTTTTGGTTAAGTGGAGACTATTAAAACATTCAATTTTGGGACTCCTATAATTACTTTTGTTTGCTTTCATAGAGAACCTACCTACATGTTTGCTAATTGATTTTGCGTAATTATCTGCCTACCACTTATGCTAATTTTATTTTGTACATGATACACCTTGCAAAACAATCTCTACTCACAGTTCTGTGTCAGAGAACATCGCCAAGCTCCAACACTATATATATTTTCACCTCATTATCTACTATTTAAGTACAATATTATTTTGCATCCAAAAACCCTGGAATTTACGGGACTCTGTTAAATCCATCTTCTTCCCTTTTTATGATACATAATCTTTTCCCCAAGTTGAGTATTTCTCATTTTTTGTTTAAAAATTAATGAGTAAAAGCACAATGTAATACCCAAGCACCTTAGTTTACATTTAAGAACCATATTAAAGTGTAAAGAGAAAAGTCTCTCATGAAACTAGCCTCTGATCTCCACACAAATATTATGGAGCATGCTTGCTCCCCTTTCTCTCTCTCGCTCTCTTTCTCTCTCATACACGTACACACATATATACAACAGCATCCACCAACAATAACAAAATAATAATAATGAAGTGTTTTAATTAGACTCTCATGAATATATTCTTTTGAGAAAAAAATAAAATAAAAGATTAAATTATTTTGAAGTATAGCCTTTTATCATAAAACTCTTGAATGATTTTTTATTTAAGTTCTTGCTGAAAATTAAAGAATCTAGCAATTGCTCTAAGGTGGGAAATGGGCATAAAGCATCAAGAAGAGAGCTTTGATTTGGTCAACAGACGCTGCCAATTGTTGGGGTTGAGAAATAGGGTGAGGAAAGGCTGATATCTAACAATTCTTTAAATAACAGAAACCTTTGACAGGGTGCTTTACCATTTCCTCCAATAATTGTCTCAAATTCCTTTTAACAAAGCATACATTTCCAGCTGACTTTCATGAAGACTTCATGCAACTGAAGAAATTTTACATCAAAGGTGTTAAAACAAGTCAAAGCTGAATGTGAGATATCCAGTTAATAAAAATCTGTCCCATAGCAAAGTCTGTGACCTCTTTGTCTCCCTCTGCTCTTTCCCTATCCTCTCAATAATTCTTAGTCCCCATGGTTTCGAATTTTTTCATGCCTAATGTCTACTTTTTTTCCCCTCCAGGAAAAGTTACATGTCCACTCTATATTCAGCTCTACATTTACCTTTGGATAAGTGAATACCCATTTTTGTGCTCTATTAAAGCCCAGAGAATCTACTCTGTATCTAAAACAGTAGGGCATAAATCTACATTCATAATGTCTAGAAAGAGCTTTCAAAACTCACAAACTTTGAGCCTTCCTCCAGTTGTAGTGTTTCAGAAAAATAATAATAATAATACCAATAAATAATAATAATGCTCTATGTTATAATCATTCAGCCACTGGGGAACCAGAAGGGAAAGGAGCTGAGCCCTTCAAGTTTAGGTAACTTGGCATGGGCAGTATGTGAAGCCTCGGGGGTGGGATCAGAATGTGCATGGGCTGGCTCCTTGGATCCCATTTCTTGCAGAGGAGCGGCTAACCCAGTCTTGATATTGGGATGAGGAAATAGGACTTGCCTGGAGTAGATGGCCCATGCTGAGCTGATCCACTTTAGATTTCTTTAACTTTTAGGGGAGGGGATGGAGGAATGGGGAGGAGAAAGGCTGAAGGCTGACTGGGAGGGATAGGGAAAAGGGAAGGGAAGCAGGTGCATACAAAGATATAAAATGACATTTTCTTAATAAAAAATAATAAAATGAAAAATGTTTAAAGCTAAAAACTACAAAAAATAAAACTCTTTTGAGTAAAGAAGGGTAAATCACATTGAACTATATGATCCCCTTAAACTACCTTTACAGATGCTTGAATGTAACTATAAGGTGGGGACTATCATCTCAATACCAAACAGACTGAAGGAATTTTATTTGTCTAAAAATCAAACCTAGACAAGTATTCAAGCTCAAATTTGAACTATCCAAATCTTTTGGGTACATATGAAAAATTATAAAAGACTAATCAATACAAAATAAATATTTAACATAATCTTTGGGGGAAAATAGAATGTCCTTACTATCTTAGAACTGTGGAAGATAGCCTTCTTATTTTGGGCATATCATGTAGAATGAATTTGCAAAGCAATACTGCGTCAGTTGGTCAGATGCAATTCCCAAACAGAAATCAATCATTTGTCAACTTCTTTATGGAGCTCCTAAAACTTTAAAGAAATTAGTTTTGAAGTACTACAATCTCCCCCACAATTTACTAATATTTTAGTTTGCTAGTTGACTACAAAATAAACCTAGAAATTATAAGAATCATATACTTAAAATATTTAGTCTTAATCAACACTTATATGTGTGTCCCTGTTCTCTATTTTCTCACCTATATCTTAGGATGAATCATCTGGACTCTCAGTTTTTGACATTTTACATCCCCTATAACTTAAATCACTCTTCCCAGCCATGCTATTTTTTTGTCTTACCAAAAAAAATCATAGTTATTGTAAAATCTGGTTTGTATTTTCTCATATAAACCTATGTGTAATGTATTACCCTCAAAAATCACCCCATTTTTGTATTTTACTTTATAGCATCAATTTTCTCTTTAAGTCAATCCATAATTAACCTCCTTGTGTACCAGATCCATAAAAATTATTCAGGTAAAAGATCCCATGATGTCTAATTTTTCCAATTCAACAGGAAAGTTTAATGATCATTTTTATTAAACTACTTGAGTTATTAGACCACATCCCACATCCTTACATCACTTATGAATATATGTTCTCCTCTACTTTCAGGATTTTACCTCCACCTACCTTATAATTAGCACTTTTTTCCCAATTTACTATCATTTATAAACAAAACAAAACAAAACCCCAAAATTCTTCCTCTTTCCATTGGACCTCTTTTTTTTCATGTCAAGATAATCTCATTTAGTGTGATTACTAGTATACTGTCTGCACTGATTCTTTTTCCCTTTGCCAATATGTTCTTGCTTCAGAAAAAATAATAAAATTCCATACCCCTACTAAGTAATGAACATATGGAACATATGGTTCCATATTATAATTATCACTACTTCTCCTTAATATAGACTGCTTGTATCATGCTTGCTCCGTCCCCTTATATTATACCTACAAGTAATCAATCTTCAAATCCCACCATCTCTGACTTAAACATTGTTTTTAGGTGTTGACTGATCCTCTTTATAAAATTCTCTATCCTGATTAGGTTCCTGTTTTTTGTATTTTTTCAATATTTTTCAGAGTATTTTCATTCACAAGGTCAAAAGTGTCAATCTAAAACATATCAGAACTGCTAGTTGATATTTATTCACACTGGTGTGTGTGTGTGTGTGTGTGTGTGTGTGTGTGTGTGTGTGTGTGTGTAGTTAAAGTCCTTAAACATTTTATAAAGATATTATACAATAATTAGACATTTTGTCCACAATCATCATTTTTGCTCATTTAACTAAACTGTTTACTTATTTAGACATGAATCCAAACCATCAAGCAGAAATAACAACAAAGGACACTCACTTGATGGGTTGCCTATTTCTTCCTTTGACTATCAATAACTAAAACACAAACACCTAAAAAGTGATCCGTAGTCTGTTCTTTGTAGAATCACCTGGAGCCTAGGATCATGTCAACTACAAAACAGGCACTTAGTACTAATAGAGCCGGTGAATAAAACTCAAATATTTGCTAAATCCAATCTGTGATATTTCTGTAACTTAATTGTTATGTTTTGGTGAGCACCATTTGATTTCTTTCCTAGAAAAATAAACCTATATAATCTCTTGAATAAAAATAATGTAAATTTTCCATACCTTTATTTTTATAATTTTATATTTACTTTTTATACTCCTATAGTGTGTAGTAGGAGGGTTCTTGGGTCCCAGGTGGCCATGGGCCTGGACCCACAGACCTGCCGCCCCAGACCCCTTAGCTGCCCAGCCGCCCACCGCTCAGACCCCCAGAAATGACTCAGACACTTATATTAACTTCATGCTGTTTGGCCTATGGCTCAGGCACATTGCTAGCTAGCTCTTACATCTTAAATCAACCCATTTCTATTAATCTATCTGCCATGTGACCCGTGGCTCACCTGTGTTCCTTACATGTTGCTCCTTGGGCGGCTTCAGCTCCATCTGCCTCTGACTCCGCCCTTTCCTACCTATTCTGATTCCTCCTCCTACTTCTTCTATGGTGCCTGTCATGGCCCAAAACAGCTCCTTTATTTAAAGATTGTGATTCACAGCATACAGAAAGGCAAAGGGCAGCTGAGGGGTCTGGCGCAGCAGGGTCTGGGTCTCTGGCTGCCCAAGATCAAGAAACCCCACTACTACAGATGGCGCATCAAACGTGGGTCGATTATCCACTTAAAGCCTGAAAAAGATTAGAAAGAGTTCTAGATCACAGAAAATGAGCCAAGGCAGCCTCCAAATTGTGTATACGAAGCAGGTCATTGTACAAAGAAAGCATGGCGTCCAGGTCCCATTCAAAATGGCGCCAGCGGACTGTCAGCAAGCAGTACTGCAATCAGGCGGGTTCCTGAAGTCTTACAGAAGACTCAGTAGCATGTGGCTGCTTTTAGATTTCTGTTTATTTTGAACAAAAAGGAAACAAAGATGGTTTCTTAGTAGCAGCATTTTCTTGGGTCTGCTCTGTTTGCTGGCCATGAACAGGGACTCAGTCCCTTTAAGAGAACTTACTGATCCGGCTTCCTCGGCAAAAACTATGCAGCTCTTTAAGACAGTGTATTTTAAAAGCTTTTATGGTTGGAAGATGATTAAGGATTCACAATAAAACAGATTCAGAGGAAAATAAAAACCTGTAAATGGGTTACAATGTGTGTAAAAGGTATATAAGCTTCAGAGAGAAAAGAAAGAGGATAGAAAAAGTCTTTAAAAAGAGGAATAGAGTATTAAAATATAATAAGCCACGTAAAGATGGAAAATAGACACAAAATCTGGATTTTGGTTGTTATTGTGTTTGCTTTTAATTTTTTAATTGTTAATGAGCTAACTGCAAAAAGACAATGGATTTCAAATGCAAAGGCTACTAAGTTAAATAAGAATATATGTTTTAAAGGTATTTTGATTTTGAAATTTGTGTCTAAGGATTTAGTGCTTTGAAAGAGTTCTGCTTTTGTTTCCACAGAAGATGAGAACCTGTGGATTGCTTCCAGGCAAATATGTTTTCATCAACCAAGACCCCCTAAAAAAACCTCTGATGGGAAGAGATGGCCTTATCAGCTTCAAGACTGCAGATTATGATCCATTCTCAACAACCGTGAGATTTTCAATGCCCCTTAATCAGCAGGAAGTAGTAATGGAAAACTACGCCCAAATTCCCCAAATATTGTTTCTAAATGTTTGTTTTCATTATAAATGGTTAATGGTCATAGTTAATCTCTTTCTAAGAAGAAAAGGGGATATGGTATTTGAATGATTTTTTAAAAATTAGACTATTGAATTTACTTATATCTGAAAATTAGCTGTTAATATTGAAATGTTTTACATTGGTATAGATTTTGGTTTATTGATACAAATTTAAGGTCAATTCTCTTATGCTGTATGTATTTTTCTACTCTTGTTTAAGATAAGATGTTTATGTAACTGATTTAGAATTATAATGTATAATTAAGAAATGCATGTTAGTTACATTTTCAGATATACCAAGATATATTTCAATTAGTTAGGTAATCTTCAAATACTTCTAAGACCTACAGAATATGGTATTTAAAATGTTTTAAGAACTTATACTTTTCTGGACAGTGAGACAGTCTGCTCCTGGCAGCACCAATTTACTTCAAGAAAAAAATGGGCATCGAAGAAACTCCATATGGAGTCTACTCTCTGTGTCAATGGTTAGCCACTGGACAAGAACCTGTTCTTATATTGACTGCTTGACAGTATGCTTTTTAAACTGGACATGCAGGTTCCATAGGAAGATGACCTCTGAACTTTGGCAGAACAAGCCTAGATTGTTGTGGGATTCAGGTGTCAGCTGATAAGGTCAAAAGACACTTATACAGGGCACCGGGCCCCCTGAAAGGGGCGGGGAAAAGCCCATTGAAAAGGTGGTGCGGAAACACGGGACGCTCTCTTCCTGGTTCCTGGCTGTTGGAGAGAGGATTGGAATCCATCGTCCGTTTCCAGACTCCAGTCCCTCCTGTTCAGGTGCTACTGTAATCTGTTACCTGTACCGTGAGTGTTGGTTTATATTTTAATAAATATCTATCTGGTATTGGTGCCCTTCTAAGAAATTCCGCCTACACTAGATAGTCATTCAGGTTTCTGCTTTGCAGAGAAAACTGTCAGACATTCTTCAGGACTCGAGGATAAGCAACTGATGAACTGTGCCAAAATGGGCAGAGCAGATTTCCTGCTTCACTAAAATGAAAAGGGACTCTGGGCCTGTAGGCTGAAGATGCATGCCCCAACTTTATAAAGGAACTTTCGGTGACTGTCCAGGTGGATTGGTGTCATCTCTGTCATTTCTAGATTTTAGAAGTCACTTGCACATCTGGTTTACTTGAGTAAATAGATCCTTTTGTGGTCTTTGACGTAGTTGAAAATTAGATAGTTATAGGTACATTTTTGCTTAGCCATTTGAAAGGTATATTGGATATAAAACTTTAGGTTCATGAAGATAAGGTAGATGATAGAGTATTTTCTTTAATTTTGCTAAATACAAATAGACTAGATATTATAACTGTAATTCTTACTTGATAGCTATTTTGTTATATGTAATTTTGCTATGTTAAAATTAAAACCTTCCTTATTGATTAGACAGAAAGGGGAAAGTGATGTGGGAATGCCTTTCTGTATGCTGTGAATCTCAGTCTTTAAATAAAGGAGCTGTTTTGGGCCATGACAGGCACCATAGAAGAAGTAGGAGGAGGAATCAGAATAGGTAGGAAAGGAAGGGCGGAGTCAGAGGCAGATAGAGCTGAATCCCAAAGGAGCAACATGTAAGAGCACAGGTGAGCCACGGGCCACGTGGCAGACAGATTAATAGAAATGGGTTGATTTAAGATGTAAGAGCTAGCTAACAATGTGCCTGAGCCATAGGCCAAACAGCATGAAGTTAATATAAGCGTCTGAGTCATTTCTGGGGGTCTGAGTGGCAGTGGGCGGCTGGCCAGCTAAGGCGTCTCGGGCAGCAGGTCTGTGGGTCCAGGCCCCTGGCCTCCCGGGACCCGTGAACCCTCCTACTACAATAGTGCATTTTGAGATATGTATTATATGTATGTCTTATGTATAAGGTATTTTTATATATAATTTCTAGGCTCAAAAGACTATGGTGTTTTAGTGACTCTAAAGAAATATGAAGTACTGAACTAATGACCTTTAGTATATCCTTTTGAGAGAATCTATGTTATGTACAATACATGTAAATATTTTAGATGTCTGAAAAGTATGTTATATTGTTATTAAATTTGCTTTGACTTTTCAGAGAGCAGTATATGGCAGACAAGTACTCTATTCCAGAGCTATATCTCCAGCTCTTTTTCTTCTTTCTTCTAAATTCTTTTTTTCCTGTGTCTTAGAATATATCATTACAAAATAATGAGGATTTCTGCCTCTTATGTTATTATAATTTCAAAACTTTAATTATTAGCAAGCATCAAAATGGTTGGGCATTGTGAACAACAATATTATATTTAGTTCTTTTTATAGGAAAGTTACATAGTACATTATTTTCACTACGTAATGATAGTAATGAGAATACATTTTTGGGAAGATCCTATAGTATCCTATAGTCTTTTGGAACATAGTCTGTTGCCTGCAGTTGTTTACTCCCTAGGGCTTCTAAAATCATTTTATTTTTCTTTCTACATTTATATTGATTCTATATGAGAAATTCATGATGCTTGCACTAGTCTTAAATTTCATAACAACAAGTCATTTCAACCTTACCTTTGTTATGTTAAGAGAAGTGTCTTTTACTTCTCTGCCAATCTGAATTATTGCAAAAGGTATTTTTTATTAACTGTCAATAGAACAGTTTTACATATAAATTCTTTTATTTAAGGCTCTGAGGAGAAAATACAAATTCTCACAGATATTTTTATCATATTTATACAATATAAATATTAAGAAAGTCTTTATACTTCTGTTTATTTTTTATGCACATGCAGAGCTATCTAGATACACTAAAAGAACTCACAGTGAATAAATAAGAGGGACTATAACTGTTGAGACCACTACTTGCTTAACTACCCAAGACTCCCCAATATTTGACTTAACTTTGTGAACTCTGACTGATAGTCACTAATTCTTCAGGGCTGTCTCCAAGATAGTCAACACTGATGCATTAAGGGGTTGTAATATCAAAGGAAATGTCAGAATTTCAACAGTTCAGACATGAATGAGCAATTAAAAAAATTGGGGGAAGACAGAGTTACAAGACAAGAAATATGTTATTCAACCCTATTGTAGTAGAGTAAAAAGATCAAGTACAGTAGTCCTGAAATATTTGAGGAGTAGAAGTCAGTTCTGTTTGCTAATTGGCCATTCAGGAAGTTAGGTGTCTATCTTGCCACAAAGAATAGAGGGTAAGTTTTATGTTGCCTGAATTTCAAAGGAATAAACTTCAGATCCTTAAGAAAACCACTTCTGGAAAAGTGAGTGATTATAATACAAAGATGGGAAAATATATTCACTATTAAGGAGATGGCCTATTATAGGAAAATATGCACAAGAAACCAGACAGGAAGCTTGATCTCCTTACCTGTGCTTGTTTCAGAGAACTATCTGTTTTTCTCCATCTTTGGGGAAAGTAAAACTATAAACAGATGCAAAAGTCACTCTCTCTCTCTCTCTCTCTCTCTCTCTCTATATATATATATATATATATATATATAGATATAGATATAGATATAGATATAGATATATAGATATATATATAAAATTTCAAAAGCTGTTTACTATTATTGTATATATTTTATTATATATATATATATATATATATATATATATATATATATTCAGTTTATTCCAATGCCAACAAAAGACTTTCAAAGGGATTATCAAGAAAATAACTTTGAGAGCTAATGATATGTCTCAGCTGTGAGGAGCACTTGTAGTTCTTGCAAGGACTGGGGTTCAGTTTCAAAACTCAAATGATGGTTCCCCACCACTCATAACTGCAGTTGAAAAAGACCTCATGCACTAATTTTTGCCATTGGCAAGCACAAACTACATGTGGTACACACACATCACTGTGGGCAAAAAACCTTCATATTCATAGTGAAATATAAACAAATACTAAAAGAAGACCACTTTTGGGAAAAAGACTTGTAGAAGTTTAATCATACCTACAGGTTGACAAATCCTTTTTTGGGCAATAATCTTAGTTTAGGTCTGAGTTTAGTGAAGAGAAAACTGAGCTGCTTAGAAGGTTATGTCTATCTTCTAGCACTTCCCAAATTTAGCATGATCTTAATTAAAATTTTGCATGCTGGGAATATTTTTTACATTGGAAAAAAGAATCAGTAAAAACAATATCGTTTTTCCATATGGGCACTACAAGAAACAACTTAGTTCATTACTATCCTTGCTATGATGAGCATTGCTATTTGCTAGCTCAAATCTTAGGTTAAATATGTGTTTTAAAATATTCTATTTTATACTGTTAGAAGTTGTAGCGTTGGAAGTCACTCAGTCTGTGATGAATTTGATTGCATAACGTGTGGTTTCATGTGATTTATCTCTAAGCCCTGTATTTACCTCTCAAGAGGAAATATTTGAACCAGGATATAGTGTACTGATGAGTATGCACATGACTGTATAAACTGGGCCATCATGAGAGTTAGCAGAGCAAGCACTTCAACAAATATTTATCAGGTGCCCATCTATTTGCACTCTTTAATCTGCCTTCCACATTCTCAACGAGACTGATTTTTTTTTAAAAAAATAACAAATATTACTGTGTCATTATACATTAGTCCCTAGTAGCTAGTGCTCTTAAAATTGTTTTTTTCTGTAGAGGACACAGTCACCAGATAACAAAGTGTTCTTATAGGTACTGCAGTAGTGTAGAAAACCTAGGGTGAAACAAGAAAGATCCAAATAGCTAAGCAAATAACCTATAGAAAATATCAAACTTCATTATCACCTAATTTATCCCAAGTAAACCCTACCATGCACCATGGCTGGAATCTCCAGGCCCTAAAAAGAGTAAGAAGCCAAGGTTCTTCTGATCTGGATATTGTCTACCTATTTCAATAAACATTATTAAATTTCTCCTCATTAGTAGACTATCTTTCCCATTTATTTATTTTCTACTATATATATGACTACATCACCTTTAATTTATTCAGAGGTTGGTTTTTGAACTAGGCTTAAGTATCTTAGTTTTTAAGGTAGTGAACAATGTTGTACTGTGAATGTCTAGCAATCATACAATATTGTGGGTTTACAGGGGCAAGATAAGAAATGTCCTTTTGAGAGACGGCATTTCTCCTTCATTATGTAATTAATAATAAAAATATGTAGGTTGCAATACAATCTCCATGTAAATGTTTATACTGGAGTATCCTGCATGCAAATCTTTATACTGGAGTATAATACCACAGTTCTTAAAAATATACATAGATAATTTCTGATTTTTTGGAACCTATCTGTGCTCACCACAGAAATGTCTTCTCAATCAGCTTCTATCAGGAAACTGAATATTAAAACTTGGTAAAAATGCACATCATAGGATGAATCTCTGAGTTGCAGAGCACTGTCCACCATTGCATTTCATGCCCCATTGGTCTTTGTTAATTCCAAATTGCAGATTATTCTCTGCTAGTTTTCAATGATATCCACTAGACAGAATACATGACTGCTTCCATGAAAATTGTTTTAGCAATGTAAACAGAATCTTTTTATCCTTTATTTTTCAAATATAAATATATCCTAATACATATATCATAACCTTCATGGAAAGTTTGGTTAGGGAAACAAGTTTCCTACTTTGTCTAAGTGATAGGAACTTGGATTGCTTGTTATTTATATTTCAACAGATGACTCTCTTCTCATAAGAAAGACATCCCTCTAATATTATATAGATCAGAAGACTTGAATATCATAAGAGCAGAAGAAAAGTTTTGACCCTAACTTTCTAAGGAATTTTGCATAGTGAGCTGCTTTGTAGGACTGCTTAATGTGAGTTGACATTCCCAATTCATTTCTACTGCCAAGGCAAATAACTGACAGAAGGCATGCAAAGGATGAAAAGGGTTTATTTGGCTTATGACTCCAAGTTACTATCCAACATTTGGGAAAGTACACATGGAATTCAAGTAGCTAGTAACATCACATTTACACCCCAGAGCAAAGAGATGAACTTATCCCTGCTTATTTGTGCTCATCAAGTTTCTCCTGTCTTAACTAGATCAGAAACCCACACTGATACAATGATGTCACTGACTATGGGCTGAATCTAGTTATATAAATTAACAATCAAGAACCAACCCCGACATAGCTATAGACCAATTTGATCTAACTAATAAACGGTTCTCTCTAAAGTCTCTCTTCGCAGCTGGTTCAAGGTTTTATCATATTGAGCTTCACTTTTCCAAGTAGGAAACAGTTAAAGGAGAGCCTAGCCTCCTTGTGATTGATTGAGTTGGATCTGAAGAATATTAGAAGAAATCTCAGAGAGAAAGGGACCTCGTCTCTCTTACATATTGTCTGAAGTTATAAATTAAATCTGACCACTACTCCTTCTTTACAGGCTCCGTGGCTCCCATATACTCTGCATATTGCCATCACTGAAAGTTTATTTTCTCATAGACATTTTTTTTTGATTTGTGAAAACAGAAAAAAATATAGTTGAAACATTCCATCAGTCTCCTCTGCTCTTATTTATTTTGTTAGTTTGTGGTTTATATCTACAAATAGGTGAATATAAACTATCTTTTGTCTTTCTGGGTCTGGGTTACCTCACACAAGATAATCTTCTTTAGTTCCATCATTTTTAACATCTATTTTTAAGAGCTGAGTAATACTTGTTTAAATGCACCACATTTTCTTCATTTATTTTTCAGTTGAGGGGCATCTACTTCTCGTCTAGCTATTATTACTATAGCTTCTGTGAACATAGTTGAGCAGGACTCCTTGTGACAGGAACGAAAATACTCTGGGCATCTATCCAAGAGTGGTATAGCTGGGTCTTGAGGTATATTGATTCCCAATTTTCTGAGAAAATTTCATATTGACTTCCAAAGGAACTGTACAAGTTTCCACTTCCACAAGCAACGGGGAAGTGTTCCCACGCTCCACATCCTTCCCAGTATAAGCTGTATTTTGTGCTTTTGATCTTAGACATTTTGAGAGGTGTAAAATGGGACCTTGAAGCCATTTTTAATTGCATTTCTCTGATGGATTTGGATGTTGAATTCATTTTAAGTGGTTCTTGGCCATTTGAGATCCCTTTGTTGAGGATTTTCTGCTTAGATTTGTACCCCTATTAAGATCTGAATTATTTGATTTTTTTGTCTAGTTTTCTGAATTCTTTATGCATTTTTGGTATCACCCTTCTCTAAGATGTGGGATTGGTGAATATCATTTCTTTTCCTCTGGACTGCTGCTTGTTTTTATTGATGATGCCACTTATTAACATATTTTATTGACTTTTGGAAAATTTCTCTTCATATATCACAATTCTAATTATTTCTCAGTACTTCTATCTCTTATTTCGAGCCTTGTGGTATCCCCACCCAAAGGAAGTTTGAAAAGTCTAAGAAAAATAAAAAGAATATTTGGCTCCTCTGCATTTTTGTTTCTCCATCACATATTTCTTTTTCATAGCAGTCTGGGGAGCTATGGTGTGTCAAGAAGAATTCCCTTTTGTCAAAACAGATTTATGTTCAAACACTGACTACAATTTGTTGTCAGTCTGGTTCAAGACCTCTGGCTTCTGATATACCATCAGTACTGGACACTCACCAACACTCCACTTAGAGATATTGGAGATCCTGTTACTAAATGTCAGAAATAGTCCCTTCATGTGCTCCAACATGTCACAGACAGGGAAAATATTGTGGTAGACCTACTCAAAGTTCTGGATGTGGTTTTGGATAGTAGCTGAGTTGATCAATATAGGCATCTAGTAGGACCACCCCTCAAGAAGGGCTCAGGGCCAGCCATTATTTGCCCATTTCTTTAAGGCCAGGTCTTCGGTTTTCATGGTGAACGTTGGGGACAGATCTCCTTGTGGGACCAGATTTTTTTTTTTTTTTTTTTTTTGTTGCGGCTGGAAAAACAAAGGAAACAAACAAATTTCCCAGGGATGTTGATGGTAGGGCCTTTCTCCTGGAGTTACCATTGGAGTTAGTGCTCCATGAACCCTGAAGGTGACATGGGTCATGGATAGCAATACAGATCCTGATTGCAGTAGAACCACTGACTCAGACATTTTCCTCAAATATCACCATGGCATTAGGTTGCTCTTATATTTTTAAGTCATTTAAAAAGTCTTTTACACATTCCTATGTGCTAGCTACCTCTATTCATTAAAACATCTTCCTGCATCTCTCTGTGTGTTGAAATGTTGCTAGCATTCAATCATTTTCTTGTCTCCACTCCTGATACCATTCATCATAGATTTTATATAAGCACCCCTTTTCTCTCTAATGTCAGAGCTCTGAACCAGCTTCTCCATGTGTTCTGTTCAGCTATGGATCTGGTAGATTACTGACTGAGTCCTCAACAAAGTTCATGCCCCCCCACTCCAATTGGATGCTGTCATTATTATTTTATATTAATCTATATTTATGTGTTAGTACAAATATTAAACAGTGTTAGTTTTCCTGTTAGGAAGTCACTCTCTCTTGCTAAAGAGAGCATTGAATAGTCAAAACTAAATATAAATGTCACCATGACCCGTTACATATTGAATGCATATACATTCAACATATGTTATACTACAATCTATTAAAAGATAGGAAATGTAGGTTTTTAGAGATTTAGAATAAGACAAATTTCTACTTGCATGAAGCTAAAAATCTAGAGAGAGATTAAGAAAAAAAATTTTGTTTCCTTCTAGGTGAGGTAAAATAAAATTATTTTACAAAATAAATAAAATGTAAAGATTGTCAAACTATCCTAACATAACTTTGTCAGTAATTATAATCTGAAACACAATCATGATGTTGCCAGTATATAACGGCAAGAGGAAGCAGGACAATCAGGAGTTCAAAGATAAAAGAACGGTTGTAGCATTGCTGGGTATCAAAAGATGGAATTGGAAGGAGATAAGACTAGATATGAAGTATGAGTAGGAAAAAACCTACAAAGGAACTTTTATCAGTAGTCAATTTAGAAATTGGCTTCTTTTCTGATATGGGAACACAGGAAAGAAATATATTAAAAATAAGATAGAGTATGGATCATAAATTCCACACTTATGTACTATGTGTTATTTTCTAAGAAACAGTAAGTAAGCAAATATGTCGATTTGCTTTAAGTAATTTGTAGAAAGTTTGGCACAAAACTTAATAAACTACGTGATGGCTATGTTCAGTTCACAGAAACAGTCTTAAACAAATATTACAGATTTAAAGTGTTTCTAAGGTTCAGAACTTTATTTAAATTGCTGTTTTTGACTGTCAAATATAATGTAACATTAAATTTACAGATGGTTTATCATAATTTCTTCTCAGTTTCTATTTAGACTATGCTAAGCTTAATATTTTAAAATAGTGATATTTTATTTTGAAAATTACAAAAACACTCTACCCTGACATGAGCTGCTATACAATACTACTGTGGTAACTGGAATGGCTCTGGTGTCTGCTGTCTCTTTACCTAACTGTGGGCACTAGGTGTGTGCTGATGAGCACATGAATAATAAATTCAGAAGCAGAAGGCATGTTCATGGATCTCTGGCATCACTGTTCTGCCAATGTAGAGTATGAGTCATCAGTGATGAGGTTGCCAAGACTACACAGAACCTAAATAACAACTGGGTGCCAAATCATCTTGCAAAATTAACTATGCTCTAATTACAAGGATGATTATGTAATATTCTTGTGATAACAGAAGGCTCTTCAAGATAACAAAAAGTCAAAAGCAGTTCCAAGAATAAAATCATGGAATATTTTTTTGAAAAAAAAATAAGGAGACATTATACAAGGGAATATCTGGGGGGGAAAATCCTTTATGTACTAGCTCCTCAAAAGAAAAATAAAAAAAAAAAATTAAGCAAAGGTACCAATACCAGAGATGTTAATTCAAGATATTAATTGTAAATTTTTTTACTGCCTACGAAAGACTCAGGGATTGTTTACTTATACTTTTTAATTTTGTTTTAAAATTTATAAACGTACTTCTTCCATTATATTGTTTATTGTAAAGCTCCTTTGACTTTTAGTTGAACCATATCTTTCATATATGAATGCAAAAATTTTCTCAATTTAACTGTATTTACAATGTCTTCTAAACTTTAAGTTGCACTGTGAGTAATCATAAGTTAATACAAGAACAAATAGAATAAACATGGGAGTATAATGCTGTCCCTTCAATAATTAGCATTATGCTAAAACCTTGATCATATTCTTATCTAGTACTAACCCGTTATCCTTAAGTATACCAGTAGTTGACTTCCAATGCCATTCATTGGGCAGAACAAAACATATTAAGAAAAAGAACTTAGAATCAAAATCAATAACAAAATTAGGTTAAAAGTCTGTAAAGGGGTTTCAGAAGATGTCATAGAACTTTTTTTTTTTTTTTTTTTTTTTTTTACTATGCGCAAACTGTAGTCCAAATGTGTACCTGCACATAAAATCCCAGTTGTTTTTCAAGGTCAAGGGAACTGTAATAGCCCCAGCAATATTTCAAAGGGAAGTAAGAGTTGAATAAAAAGCTACATGATCCACACATTTTGATTTTATAAGTTATAGCAAAGAAATATGATTCGCAACTATGTGGAAGAAACATAAACACCCACCTATATAAACCAGTAAGGTAGACTAATCTCAGAAGCAAGCTTTTAATTAATGAACAAGTTGCAGACCAAGGACAGTATTTCCAGCAGAAAATGAGGGAAAGTATAACACCCACAAGAAAGATTGAAGTTAGAGTATTATACTCATATGGTTCATAAATTTTTCATGGCTATATTCTCAAGAAAACAAGGTCTTTAGGGTATAAACATCAAACTCAATTATAATTCATAGTAACTATACATATAAACAACGCATGTACCCATTGGCATATTAGTAAGTAAATTATATCATATTCATTTAATAGGATATTATTTAGCCAAACAAGAATGTAAGTTAACATATGCTACAAAGTATATTAACTATGAATACACTATGCTGAATCAAATTAGCTATTTACAAACAGGAAAATGTTATATGATACATCTTGTAGGATGTATTTAAAGTTGAAAGGTAATATAAACATAAATTGAAAACAATAACGGTTGCCAAGGCAAGAGAGGCGATTGGATATTTATTATTTATAAAAATATTTTTTTAATTTAAAAAATTTTTGACTTTATATAATTGAAGAAAATATTTACAGATGGTTTTTTGATGTGTTTTACAGTAGTCTTACATTAATAAATGTAAACATCACATCACTAGATCTACATAAAAATTGTATGTTTTCTGCAATTGAACACTAACAAAAGAACAGAATATTACTTGAGTTACTGTGCATGGTTGGTTTTTACAAGAAATTGCTTAAAGCCACTGGTTCAGTGTGGAGAATGACACTCCCATTTCTTTCATTTTCCTGCATGACTAAGGAACACCATTTTAGACTCTCCAAACACATACCAATTTAAAACTTATAATCCCATACGTTGACCAAAAGGTAAACGTGATTTTTGGCACTTCAAATGGGAATTTTTTTAAAAAAATTCAAAATAATGTTATTTGGGAATTTCTGTTTATCCAACTTTTATCCTTCTTCCATTCTTGTCCCTAATTTCAAGTATTCTATACATTGAACTGGGAATTTTTACATTATTAAAACATAGTTTTGAGCTCTTTAACATCCCTATCTCTCTGACAGAATATACTGCTATTTTATTGGTTCAAATTCTTTGAGTGCATTTCAACTCACATCTCAGATAATTCTGAAATGTGTAGAAAGAAAAGAACTCTTTGAAAAAAGAGAATTTTTTAAAAAAATCTATTTACTGGACAAATAGCTAATTCTCAGGTTGTAAAATGAGATATCCAAGCATTTGGAAAATGATTTATCCTGGGTTCACCTGATGCTTGTCATAAGATCTTGTCTCTTGTCCCCTTAATCCATTGCCTTTCCAGAAATCTCCAGAGAAATGTAAGTCAAGCTTAGAAATTTCCGTGTACCTACTTGAGAACTTGACCAGTTCCCAACAGATCTAATACACCTAAAAGGCTGTTGACATACGGATGCTGAGGAACAAGATCTTAACCCTAATTAACCAAAACATTATTTAGTAAAATATCTAAATGAATTAAAAACTTACAAAGCTGTGTCCCACAGTTTTCCTCACAGAGAAACAAATCCAGAATGACAACTTTCAGGAAAAATAAAAGCAACATAGACGAGAAATCCATTTCCAAGTGTACTCTAGGGTGTTAATGTGGATTTTTGCCTTATAATTCTTTATCATATTTGCAGAAAATTATTTTATGTATACATAATTTTCCATGCCAACAATGGACTATTTTGTGAGCATGTCTATATTATGCTCTCAGATAAACCGTCAAAGAACCTTCAGGGAAAGGAATTAAACCTCCAAAGGTAGATGACTGTCAAATGGCGTGGGCAGTTTGTGGAGCCTCTTGAGTAGGATCAGACTGTGTTCCTGGTGCATGAACTAACATCTCAGAGCCCATTTCCTACAGAGGAACACCTAATCCTGCCTTAATACTTGGATGAGCGATTGGACCTACCTCAAAAACATTATTTTAAAATATAGTATTATTAAAGTAATTATAAAAGTGTTACATACTTGAAGAGTGATTAAATAAATTTATATGGTTATTTTTTTAAAATTTCTTCCTTACAGTATGTAATTTTTTTTGTGTGTCATTAAAATGGTAAGTTGGTAGTGAGCAGTAACTTGGTTGTGAATTCTGAACCCTAAAGGAAATGAAGGACGGAATTTTATATCTGCTGTGGATGAGGATTCTTCAAAGGGAAAAAAAAAACATTATTTTAAAACAGAAAGATAACCAGTAATAACTACAGCTAGAAGCCTATATGAATTTAAAATGCAATTATCCTTTATTTGGATTTTAGTCAGCATAGAACTCATGATGAAATGAATTTGTGTAAATATTTTCTTTATCTTTATCTACTTCACTACCCTGTTTTTTTGTTTTTTTTTTTAAATCATTCTGGCCTCACTGACTCTGATCTGGTATTAGAGCAGGTGGTTCTCAAACTTCCTAATGCTTCAATCCTTTAATATAGTTTTTCATGCTGTAGTGACCTGCAATCATAAAATTATGTTCATTGATACTTCATAATTGAAAATTTAAAATTTACAAATTATAGTGTAAATATTTGTGTTTTCTGGTTGTCTTAGGTAAATGCTTTAAAAAGGTCATTCATCCTCAAATGTATTATGATTCATAGGCTGAGAAGTGCTCTCCAAGAGGGCTCCTGGGTAGAAGGAAATTATATTTTAATCACATCTCTTCTGTGTGAAAATATTACATTCATTATCTCATTCAAATGTCTATGTACCAGATGCATTATTTACTTAATGACTGCATTTATTACTTGAGATATTGAGGGTCAATGAATCTAAATCATTAGCCCATTGGCCTGGGCTTTATAATATTAGTCTATCTATTTTTAAAGACTAAACATCTGTCTCTGCACTCATATATGGTAAGAGCCTGCATGGTATGGGCAATAAGAGAACTAAATATCTTGGATTTATTTTTGTTAATTACGTTTTCTATAACTTTTTGGTTTCCAGCAAAGGGTCTTGACCCATCTAGATAGTGACCTTGCAGAATAATTGTTATTGGTCTTATATTTTCTGAGGAAGATGAATGAACAGAGGGCAGCTATTTTCTTCAGACACTGTTTTGAGGACTAGTGGAATCTATTGCTTACACTAAAGCTAGTGATTCACTTAAAAAAGTGTAATTTAGCTATCTTGAACATTACCAGTTTGTTTTTCAATATGAGTCTTTTATTTAAAATATTAACACAAGATTTCAGCGTCTCAAGATTCACAATAAAATTACTGGTCAATTTGGAGTTGTTTTTAAGCAGAATGATAGGTACAGGTCTAATTATACTCTTCTACATGTGTACCTCTAGTTTCCTCATCACCAATTGGTGAAGATGAGATCTTTTCTCAAGTATGTAATTTTGTCATCATTGTCAAAGGTCAGAGGACTATAATTACTTTTAATTATGTGGGTCTTTTATTTTGTGACCAGCACAGCAAGATTGCAGGTAAATGGATGGAAGTAGAAATGACCGTGTTGAATGAGGTAACTCAGACTCAGAAAAATAATTGTCACCTCTTTTCAATTTGAAGCCCTCTAGCTCTAAATCTTTAAATATTAGTACATAACTACAATAACTATGGAAACATGAGATTAAAACAGGACCACATCCAGGATATGGGGTTTGAGGTTGAATAACTAGAGGAATAGCAGGGCACATGTAACATAACTAGAGAAATGGAAAGGGGGCACTTTAGGGATCAGGAAAGAGGTGAATATAGAAGAACTTTGGAAGAGAGTAAAGCAATAGTAAGGTACAAGCAATGTGAAAGCAAAATGGGCAAAAGTAGGCTTTTGTGAAGGAGGAGGCAGGCAATTACAGGAGGGAGAAGAATAAAAAACTGTAAGGCTGTCTAAAACACAGACACAAATAATCAAACTATTAACTATCTTAAAAAGAACTTACAATATACACAATTCTCTGTGTAGAATATGCAAATGTAGTTTTAATGAAATTTTTCTTCTGGGCTGATGACACATTTCCTCCAAGATTCATTAGACCATGCTAGAAAAACAGTAATATGAGATGCCCTTTGGAGATATTGGTGAGTGCTGTCCAAGAAACTCCCAAAACATTTAGCCAATTGTTTTTTACCCTTGTTTGCCCTTCAGAGTTGGAATGTAATTTCTATTGCTGAAGACACTATGCACTTCAGAAACAGGACCCAGAGACCCTTGAACTGGAACTGATCTAAATGCTCCCTCTTTGGATACGACATTTCATGTTACCAGAGGACATTATGCAAGCTTCCAAAAGAAGGATGCAAAGAATATTTGTGCCTTTCAACAAAGCTGATGAACCATATAGACCACCAACATTATACAATACTCTTACTGCTGCAGGAGTGCCACACACAACTTGGAAGTTAACAATATTCCTCCAATTGGATTTATGACTCACTCAACAAGAGGGAAACCATGCCTGACATAAAAATCAAAAACAAGAAACACATATGCACACACACACACACACACACACACACACACACACACACACACACACACACAAAACACTACCTATGTATTGCTAGTTGCTTTTGAAGGAGAGTATTCAGCTAATAACTTAATAACTCATCAGAATCATGAATGAGGATCTATAAACATCTGTATTTATACCAAAAGATACTGTGCAGTTTGCAACTCTTATCAAGGAAAATTCTCTTGGCAGCAGAGACCACTATAGGAAATCACAACCACCTCAGAGAAGATAGCAAAAATGGAGAACCCTAAGAGGGATGCATGGATAGCCCTGGGAAGGGGAAGTAGATAAGATCTCCTGAGTAAATTGGGGGCGTGGGAGAGGACAATAGAGAAGAGAGGTTGAAAACATAAGGGAATGGGATGGTTGAGCTGGAATAGAAATAGAGTGAGACCGCATTGAAAGTGATATCTTGGTCGAGGGAGACATTATGGAGTTAAAAGAAAAACTTGGTGCTAGTGAAGTTCCAAGGAATCCACAAGGATGACCCCATCTTTGACTACTGGCAATAGTGGAAAGGATGCCTGAGCTGGCATACCCTGGTTATCAGATTGGTAAATACCCCAACTGTCATCATAGAGTCTTCATTCAGTAAATGATGGAAGCAGATTCAGAGATCTACAACCAAGTAACAGCCAAAGCTCTGAGAGTCCAGTTGAAGAGAGAGAAGAGGGATTTAATGAGCAATGGGGATCAAGACCATGATGTGGAACAGAGACAACTGAACTGTGAAATTGTAAACTCACAAACTTTAGACTCACAGTCTAATTGATGGGAACGGACTAGGCCCTCTGCATATAATGGGCAATGTGTAGCGTGGTCTGCTTAAGGGGGCCCATGGTTGTGGGATCTGGATCTTGATCTATCTGGTTCATGAGCTGGTTCTTTGGAGGAATACATTGCAAAGCCTTGATGCAGAGGGAAGGGGCTTGGACATGTCTCATCTGAGTGTACTAGGCTTTGCTGACTCCCCATGGGAAGTTTTACCTTTGCAGAGGAGGGTATGAGTGGAGTGGATACTGGAAGGCTTCGGAGGTGTAGGAGGAGGGATGAATGGGGGAATCTGTGGTTTGCAGGTAAAATATACAAAACAGATTCTTTAAAAAAAAAAAAAAAGGAAAATCACAACAAATCAAATGCAAATTCATGGAACTTAACGCCAATGAATATATCTACAAAACTTTGTTTATCCTAAGGCTCAGAGAATATTGTGGAAGGAGAAGCAGGAAGTTTTCAGAGAATTAAGGAGATTTCTCTG
Source organism: Phyllotis vaccarum (assembly GCA_033318265.1). Classification (NCBI taxonomy): domain Eukaryota; kingdom Metazoa; phylum Chordata; class Mammalia; order Rodentia; family Cricetidae; genus Phyllotis; species Phyllotis vaccarum. The sequence goes on along the minus strand of JARWLC010000008.1, from coordinate 101,626,857 downwards.
AGACTGTGTCTCCTAGTAATGTTAGAAACTACTCTGACAAAGCCTTACCAACTTCCCACTCAAACATGTGCAGAACAAGCACATGAGAACTGCAGAAGTGGACAAGGAAATATCTATGATTAAAAAGCAGAGGCAACTGGGAAAAGCTTGGAGGGAAGAGAGGGGAAGCCATATACTCCATGGAAAAGCATATCAATTCATTGCCCAATATCAGATGGCAATTTCTGAAAATGTATATATAAATCTGAAGGAGGATGGGATGCATATGTAATAAGGTTTGGGTGAATGTAATTATATTATGATCTCTGAAAAATAAAGGATATCATTATGGATGTAGCAGTGTACTTACAACATAAAGGTAATCAAACAGTCATCTAACTGGACTTAAAGCCTGTTACATAGGAAGAAATTTATTCCAGGTACTGTAAAGCAAGCTTCCCATCCATTCCATGTGATGTCATTGTCTATAGAGGAGAGCATAATAGTTCCAATTTGCTAGACTGGACTACTTTATAACTGCATTCTAAATTTTTTATCCCTCTACATGTAGATAAGTATATGTTTTCCAACTCTTCAAGAAGCTTATTTTGAAAACAGAAATTACAACTGGTTAAACTACAAAGAAAAGCTGATGCCGATGTATGCCATACCTGATACCTTTACAACATCACCTCTACACAGAAAATTCAGGCAACAGCCCAGAAAAGGAGATGTAAAAGCTGGAAGAGAAAGAGGATCAGAAGTCTGGAGCAAGAGAGTTTTTCTATGAATGACAATGAGCTGTACCCATGAAATCTCAAAATCCTGGTCACCTAAAAAGACCTGTCCACTGACAGCAACAATTAACATACCAATGTGGAGGGGGTAAATCTCACAAGGCCCCACCCATGGTTAAAAACTAACTGTGATTAATGCTATTCACAGAAAGAGCTTTAGTCTTCTTTAGCAAGAGGCTTTGGTAAGTTATCAATTCAAAAATCAGTCAAACTTAGACATATATGAGATATATATATATGTATATATATATGCAACTTTAAATGGAACTAGCATTTGTTGTTTTCTTGTTAGTATGTGTGTAGTATAACAATATATAATCAAACAAGAGGTTATGAATTTAGAAGGAAATTTAGGGGTAAAACGAGTAGCATAGGGACAGGATAGGATGGAAATGATATTAATATAGTACAAATGCATGAAATTCCCACCACAAATAAATACACACAACACACAGGGAATTGCCTTATTTTTCTTGCTCTTATCAAGATGTACTTCAGCATACATAAACTATCAATATGTTTAATAGGATGTTGACTGTAAGCTAACCAATAGGAATGGAAGTTTACATAAAATTTTATGGTTCGTAGTGGGAACATTGAAATCATCTCACAAAATCACCAAGGAATGTCAGTAGGGATGGTAGAGCCCTCGGAGAATCTGCCTAGCTAGGGAAGTTAGGTACACTGAGAAGTTTCAATTTTACAACACAGCTTTTCTCTACAGGGCAGGTTCATAAATCTTACTTCTCATGTCTGACAGATTCTCATTTTTTTCTGTTGATATTGCTCATTCACAAAACAGAAAGTGTATTTAAAGGAATTCCAAGGAGTATAACTCCAGGCCCGTCTTTCTATGGCAAATCAGTTCTGGGAGAAAATTATTGTCTCAGTTTATGTTGGTGTATGTGAAAGTAGTCAATGGAAGTGTTCAAATCTAGTGTTTAAGCGGAGGATTGGTTTCGAATCTCAGCACCCACAGTGATCAGGTCATAAGCACCAATAGCTTCCATACCTGGGGCTCTATGAGCACTATAATTGTGTGAAAACCCCAACTCAGAAAGACATATGTAATAGTATAGTATTACTAAGTTTCCAAAGTACAGTATAGTATCTCTATAGTTTTCAAAGCTCTATTTTAGTTATACTAACAAGGAAGGAAAAAATGGCTGCAGTAGTATTTGACAGTGGAAGCAACGGGACCCTAGTCATGAGAGGGTCCACTGGAATAGAATCACCTGATTCTGTGGGTTGTTCTGTCGCTCATCTAAGTCATGTATTCTCTGGTTCCTGATAACTGTTCATGCACATTCAGCATGACAACTATCTGTCAGAATGTTGTTAAACCAGTTTTTCCCAATTTTCAAATAGGGAAACTAAGATCAAAACATGACTCAAAGATCAAAACAGCACACTCTAGGGCTTTGTGACACACAGTAGATGCACAAGTATATAATTTGTCTTTAATATAACAATTCCAGGAAAACATCTTTGCTAACCACTCCATATTCCATATTTGTAACAGAATTACAGACATATCAGCAGTTAGGAAGTAAATAACCTCTACTATGCCTCGAATTCACCCAAATTGTATGCTTTACAGTGTCTAAAATAGTCACGGGCTAAGGTTGGAGGTGATATTCTTACCTATTGGTAAATTCTTTTCTATGTCATCTGAATTCAAATTCCCAGAAACCATGTAAAACCAGGCAGAGTTGCCTAATCTGTAATCTTACTGTCCATATGGTAGGAAGGGAGGCAAATACAGGAGAATCCTGGGAAGCTACTGAGAGATATATTCTTAAAGAAAACTCACTCTCCCTCAGTTATCTGCATCTCAGTTAAGGCTCATGAACCCTTCTTCCTCTATGTTAGAATACTGACTGGCTTAATCTTGTACAGGCACTATGTGTTCAATGGATGCATTAGTCCATTACGTCCAAATGCCATTTTTTTTTTAACTTGTCTCGGAACTCTGGCTTTTAAATCCTTCTTCCCCTACTATCTAATGATCATTGAACCATGGACAGGTGAATGGCACAGCAGTCACATTTGTGTCTGATAAATTTGCAGTCACTTATTCTTTGCATTTGAATAAATATAAAATGTTAAGATATTACTATGGGTACAATAGTAACATAAATGTTATAGAGGTAACCAAATGAATTCTGATAGTAGGCTGTTGTGGGATTCAGGTGTCAGCTGACAAGGTCAAGGGACATTTATACAGAGCACCGGGCCCCCCGACCTGAAGGGGGCGGGGGAAAAGCCCCATTGAAAAGCGTCTGCGGGATACGACACGCTCTCTTCCTGGTTCCTGGCTGCTGGAGGGAGGCTCACGTCGTCCGTCCGTCTGCAGACTTTGGTCCCTGTTCAGGTGCTATTGTACTCTGTTGCCTGTACCGTGAGTGTTGGTTTATATTCTAATAAATATCTATCTGGTATTGGTGTCCTTGTGGGTAAGCTCCGCCTACATCTGGCGCCCAACTGTTTGCCCCCAGCGCGCGGCCCGCGGCTCGCTGCCTAGCTAAACGGCTGACCTGGGCTGTTTACAACTGCTGCGCGCGCGCGGTCTCGGTATCTCTGCCTATTAATCAGCTGCTGCGCGGCTCCGCTGCTGCCTAGCTGTAGGAACTGCTGCGCGCGGTCTCGGTATCTCTGCCTATTAATCAGCTGCGCGGCTCCGCTGCTGCCTAGCTGTAGGAACTGCTGCGTGCAGTCCGTATCTCTGCCTATCAACCAGCCGCGCGGCCGGTTTCCGCTGCCTAGCTGTAGCCATTTGATTACACCGCGCGGTCAGTAACTCCGCCCCTTAATCAGCCACGCAAACCGCGCGGCCGGGACCCTGCTGCCTACCCAAAAACTGCAGATTCAAGCGGCTGTCTTGATTTGTGAGACCTTGCTTTTCCCAGGAATTCTATTCTGCCCGCTGAGACCCTTTAACACCTAGGATCTGTGAATAGCGTGCTGAGTGTCTCTACATCGGCCATACAGCAGGGCACTAAACATTATTGTGACATCTTCTGACCACACAGCGTCATTGCACCTGGATTGAGGTAATGGCTGACAACTATTCTTTTGAGGAATTCGGTATATATTTTTCCACGATGGTTGACAAGTTTTTAAATGAGTATCTTGTGGTATTCAGTACCCCAGTTTTACTATTTCTTGGTCTGTTTCTGTATGTTGTGTTCCACAATAGAAGGGTGATGACTGAGGTCACGAATCTGAACTTTCAATTACCATCCAAACTTGGTATTATAGAATTATCAAATGCTACACTGTCAGATGACGTTAAGCAGATGCAGACCTTAAATCAGCAGCTGTTGTCCAAGATATGTGAATTACAGCTTTCAAACTCTGCTATGTCGAAAACGATGGATATGCTACAAATTGGTTACAACAAGCTTTCACATAATGATAACACTGTACTAGAACAATATAAACTCTACGTAACTGATGAAAACAAGAAACTTATTGACCACATTAATAAACTGGACGAGAAAATCATTAATTATGTTAATGATGTAGATCTGAAAATTGCTAACTCGGCGAGGTCTTTAGAACTAGAACAATATAAACTCTACGTAACTGATGAGAACAAGAAACTTGTTGACCACATTAATAAAGTGGACGAGAAAATCATTAATTATGTTAATGATGTAGATCTCAAAATTGCTAACTCGGCGAGGTCTTTAGAAGAATCACTTCATCAAGAAAGTCAAACTTTGAGACAGATGGTATCCGAAATACAAGAATTTGTACCTGCAATGTCCAAATTCCAGGAATGGGAATCCGTAATGTCCAAAATCCAAGAATGGCAACCTATTATATCCAAAATGAAAGAATGTGAGGACCATATTGCAACACTACAAAAGGGCAATGATACATCTTATGCTCAGAACAGTTCAGGTCAACCCCCAATGGGGTGTTATGGTACTGGAAATACTTTACATAAAGTTGTAAACATCACGGGGATACCTCCTTCACCACCACTATTGTTCCCAGCTACTATTCAGACCAAGATGGCACCAGGGGGTTCCTCGGAATATGTGGAGTATAGTTATGAGCCACTACATATGAAAGACATCAAAGATTTTAAAGAGGCAATATCCATGTATGGTATTCACTCTACTTATGTAAAGCAGCTCCTGAATTCATGGTCTGCAAAAAACCGAATCCTCCCCCTCGATTGGATGCAGCTAACGGCTGCTGTCTTGGACCAAAGTCAAAATTTGCAGTGGAGAAGCTGGTTTAGAGAAGAAGCCAGGACCTTAGAACACCAAGGAAGAATTAGGGGTTTCTTTGCTTCTCAGGACCAAATCCTTGGTGAAGGAATGTTTGCTGACGTGAAGACTCAGACTACTTATGACGAACATACTTTATTGCTATGCCGTACGGCCGCACTTAATGCATGGGAAAGATTTTAGACTCAGGTCAAAAAGTTGAGCATTATGCTAAGGTCAAACAAGGTTTAAAAGAGCCTTATACTGACTTTCTACACAGGCTTACCACGGCTGTAAATAGAGCAATATCAGATCCAGAAGCTAGAAAGCAAATAATACTTTCTCTGGCCTTTGATCATGCTAATCCAGAATGTAGAAGAATGCTTCTGCCTTTAAAAATCAGAGTCACACCTCTAGAAGAATGGATTCAATATACAATCAATGCTGAACCTCTCCATAGTAATGAAGACAATTGGGTAGACCAAGCCATTGATAAGGTAAGGAAGAGGAACCAAGGAATCACTTGTTTCAACTGTGGTAGACAAGGCCATGTAAGACGAAACTGTACACAAAGTACTTTTAGAAACGATGCCCGATCTAGGTTTAATTCGAACAGAAGGCCATTGCCTTCTGGATTATGCAGATGTGGCAAGGGACGGCATTGGACCAATGAATGTAGATCTACCAGAGATAAAGAAGGCAACCCTCTGCCATCGGGAAACGCCTTTCGGGGCTTCCCCCGGGAAGCCCCCCAAAATCAGACTCCAAATTTGAGGATGGTGAGATCATATCCGGTCGTAGTAGAAGACCAGCATCCTCAAGACGAATAGAACACCCAATACCTGATCTTGAAAAACATACGATATCAGATGATAACATAAATTCAAAAGAAGATTCAGAAACTCCAAAGAAAATTACGAAACGGATATTTTGGCAGACTTCGATAAATGAACAAAGACCAAAATTGGGTGTACTGATAGACAATATTTATATCCAGGGTTTAGTCGACACGGGGGCTGATGTTTCGATCATAACCCCACGGTCCTGGCATCCGAGATGGCCTTTACAGACAGTAGATATCCAATTTCTGGGTATTGGAACAATATCTCAGGTGAAACAGAGTGTGAGGTGGCTTGAATGCATAGGACCAGAAGGTCAGAAAGGACGGTTAAAGCCATATATGGCTGATATAGCAGTGAATCGGTGGGGTCGCGACCTCCTAATGCAATGGAATACCCAGATTAAAATCCCTCCTGGTTATGATGTCAACCGGAGGCTCAACTATGTTTCCAAAAATGACAAAAATTCACCAGCCATTCAAGTTGTACAAAAGAACCGCCCTCTTAATAAGACACTCACAGCACTGCCTTTGAAATGGTTAATGGAAAAGCCTATTTGGGTTCAACAATGGCCTTTGACAAAAGAAAAACTTTAGGCGTTGGAACAGTTGGTACAGGAGCAGTTACAGGCTCAGCATATTGATGAATCAACCAGTCCGTGGAATTCTCCTGTTTTTGTTGTCAAGAAGAAATCTGGAAAATGGAGGATGGTGACAGATTTAAGAGCAATTAATAAGGTGATTCAACCTATGGGCTCCTTACAATCTGGTATTCCCCTGCCTTCTCTGCTACCTAAAGGATGGCCTATTACAGTTATTGACTTGAAAAATTGCTTTTTTACCATACCTTTACAGGAACAAGACAAAGAGAAATTTGCTTTTACAGTGCCTACTCTTAATAATTCAGGGCCAGCTAAGAGGTACCAATGGAGAGTCCTGCCCCAAGGAATGTTAAATAGTCCCACCTTATGCCAATATTTTGTACAACAACCACTAGAAATACTGCGCAAGCGCTTCCCACAATCTATCATTTACCATTATATGGATGATATTTTGTTGGCAGACCCAAACCCGCAGACATTAGAAACATTGTTTGAAGAGCTACAGAAAGTATTGCCTAATTGGGGACTGCAAATTGCTCCAGAAAAAGTACAGAGGGGAGATTCTATCAATTATTTAGGATATAAGATAGGTTTACAAAAAATTAGACCACAAAAGGTAAAATTAAATAGAGATAAATTGAAGACTCTTAACGATTTTCAAAAGCTACTAGGAGATATTGCTCATATACGGCCCATGATTGGTATAAAGAACTATGAACTAGTTAATTTATTCAAGACTTTAGAAGGTGACAAGGGTTTAAATAGTCCAAGAAAACTATCTGATGAGGCTGAGAAAGAATTAGAGTTGGTAGAAAGAAAACTTCAAGAAACACATGTGGATCGTGTGGATCCAGACTTGGAATGCATACTTGTTATTTTACCCTCAAGACAATCTCCAACAGGAATCTTAATACAAAGAGAAAGCATCATATTAGAATGGATATTTCTGCCACATAGGCCAAGCAAAAAGATGAAGACATATATCGAAAAAATTGCTGATCTGATTTTTAAAGGTAAATTGAGCCTCCGCCAATTGACTGGAAAGGACCCTGCAGAAATTGTTGTGCCTCTGACTAATGAAGAAATTGAACGATTATGGGCAGACAGTGAACCTTGGCAAAAGGCTTGCAGTGACTTTTTAGGAGAAATTAATAATAAATATCCCCAAAACAAGAGAATTCAATTTATAAAGGAAACTAATTGGATCTTTCCTCGTGTAGTACAAGATGAACCAATTTCTGGAGCCCCTATATTTTATACAGATGCAAACAATTTAGGGAAGGCTGGCTACAAGTCTGAGAACCTAACTAAAGTGGCTCAGAGCCCTTATAACTCTGTTCAAAAGTCAGAACTATATGCGATTATTATGGTGTTGTTGGATTTCACAGAACCTCTTAACTTAATTACTGACTCTCAATACGCAGAAAGAGTTGTTTCACATATTGAAACTGCTGACTTCATTCACGATGATACAGACTTGACCTTACTATTCATACAACTACAAGATATCATCAGAGGTAGGATACATCCTATGTACATAACACATATCAGGGCACACACGGGCCTCCCAGGCCCTCTAGCGCAGGGTAATGAGGAAATAGATCAGTTGCTAATAGGGAGCGTGCTAAAGGCCACAGAATTTCATGAAAAGCATCATGTTAACAGCAAAGGGCTGAAGAAGAGTTTTCCCATCACTTGGATTGAAGCAAAGGAAATAGTAAAAAAATGTGACACTTGCTCTTTCTATAACCAACCATCTTTACCTGCAGGAACTAATCCTAAGGGTACACACGGAAATGCGATATGGCAAATGGATGTGTTTCACTTTCCAGAATTCGGAAAGATGAAATATGTACATCATACTATTGACACCTATTCTGGAATGCAATGGGTGACTGCCCTGAGTTCTGAAAATGCTGATGCTGTACTTACTCACCTTTTGGAAGCCATGGCCATATTGGGAATTCCCACTCAGATTAAGACTGACAATGCTCCAGCTTACGTCTCCCGAAAAATGAAGATAATTTTTGCATACTATGATATAAAGCATATTACAGGGATACCACACAATCCTACAGGACAGGCAGTCGTGGAGAGATCTCACCGCACATTAAAAGAGATGCTTTATAAACAAAAGAAAGAAATGAAAAAACCCAGAGAGAGGTTGCATAGTGCCTTATTGACTTTAAATTTTCTTAATGCTGATGAAAAGGGAACTTCAGCTGCTGAGAGACATTGGGTAGTAGAGAAATCTTCTGAGTTAAATCAACCCATTTACTTCAAAGATGTGTTGACTTCCGAATGGAAGCCAGGGTATGTGTTTCGATGGGGTAGGGGTTTTGCTCTTGTTTCAACAGGGACAGAAAAGATATGGGTACCAACAAAACTAATAAAAGCCCGCTTCGAAAAGGAGTCTCTCCCTGAACAAGAAAAGTAACTGCTCATCCCTGACATGACAAACGGATGCGTGGTAAGGAAAACACACTTAACAAACCTGGGGCAGGGTCTCTCAGTTTTGTCTTTACAGGAAAATGGATACAACTATTTTTACGGCATTGACTAAACATTGAATAATTACTCACCTGCAATAGAAGACAGACTGAGGATTAAGGGATGTACAAGACGGACTACGAGACCAACTGATACACACATGCAATACTGGGTAATTCCTCAATTTTTACTGCTTTACATCTTGCATCTACATCTCAAAAAAAAAAAATGGTCCTGATTTGACTATTAATAAGGCTGGATTTGGATTGGGAACTTGTGGCTTTCTCCCTCTCTAAACCCAAGCATATTGGTAAAGGAATATGAAAAATTCTGTCTCACATCATAAAAGCCACCTGGTGTGAGACAGAAGCCAAAATATTTAGGGACCAATATTACTGTGACTTCATCTTAAACCTTGTTCCTCCCTGTTTCTGTACCTCTCAAACATCTCATTCTGTCTGCTTCCAGTCTCCTAAAGTATGCTTAAGTTTTCCACTGTAAATAACATTTCCTCCTATCAGCTATCTACAAAGAATCTGGAACCGAGATGGGGCCTCCACCGGAACAACTCCTGCTAGAAAAACAAAAATAAAAGAGAGAGTATGAGAGAGAGAGAATAAGAGACAGATAGACAGACAGCAGAGACAAAAATAGAAAAATCAAGAACCTGGTGCGCACCAACCAATAATTGCCTTCAAGAAATAGATTATTCAAAAACAGCTGCAAGATAGCTCCTTATGATTATCCTTCAGATCACACTGCTAATTAAGTTTCCAGATGGAGTTAACCACTATCCTAAAATTGGTTATAGATGTATGTGGTCAGTCCATTAAGAACTAACCATTGTTTTAGCTTTTACAGGATCCCAAAGAGATGCCATCGCCCTTAAGTCAGCAGGAAGCAACCTTATAAACGACTACGCCCCCTTTCCCAATAAGTCTTATGCTCCAAAGGTTGTGGGTAAAACTGGGTAAAAGACAAAACTATAATATAGCATCAGAGATCTTTTTTTTGTAGAAGAGAAGGGGAATAGATAGGATAGATAAAGGTAGACTGTTCTACCTACCTATACTTCATTTTAGCTGAATGTATGGGCTAAGCTAAAGACAATTTGCACTGTCATAGATATCTGTATATTGATACTAATGCAAAATCATTTTATATGTTTAATTGTGATAATTTGTACATTGGTACAAAGTTTAATCTGAGATTGTTTTATGTAACCAAAGCAACTTGTACTTCGATATAAATCTGAATCTGTAACTATTATGTAAAGCTGAATCTGAAATTGCTATATTTTATGTATGCTCCTACCTTTGTTTAAAATATTTGCACATCATTGTCATGTATACTATGCAATTACTACCTTCATTTAACTATACTAGATATAATGTATGATTGCACTAGTTATGATATATGCACAAGATGTTTTATATACCTCTGTTTAGATGATATATATGTATTTACATGTCTAAAATGCTGTGGACACTTTACCTGGTAAAATATCCCTGGCTAATGCTCGATAGTTCTACTAAGGGTCATTGTTCAGAGATTGTACATCCCTTATATAGGTATTCTAATTTTTAGTACAGGGTTTATTCCTTAAGACGATAAGATCTGCAGTCAACACTATTTAAGGTATCATATCCCAGTCATTTCAGATACAGGTTAGAATATCTTAGATGGACAAGAATCTTCAACCGTTTCATAGACCCAGAGAATATGGCATTTAACATTTAAAATTTGGCCACGAGAGACACGACGACTCCTGGTGTCACTGCTCCCTTCACGAGATGGTGTTGAGCATCAAGGATACTCCATTGGAGTTGGTCCTTTTGGCAAAAAATGGCCGGTTGAGTAAGGAACTGTCCTTACCTTGATTGCTGACAGTACACACATGATGTCAAGCTGGATGAACAAGTTGATAGATGGAGACTGACGAAACCTGCCTAGACAGGATAAGACAGTCCCTTCAAAATTGTTCTGCTTGTGAAAAGATCTGTCAGATGCCTTAGGCCTATAGCCAATCCGATAGATGCTCTAACGGTGCACAAATCCAGAGGTGATTGTCCAGGTAGCTGTGTTGCTGTCCTCTCCCAAATTTTGGAAGTAGCTGTTTCCATGTACTTCTGTCTTTCAGACAAATTCACCTTCTTTCTCAGGTCTTGAAGAGGTTGAAGAATAGATGTTTAAGGTTTTCACCCTAGTATCCCTTAGATAAGAACACTCAGGTGTTAGATTCTCACTTTCCCAGATTAACCCTTTAAAATAATTTATACACCCTACTATCTACCAATATTCTAGAACTATTAGATATACCTTATATAAGTTAGGCTTTGATTAGCAATTATACTTTGACCTCTCCTAGATACTACCTCATAATAATTCCTACTGTACATAATCTTAGTTTAGAACCTTCTTAGTTAGACAAAGGGGGGAGATGTTGTGGGATTCAGGTGTCAGCTGACAAAGTCAAGGGACATTTATACAGAGCACCGGGCCCCCCAACCTGAAGGGGGCGGGGGAAAAGCCCCATTGAAAAGGGTCTGCGGGATACGACACGCTCTCTTCCTGGTTCCTGGCTGCTGGAGGGAGGCTCACGTCGTCCGTCCGTCTGCAGACTTTGGTCCCTGTTCAGGTGCTATTGTACTCTGTTGCCTGTACTGTGAGTGTTGGTTTATATTCTAATAAATATCTATCTGGTATTGGTGTCCTTGTGGGTAAGCTCCGCCTACAGTAGGCCTTGTCTACAGAAGAAAACCAATGAGGGGTTATGCAAGTCTAAACTATAACCCATTCGTGGGGAGCTCAATGGCCCCAGCGTGAACCTACTACTAATATTTTTGTAAGTGTACATAACATGAAATTGCTTCTAAGTTCATGTCTCTTGAACTATATATAATTACAAGTTTCAGATCTCATTGAAAAGTACTACTTTTTAGTTTGTGACACATTGTATACAGTTTGGCTTGGCTAAATAAAAATAGTTAACTTTTTTATCTAGTAAAAATAATTTAAATTTATGCTCTAAACAACTGAGAAGTTGATATTTATCCTAAATTACCGTGCATTTATTACCTTTTTTCGGAGATTCTTCATAAGCCTTAGATATCCCTTTAAAATGTCAAAATAGAAATTCTGTTTAATTCGTATTTATTTATCTGCTTAATTTTTGTTATATGCCCTTTTTATAAGACTTTTTCTCTGCCTCCAAAAAAGCAAGATTTTATTTCTAAATCTTCAATTTGTTATCATTTACTAGTAGGAAAAATGTTTGTTAAACAACTATATTTCTTAACTTACAAATTGTAAAAGTATCGTCTTAGAGCTGAGACAATATTTAGCAAGCCTCACATTTCATCTCTTAAAAACTGTGTATTCTAACCATTTACTATGCCCCAGAAAAAGACATCAAATATGATAAAAGAAACTTTCTTACTAGTTGAATTATTCCTTTGGAGACTGATAGTTTCTACATGTCTAATTTCAATAGATTCGTCAAGTTCAACATCTGCCTCTTTGTGAAACTACCATAATCTCCCTTGGGACTATAATCTTAGCAACTGAGGTTATGGATGGTTTAGTACTATAATGTGTTTACCTCTTCAGATCATCTTCTATGATGGAAGCTCTAAAGAATGATATATTCTTATCAGTATTCTAACAACTTAACCCAATGTGAGATCCCCAAATAGAAGTTAAATGAGATAGAAAGATTAAGTAAACACCCCAGAGGATATCCTTATCCTTTCATGCCCTGTACTGACTAGAGAGCTGGAGGAAATGGTGGGAAAAAGTATGAAAATAACCTTCAAGTTCATTCAATACATTTCTTTTTTTACATTCTAAGTTTACTGCAACCTAGTGGTAAAACTATCAAAAACTGAAAAGCATTTTGGACGTATAAAACAGTATTTTTCCCTATTTGTTCACAGATGTTTTAATAGACTGGCTTTTTTTTTTCTTTAGGAAGATTTTAAAAAGCAAGAGAGATGAAATATTATTAGACCAAAGAGGTCAAGATCATGATGAGGAAACAGAAGAGACAGCTGACCTGAGCTCATCACTCGCTAAGATGACAGCTGGGGATCCTGCATGGGACTGAACTAGCTCCTCTGAATGGGGATGACTGTTGAATGGGGTGGACAGTTTGTGGCGCCTTTCACGGTGGGAGCAGAATTTGTTACATGTGCATGAACTGGTTTTTTAGAGCTGATTCCTTACTGAGGAATGCCTTGCTCAGCCTTTCTACTGAAGGTGGGGGTTAGTCCTGCCTCAATTTTATGTGCCAGACTGCAATGACTCACCATGGAGTCCTTATAGTCTGAGTGGATGATAGGATGAGGTGGGGGGAAGTTGGGGATGACTGAAGAGAAGGGAGGAGGGAGAAGTATCAAGGGAATAAAAATTCTTTTAAATAAAATAAAAGTAACAGGAATTCTTAGTCAATTGTCTCATCATTTTCTTCTAACAAATGTGCTGGAACACATGTCACCGAGGGAAAAGCTAAGTAAGGAAAGAGCAAACAGTTTCACAAAGAAGCAGTGGTAATATTTATTGTAAGGAGATGATTTGTGCAGAGGAAATCTAAGGCTAAAGCCCACATACATTCTATGTTCTTCCAAGCAGACACAATGTGATGTAACTGACTTGAAACTACTGTACAGTACTAGATAGAGAACAAAGGTATTTTATATTTTGCTATATTTATTAATCTCTGTGTGTAAAGAGAGATTTTAAATTAAAGTTTTTATCCTTTATGACCTCTACTGTTGACAATCCATTCGAATTAATAAGAAACTCCTTTAATGCCTGCTGGCCCTCTTTGATAGTATAGCACAAGAAAATGTCTATCAACAGCACTCTTCTAAGAGAAGCAGCAAGGCTCCTTCATTATCTAATGATCATTGTTTCTTTACAGGCTTGATAAGGTAGCTGTTCTTTGTTGTCAAAGTAAAATATATGTACTATAAATGTATATTATATCTATATAGAGCATGAAATCTAATCTTACCACGTAATCATCACTACCCTGTAACTCTGTGTAGACTGGGCTAGCTGTAGTATTGAACTGACCTTCCTACCATTGCCTTTCCAGTGCAAGGATTCCTAGCTTCTACCACCATGTCTATTTGGACCTAGTGTTAATTAATTATAAATAAAACAACACAAACAGAAGAGAAGAAATCTCAAAAGATGCTGCGATAGGAGAGGAGTTATCTGAATTTAGTTTCACCTTCAAGGTTGCTAAAACTTGAGATTATTAAACTCCAAAATAACTGTCCTCTCTATCCTCTCTAACCAAGTGGAAAAGCTTGTCTATTTTCTTACATTTCCTATGTTCTCAAGTAATTGTGTCTTGGTGTATCTTGGTCCTTTATTTAAAATGCTCTATTCTGTTTTAATTTCTGGTTGATATTCTGAACTTCTGTTCATTTTCCTAGATTTATTTTACTCTTTTCTTTTTATAAACTTACCCAAATATTTCTCTGTGTGATATATTTTACATTTAATAAAATCAGCTCAGAATATCAAAGGACAGAATCACCCACAGTAAGACACTGAGGGTCAGAGAGTAGTGACTGACACCTTTAATCCCAGCACAGAATGACCAAGTGTTGACCTATTCCTTTAATCCCATAACTCCAGACACAGTGATCCCTCTTTGTTTATGTGAGTTCAAGGCCTAAAATAAAGACTGCCTCTTCATTTGCTATACCTTCATGATAGGGTCAATTAACAATTTTCAGTTATTTATTCATATTTCAGTTTTTCTCATTTATTGTATCAGGATTTTAATGATATTAGATAGATACCAATAGCTCTAAAAAAATTAGAGGCCTGGTTTGTGTTAGGCATTGTATCTACATAATATTGTCATATAATTAGAACTAACTCAATTCCTGATGATGGGCCTTTTATAAATCTGTCAGGAAGTAAATTCAAGCTGAGTTCATAAGGCTAAAGAGTCTGTGTAAAATCTATTTCTGAATGCTCAGCAAAGTTTTATGTCCCTTAGCACCCACCATACTTTTCAGTTGTCTTACACACTACTTAGCTTACAGTCTGTGGCATATGCTCAACTGTGATGACAGATTGCAGTGATATATGTTACTTCCTTCTCTTCCTTTGTAATTCAAGACTTGAGGTTAAGTTTTAAGCTGAACACAGCTTGCTTTTACTGTATTACATATTTCCCAGGGTACAAGGGTTTGTTGCTCTGCCTACCAATATACTGCCAGTATAGCAGCTGTCACACATATTCACAGCCATTTCTCCCAGGCAGGTGACTCTGCTTATGTGTAGTTCGTTATTATAAACTTAATAAATGGCTTTGATTTTTGGGGGGCCACTTGCTCTATCTTATCTCAAAATAAGTTTGTGATTTTTACATCAGGTACAAGAATTTGTTTGGAATTTAAAATAATGGTGTGTATTTATTAAAAATTTACTTTTACTTATTTACTCTTGAAATGCCAGAGATTGAACCCAGGACCTTTTGGATCTCATTGTAGTACTTTTCTTCAGAGCTGTACTCTTCCCTAGTTCAAAAGAAAATTCCAACATGAAATTTGGGGAGTCATAGGCAGCAGTGTGGTACAGGTATCTGAAAATTTAAAACAAAATCATGGTAATCACTTCTGTTATGACATATATATGTTTTGGTCTGAAAATAGTTGCTGACTTCTTAATTGCAAAGAGCTCACTAATTTATAAAAAGGTTAAGAAGTAACGCTTTATAACAGTATTATTCCAACAAACTTGGATGTAGGGGATTATGTTGTTCCAATGTAAATAATTTTCCCTGCCTATGAGTTTATTAAAAAGCTCTAATTGGCCAAAGGCAGACAGGAAATGTGGGAGGGGCTATCAGACCAAGAAAACTCTGAGAACAGGAAGCACAGAGCAGAATGCAAGAGAAAAGCTGGAAGAAGCAGAGGACAACTATGCTGCTCTAAGAGAAGGTACCCAGCCTAATGGCTGAACAAGATAAGAGACATGGGTTAGGTTAAGGAGTAAAGAGTTAGCAAGTTATATGCCTGGGACTTAGGCTGATCAGCCTAAAACTATTGGAAGGGTCTGTGTTCCTCTGCGTGTCTGGCGGTCTGCGGGCCTACACCTTGAGGATAGGCCCAAAAGTCTGGGACAGAAATGTCATACAACACTTGGATCCTGTCCATGGGAAGAAGTAAATAAATAAGTTCTAACTATACTACATAGCAATGCTGGTTATTACAATAAGACAAACTAAAGCTGCCATCAACAATGACACTTCTGACACAAAAGACAAAATATACTATAATTCTATTTGTAGTCACTTTCTGAAAGGCAAAAGTACGGTCATAAACATCAGTGGTTGCTTGTCTCGGAAGAAGTAGGACTGACATGCAAGTAAATGTGAGAAAGTTGGGGCCAAGAAAATATGTGAATAATGAATTATAGTGACATATGGATTTACTACTTAGATTGAGAACAATCAGAAAAGAAATGGACAATGGGTAAATATCATTGCAACAGACATTAATAATAATGTAAGAACTTAAACTTCAAAATATGTTATTTCAATGCCATATCTCAATAAGATGATAAAATGGCAATATATAAATGAACTAGTGTGAACACATTTGGTAAATAATATGTATGTAATACAATTGAAGCAGTAAAATAAAATCACCTTGTAAAAGAAACAGTAGCTATAAGTGTAAAGAGAAAGGGCATCAAATTAAACAGAATTTGGATTCCATGTGGATGCCAGTTACAATGTTAATGCTGGGAATTTAACTAGGGCCTTATAGGGAGCAGCCATCGGAACAGCCCTTGTTTAATGTTTAAAACATATATATATATTCACACAATATAAAGAATACTAAATTTATCTTATATTAGCAAATATTTAAAAAATGTTAAATAAAGATTAATGACTTAGAGAAAATAGTCTTGTTTTGGAAGGTTTATATTATTATAAAGTGTATTTTTTCTGGAGATGGAGAGACATATTTGTTGATAAGGTGCCTGCTGTACAAGCATGAGAACCCAAGTTTAGTCCTTAGTGCCAATGTAAAATGTCAGACATGTATAAATGTATGCAACTCTAATTATTATTCCAGAGAAAGTGTAGTCAACACAAATGCCCTGGAATTGTTAGCCAGAGACTCAGATTTAGTGAAAGACACTGTCTCAAAAACTAAGGTCTTAAAAGCTACTAAAGAATGCACCAAATGTCAGCTTGTGCTTTCTATATTCATACACACTCACATACAAACAGACATGCATGTACTCTCTCTCTCTCTCTCTCTCTCTCTCTCTCTCTCTCTCTCTCACACACACACACACACACACACACACACACACACACACACACACACACACACACACACAACTCACACATTTTGCTATAAAATGTTTGTACCCACAAATCCACATCTTACATTTAAAAAGCTGATCTCCTAAAGAAGGGAAAAATTGTTCACAATTATTTTAATTTCTACCGTTTGAGTTTAAGGTGTCTGTATGTGGCCTAATTAAGGTGTCTGTATGTGGCTTTAACTACATATTTCTTACCTACCATTATAATATAGCACAGATTTGAAACATTATATGTACATATATACACATGTACATATATACATATGTACATATGTACACACACACACACATGCACGCACACACACACATATGCACGCACACAAGCATGCACACACAGGCCCAAATTGCTAACAGCGAAGTTTGACTTCTTGAAAGCAGAAGTAACAAAGAATATTCACACAGTCACCATAGCACATGTTTCTTACATTCACTGCTATTATCAGCAGCTACTACCAGGAAGATTTGCCTGAGGTTTTACCACTATTTCTTTAACAAATACTAATCCCCAAATAGATCACTCTCCCACTCACCTTCTGTTTAAATGAGCTAAGGACTTTCAAAATGACTAATTAAGTCAGGATTTTCCCAAGAAATTAGAGCTAAGGAGTGGAGTGATAGAAAATTGCTGGGATCAGTTGTTTTTGCAAAGATCTCTCTCTCTCTCTCTCTCTCTCTCTCTCTCTCTCTCTCTCTCTCTCTCTCTCTCTCTCTCTCTCTCTCCCTCTCCCTCTCCCTCCCTCCCTCCCTCCCTCCTTCCCTCCTTCCCTCCCCCCTCTCTGTTTGTGTATGTGTTCAACTGCATATGGTAAATATTTCTGGTCCAGTCTGCCGCCTACCCATCACAATGTCCTCCCTGTCCACATGATGCTCTATCTCCCACAGGCCTAAAGTGGAGCCAAGTGATCATGAACTGAAACCTCTCAAACAATATAAAGCAATCTATTCCCAAATGAGTTTTTTTTTTTTCACATATTTTGTCAAAGAGATAGAAATCAGAGAAATTCATGGACTAACCATACAAAACATTTAATAATACTTTTTAATAATGCTTTAAGTTTTGAAAAGCAAAAAGACAGATAAGATACTTAAAGTGAGATCTACCCATTTCTGTTCCCTCATTTGATTAACTATAATTCTCTCATTCAAGCTAAAAGTAAATACAATAGGAAGGCTTTTATATCTCAGTAGTCATAATAATATTACCTGTACTTGTCAGTGATCCACACTGATCCAATTTACCTTTTCTGTCACAAGATTCCGGTTGTCATTTGGACTTCAAAATACAAGAAGTACAAAACAACCTTATAATTAGATGTTTAATTTTAAGCATTTTTATATTAACACATGCCTCTTTATATTAACACATTATTTGTGCTTTTTGATAAATTTCCCTTTTGGGCCTGTTCAAAGTGCATAAACATGCCACATTAATAATCACCATGTTTAAAACCATTTAGTCCAGATGCGATAATCATGCTTCAAGGAAATTTAAACACCTTTATTTTGCATTGCAGTTAAGCTGTAGATGGCATGATGGAGGAAGAAATACTGTCATGTGAACTACAATTAGAGTATCTTTTAAAGTTGTGACAGCTTAAGGTAAATGTAATCACAGAACAATTAGCAGGTAATTATGCAGTTAGTGCTTAAATTAATGTCTAGGGTGAGCAGAGATCCTGAATTTCAGCCTCTGACAATTTAGTTGAATTATTTATTTTCATTGAATAACTACTAAGGCAAGGAAATTAAGCAAGAACATAATGTCATTCATTTATCTGGCATAGCTAAGTGTTAAAGTAAAATACACTAATAGTTGTGAGTCCACTGAAAAAGATTATTTACATGAATGTTCTCCTGCAAAACAATTACATGAAAAGAGACCAATATTTAAAATGACACTTTAAGTTGCATCTTGGAGTCTTATTACAAAAAACTTACTAAACTTATGAAACAGACATGACATTTACCTTCCACTTTTGTTTATCTGTCCACATTGTTTTATTAATTATTATAGTCATTTTATCTATGATCAGTGTCTGTGACTCTTGAATTTTTACTATGCATCTTACAAAATGTTCTAAAGAAAAGCTTTGAAGATCAAGTACAGAAGTGCACATCTAGAGCTTCTAGATGTAGTGTCTAAAGGATGCTCTGTTATGATTTTAGCAGTTTGAAAGTCTAAATGATGTATTTATCCCTTCATGGGTGGTATACCTGATGACCAGAATCTACACATATTTATTATATGTTTCATAAAATTTGTCCGAAATATCAGAGAAAAGAATCACGAACAGCCAAGCCATAAAGGCGAGGGAGTGGTAACTCGTGCCTTTAATTTCATCACTAAGGAGGCAGAGAACTGTCAGAACCCCTCTAAATTCAAAGCCTAACAGACAGGCAGTGGTGGTGCGTGCCATTAGTCCCAGAACTTAGGAGGCAGAGGTAGGAGAATCTCTGTGAGCCAGTCTGGTCTACAAAGCACGTTCCAGGACAGCCAGAAAAGTTACACAGAAAACCCTGTCTGGAAATATATAAGAAAACTAAAAAAACAACAACAAAACAAACAAAAAGGCTAGAGAGATGGCTCTGTCCTCTGATATTTTAGACTGATTTTATTAGCTATACAATTTATCACCACAATATGACCATGATTGTGGGTTTCCATTAATCATGTAATGTAGAGGCAACATGGAATTGGGGATTACTATCATGATTTCTTATTTTCACAGTGCTCGGCACTACTACAAACAGTACCAAAACAGGACTTAGGATGGTCATGCTGAATCCATGTTTTATTAAAATATATAATAATGAAAGCAACATCTGTACATGACAAATGTACAAGCTTGTTATACACCAGAACAGGCTGATTAGAAGATAACAGAGGACTCCCTGGGAATGTAACATTTAATATGAGATCTGATGTGGTTGTCTTATTTGAAAATAATCGGAGCACTCACCATCACCTTCTCAATTTCTATTACCTTCCATACACTGTAAAAGTTTATTTTAATGTGTGCTGCCATTATTATAGTTGCCGTCCTCCATTCCAAAGATGGGAAAGCAGGAGTGTCAGGGAATACCTGTGGGTGAAACGTTTTCTATCATTCAGTGGAATGGACAAAAAAGAATGAAAAGCTTATTCCAGAGTTGGAAAAGTGAAAAGAGGTTGTCTGTTTGGACTTCTGTGTTTGTATCACTTCCAGTTCAAGTTTTATTTGTACAGATTTCAGAATTTAAATTACTTATTTATAATTTGTATTTTACAACTTTTAATTCTCCTACTTCATTATTTCTCAGTTGCTCTATTCACAGTTATTTTATATTCCATGATAAGTTCTGTTAAAAAATTCTTAGAGTTCATGTCCATTGCTGGTTTGAAATTTGGCAATTAATATCTAAAATATTGAAAATTTAATGTTTGTTTTTCTTTAAACATTTTTAACATTAATTTTTGTTTTATCTCTTTTAGAGTTATGTATTTTATGTCTGTGTGTGTTTTTCTGGCATGAGTGTCTGTGAACTATTTATATGCCTTATGTTTTTAAAGGTCTGAAAATGGTATCAGACCACCGGGAAGCAGAATGTTGGATGGTTGTGAGCCACATAGGCTGGTTGGAATGGATCCTGAATCTTCTGAAATAATAACAAATGTTCTTAAACACCGAGCCATCTCTCCACCTCCTAAAAAATAAGTTGTGAATAATATGCTAACAGATTTTTGACCATTTACTTTTTGAATGAGGCTGGGATGTTGGAAATCAGTTTAGTAAATTTTGTAAACTTGTATGGCTAGTGTTACACCTATTAAATGAATATTTATTGCCCACTTCTTAGGATTAAGTAATCATCAGATGCATTTTTTAATTTTGGATTTTATTATTGTGATAAACACATGCTCAAAATCAATTGAGTGGTGGAAAATACTTCCTTTTACAGCTTTTAATCCATCATTCTCAAAAGTCAGGTCAGTAACTCAAATAGGATAGGAGCCTGGAAGAAGGAGCTAGCACAGAAGCCTTGGAAGAGGTTGCTTATAGGCTCATGTCTCTTGGCTAACTCAGCTTGCTTTCTTACAGTACCCAAGAGCATCCTCCCAGGTATGATAATGACCACAGTTAGCTGAATCCACCCACACTGATGGTCAATCAAGAAAATGCACCATAGGCTTGCTCACAAGTTAATCTAGTGGTAGCATTATCTTAACTAAAGTTCACTCTTCTGAAATGCCAGTAGCGTGAATCCAGTGGACACGAAACTAGCTGGGCCTATCAGTCAGAAACCTTCTAAGTCATATTCCATTTACCTTTGTGTTGTTTTCGGTTTTGCATTTAGTGTCAAAATTTACTTCATAATTTTTTTGCCATTAGTACATTTGGCCAACACAACAAAAATATCTGTTACCTCCATTTATCTGGCAAGAATATTGTGAGATTCTTAGTGTAGTCTGAAAATAGAAGTATAAACTATTGAGTAAATTGAACAGTCAAAGAACATGAATATCTCAGTGAAAAGCATGGGCTCATTTTATTAAATGCTTATCATTGTGGGAACATGAAGAGGGTTATATATGTGCATTAGCTCACTTATTATTTTAGAATACCTACTTAGCTTTTATTTATTCTAACTTAGTTTTTGTATAACAAAACTTTAATAAAATTATCTATTGTATGCTCTGTACTCATTATTACAAAAGATTAGAGTGAAGTAAGAGTGTAAAATAATTTATCTAATAAATTTTCTTAGTTCTTTAACTTTAATGCTCTCCTTTAATTCTTAAGTTTTTCTGAAAATTATTTCATTTTCATCTTCTTTTCTAAAATTTTTATTTCTCTCTATTGCATGTATTTAAAAAGACATGTTCTAGTTCCAGTTTAATCGTCTAATATGTCTGTCTAAATAAAATCTAATACTAAATATCAAATGATATATTGTAAATTGGTCTTCTTTCTCTCATTTTTCCTTTATTATTTTATTTTGATAGTTAATGCATATGCTCATTCACATTAATGATATTTTATATCAATAACAAACTATTCATATACCAAAAATATTATATACTTAAAGTATCATATGTGTAATTTTAATTTTACCATATACAATATATGGTAAAGGGCATCCTTCAATTTTACTGTATTGTTTTGCCCCCAGCTCCCAAAAATCCGTTTGCAAATTTTACTCAGAATGAACATATAACAGTCTTATTTTGTTAGGAATATACATTGAAGATATTTTCATTATTAATCCTTTCAATTGTTATTTGGGTAACATTTGTGTTTAAGAAAAACAAAAACAAAAACTTAATTTCACATGTCTTGTCTATTAGCTTCCATAACAAAATTCTAAATGGGGATCTTATAAGCACTATGGAAACAAGACTAAATGGCATAGGAAGACAATGTGTGTAGTCATGGATCTAGGAAACTTGGCATGAAACTGTCACATTCATAAATATTTAAAGAGCTTCTGAGAAACTAATTTTCCATAATTTCTTCCCAAATTACTTTTTTCTTAAGCTTAAATTTAATAATTTTTGTTCATAATAAAATATTTGACAGAAAATACAAATAAGGTGGATAATTATGATATTCAGTATGATTAAGAAGTGGAAATACTCAAGAATCAATTCAATGTTAATATCTTTGAACATCTATTCATTCGTACATTTTTATCATAGTATTTTACAAGTAAGAGAAATATATGTGAAAGCATACATTTTTTGTAAGCTTTATTGAGTGGATTATGTTTGTAGGTACACATAAATGTGGGAAGATACATACAGGCTATATAATTCAATTGGTCATCAAGCCCAAGGTACCCACTTTTCTATGCCTCCTAAACCTAGCAATATACATATATCTTGTTGACACAACAGGCCTTGTATGTGGGCCCTTTATATTGAACTCAGATCCTTACTTTCAAATAGTATGCAATATGTTTACTAATCTGTCTCCTTATTGACTGCATTTACAAAATAATTTATTTTATTTTTACTAAGATCCTATTGAATATTTAAGTTGAAAAGTATTTAAGTATTTAAAATACCATTTTGAAATTTAAGAAAACACATAAACTTATTTAAAGTAATTTCTACCAGAAAAAGTGTAGGTTTACATAATTAGATTTTACAGATATACTGTCACATTTGTACTTAAAAATTGCAGTTTTGTGTTACTGCTAACAGTGATATAAAAATATTATTGTCAGTCACAATGTTTATTTTGAGAGAGAAATGTGAATAACTACTGTGAATGCACCTTAGGTCCTGTGGCCTAGCCATGAACACTTCTTGATTTTCTAAATTTTTAGAGACATATAATCAAGAATTTGGGGATAAGATAATTATATTCTCTTTTTTCCGGTCGTTACACTATTATTTCCTTTTTGCAGGTTTTTTCCCTAGCAACAAATTCTAATGTGACATCGTTAAAAACATTGAAATAGATTTTTAATTTTTTTTTCTTTTTAGGAATAATATACTGGTTTTTTTTGTTTTTTTGTTTTTTTTTTACTATGGCTGTAATTTAGATATTAAGGAATTCCTTAGATGTTTTTACAATTTTATAAGTTTAATTTTCATACATAAGCTATGATAAATTTTATCTTTAGACATAATTGTGTCGTATCAAATCTCTATTCTTTGTACAAAAGATTTTGCATTAACTTGTTTATATGATGAACTACTTACTATATATTTGAATGTGAAGCCAATCTTTCATTTGTTTATATAATAAAATAATTTTTAAATACTAAGAGATTTTTCATTTTAATTTTTAATAAAAATATCCATTTTGAATGATCTATTTTTGATTTCTTAACTGAACTAGCCTCATGAAATCAGCTGGAAGAAATGTATTATTTTATTTTGCATAGGATTAAACATGAAGTGTATCATTTTTCACACATCTCTGTAGTATTTTCCTAAGATTAAGTATTATTGATTCAGTTATTATACTAATGTAGACATACAAAATCACATTTCTCATTTCATATCTTGAATTTTATAGTTCTAGTAACTAATTTAATTAGTGTTATTTATAAAATCTTTGGGTGAATATTACATATTAATTTGACTTAATGTGAAGAGAGCAATAGTAATTCATGTCTTCTCTTTGTTGGTTAAATAGGATTGATTTGGGATACCTTATTTACATGTGTGTGTGTGTGTGTGCATGCACACATCAAGTAAGAGTGAGATTAATACAAGCAAAAATTTTATTTAACAAATAAAAAGCACAAACCAATAATGTTGTATAAAAATATTATAAAGCTTAACACTGGTATATAATAAAACTTTAGAAATATGAAGATAAATCATGACTCAAAACAAATTTGCAACAGCAACATTAATTTATGACAAAACCAGCATCAGGTAAGGAAGACTTACATAATGATGAAGTGATTTATTTTCTAGAGAGATATAAGCCTAAAGATAATACATCCAGTAACACAGCAACAAAATAAGAGGCAAAACATATAGAAATGAAAAAGAAATGAAGTATCGAGTATTACAGTGGACAATGTTAGCTGCCCTCTGGTTGTAATTGAAAATCAAGTTGGACATATACTGGGTATAGTTGACTCCAATGGCTCTGTCATTAATCTAATGGAAGGTATGGATTTCTTTATCTCAAGAATAACAGGAACTCTACATTCACATTTTACAAAACTTTAGCCAACATACAGTTCTTGCTAAGTCCCGAGGAATTCTTTAATATCTTTAACTGAGAAAAATATTTAATTTTGTTTGCTCAAAACAAAGTGGGACATATATTATGTAAAAGATTTATGAAGATATTAAGATTGAGTAAAATATTTTAAATAAAATATATATCAAAGAAACTCTCAAGAATAAAATCTATGTGTGGTAATCAACATTAATTATCTTCCTACTGAATATGTGAAGAACTGAACATGAGCAGAGATTTCATTGAGACACCTTGCACAATACTGTTTGTTCCTTGAATAAATACAGAAATATAATAGAAGGTTAAAGAAATATATGAGAAGTTAAATGTCTGCGTACTAGGAAATTGGGAAAATACCCAAAAGGTAAGTCTAAAGAGCAATCACCTTAGAATAAAATTAAAATTAATTACATGGAGACAAGGGTGCAAAACAAGAATAGGATTTTTTCCGTTCACATTTGAAGTGATTATGATAACGCTCACTTAGCATCTACAAATTTTTAATCTTATTGTTTATACTTCGTGTTTAATAGTACCTTTTATGTAATTCAGCTTATCTCTATCCTTTGTATAACTATTATACTTAATTTTAAAATGTGTTTAAGCACTGCCTTAACAATGCCAATACACAATTCAGCATTCTAAGACTGCTTCCAAATAGTACTCCATATTTGTCTTCTGTATAGCATAGGTGTTTCATAATAACACAGCCCTTCCCATCCCTGCCATTATCATTTCCATTTCTTACATGCTTTATACAATTACTACTGTTATTTTCTCTATTTCATAATACTTAATTTAGCATCAGTGTAAAGTGTTTCCCTTATAGGCATCATGTTTTACTCTACTGCCGAGTGAGTACTGGCTGCAGATGTGTGTTATGAAAATGATTCCATAGTTATGTAGATATTTTTAGCTTAACTATTTTCATAAAGGAAATGCTTTTGTTCCTGCTACCTGTACAGTGGTTCAAAAAATCTCCATTTTATTTTTCTTTGACATATATTGTCAGGGGAAAATTGTGAGTTTCATTGTAAATTTTCACTAATGTTCTCTAATTCCATTTTCTTTCTCAACCTCCATCACTTCCCTTTCCCCTTTTCTCCATTTATGTTGTAACTCTCTTTTCCCAAATAGTCTATTGTCTATGTTCTTATCTAAATTTATATTTCTATCCTAGATTCTTCAGATCAAAAAATACAGTATTTTCTTTTTGAGTTTGACTTATTTCTCCTAAGTTGATGATATTTAACTGTATTTAAGTTGATGAATAAAACTTCAGTACATGCATCATCTGTGTATTATCCATCCATCTGCTGGTGGACACCTGGGCTGCCTGAATGACTATGCTACTATGATTTGTAAACATTAATGTACTTATATCTCTGTGGTATGTTGGCACAGATTCATTTTACTATATGCTTCATGACTACTGTAGCTACATTATATGGAGCTACATTATATTGGAGTTATATGTTTTGCTTTTTTGAAGTATGTTCCACATTTATTGTGTTTTAAAAATTGTTAAAAAATATTGATCGTATTTCACTTGTATGTGTGTGAGCATATAGCACAAATGCGCCTGTGTGAGGATGTGTGGGCAGGAGGTCAGAGGACATTATTGGGACTGGTTTCTCCCTTCCACTCTCCGGGTCCTGACCATAGAATTCGATCATCAGCCTCAGTAACAATTGCTTCTACCCTCAGAACCATGTCTTTAGACCCTGCAGGTATTTTTTTATATAATTATGATTTAATACAATATAGTATATTAAAATTATAAAGTATCATTTGTTTTTAGCTCTACCTTTCCTAACATGATTTTCAAGTGATAATCTCAGTTCCCTGAGTTTCTGATATGTATGACTACACTTATTCTTCAATTTTTAAATAACCTTGACAAGAAAATCTCTGATATTTTCTTCCTTGTTGTGCTCATTCACTGTACATTTTATTATATCTTCTAATTTAGACAATGTGAACCCTTCCACACAATCCAAGATTCTGTATGTTTTTGCTTTTCCCTTTCTCTTCTGAAGTCTGTCATCTCCTGCCTTTCTGTATTCTGGACTTTTTAGGCTTTTTGTAGTTTGTTCCTATTTCTGCAGCTGTCATTCATTTCAAAACATTGTCATTTATTTTTCATTTTCACATAATTTATTTTCAGAGTAGATCTGTGAGGGAATTTATCTTTTTCTTTTTTCTTTTATTGAGCGTATTGTCTCATACTCATTATTGGCCTCTCTCCTGCTCCCTCTCCTAGTCCTACAAGATCTCTCCTCCCCTTGTCTTCAACTCATCCCTCCTCCCCTTGCCTCCAACTCCTCCCTCCGCCCCTTGCCTCCAACTCCTCCCCTTCATTTAACTTCCCAGAGAAGGCAAGGAATCCCAAGATGAGTCAATTTGGTCTGGCATATGCAATTGAGATAGCATCAAGTATCAAAAAGTTAGTTCCCATAAAATATTGGGGTCCAGTGAGCCATTAGGCAGCTTTTTTTGAAGTATAATCTAAGGGGTCCTTAGGCCATTTCTTTGTACAAAAATATATAAGCTTAGTGGTGTCTAGGTAAAGGCAAAAAGCTAAGCTGCTCGAGAGTCTCAAGGACACAGAGATAAGAATTGAGGGACATTTTCTACTCACTCTTTCTCTATTATTAAGGCCAGAGGAGAGGGAGTCCACAGATAAATCTAGGTTGTCACCCAGCCAATGAGGGGTGATGGGGGGCCAACGCTAGCTCTCGCTAAGTAACTTGTAAGTACTTAGCAGTAAGCATTAGGAAATAGCCCTAAACAATGCTAGCCACTACAAGAGTGATTGTAAATTCATGTTAGCTATCACTAGACACTTGTCAGTCCTAGCATAGGCATCAGGGCAAAGCTAAACCAACACTTGAGAACCCTAAATCTCTTTAGTTCTCAGGGGCAGACCTGAAACCCAACGTTAGCCACCACAGTACTTATCAGCACATAGGGTGGACATCCAACACAAACTACCAATAGGCATTAGGGCAGAGCCCTGGGGACAGTGTTCAGAAACAGATCAAGGATCTGAGCCTGGCTTCAATATCAGGAAAGGGCAAAAATGAGTGTTAGGAGATAAGGAACAGCTATAACCAGTAAAGATCATGGCTGGAGGTGGTCTTCTGCAAGACTAGAGTCCTACCGGAAAACAGGATGTTCAATGGTCTTTTCTGGAGACAATAGTTTGTCTTTATGCCAACTGGAAAGGGGAAGACTTACCAGTTGAAGCCAGTGGTGTTTGAACAAGCTGTGGCAGGGCAGATGAAAGATGGCCTTGTAGTGAGCCTTGGAAGAGAATCTCCTGGCCTATGTGCACCTAATCCCAGGAGAAAGATCCCAGTCATGCCACAAAAATGTTGTTTTCCCCCATGAGATCAGACACACACACTACTAGATGTCCCACTAAAGTTTATCTAGGGGAGTTGCCTGCAGTAAGGGGTCTCTGGCCGGGACTTTCAGGCCTTTCCTCAAGGTTTAGGCCCAGAGACCCATAGACCCGCAGAGACACACAGATGCTTTCAATAGTTTTAGGCTGATCCACCTAAGGCCGAGGCATATATCTTGCTAGCTCTTTACTGAAACTAACCCATGTCTCTTATTTTGTTCAGCCATGTGGCTGGGAACCTTTTCTTACAGCTGCATGGTTGTCCTCTGCTTCCTCCAGCTTCTCTCTAGCATTCTGACTGGTGCTTCCTGTTCTCAGAGTAATCTTAGTCTGGTAGCCCCACCCACACTTCCTGCAATGGACAATGATTTACAATGTAACAACATAATCTCCCACAGTTGCCAAGTGGGTACAAGGGAGAGAAGCAGAAGACAAAGAATTAGAGAGAGACAGACTTTCATGTGGTATCTCCTTTAAAGAGAGCAGGTAGGCGTGAATTTACATAGCCACACCTAGAATTTACATAGCCAAATGCTCCCTGTGCAGCATGTTCTATTGGCACCATGTTGGATTTACCAAGAAAGAGGCTGTTATGTACTCGGAATCCTTATATCACCCAAGTATTCTTTATTTTTCTTGTAGTGCTTAGGTTTTCATTGGAATTGTTAATGTTTTCAGTTCCTGGTATACTAGTCACTTGCTGCCATTATCATGCTAATTATAGTTATTTGTAACTCTTAATTTGGCAATTATATGAACTCACAGTCACTTCTGTGGTGATATAGTCTTTTATGAATGTTTTTGTCTTGCATTTAGCATGACTTTATGTTTCATATTGTACAGCCAGACACTATGTACTTGGTAATAGGGCTGAGAAGTATAGTTGTTAACATGTATTTTTCAAAGGAGTTGCTAATATTTTATCAACTTACCCAGTGGGGTGCTGTATCTCCAACCTCAAAGTCTTTACATTTCTGAGACTTGTTTTGTTGTTGTTGTTGTTTGGGGTTCTTTTCTTGTGTGTATATTCTTGGATTGGTTTTCCCTTAAGAATCCTTCTAAGACCCAAGTTATGCCCTGTAAATATTTCAACTGTAGTGTATTCTCACAATATGGCCCCAAATGATGTTAAATCTCATTGAAGCAATGGTTCTATGATATGATTGAATCTGATTCATTATAAAGTTGTACCCTATGCAGGAGATTTCTCCATTTTTTATTCCCACTGGTATTGTAAAGTTTTAATATTAGAAGGGTAAAAAACATCTACTTTGTAAGAAAATAAAAATTATAGACCCCAAGTGCACTGATTAGAGGGAAAGAATCCTAACTGGACAGCCCGCCTCTCGAAGACCTAAGACCCAGGGGAGCATCTTGTACCCCTTTCCCTACCATCACAGACTCAGCATAAGTCAGCATTGAACCATCCTCTGAAGCAACAATGACCACTGGAGACACAGGCTTCACCAATTTGAGTAAAAGATGAGTAGACAGAAGTATAAAAAGAATACATTCCACAACATATAACAACCCTGAACACCAGAACCTAGAGGTTCTAAAACAGCAGGAGTTGAACATTCCAATGGAGATGAAACAGAAGAAAATGACCTTAAAATTAATTTTATGAAGATTATAAAGGCCCTTAAATAGGAAATATAATATTTTGCTAAAACATAGAAGATGATACTAACAAAAAAATGGAAGAAATAACTGAAGAAAAGAAATGACAAGAATATACAATCAAACAGATGAAGGAAACAGTTCAAGAACTGAAAATTAAAATAGAGGCAATGAAGAAAATAGTTAGAGAATTCTGGAAATAAAAAAATCTGGATAAATGGGCAGGAAATACACATGCTAGCATAACCAATAACACAAGAGATAAAAGAGAGAATCTCAGGCATTGAAGATACTAAAGAGAAACCAGAATTATCATTGAAAGAAAAAAAATGTTGAATCCATAAAATACTTAATACAGAACATCCAGGAGATACAGGACACCATGAAAAGATTGAATCAAAGTATAATAGGAATAGAAAAAGAAGAATTCCAGTTTAAAGGAACAGAAAATACATTCAGCTAAATCATAGGATGTTGGAGGCCACTGGCTCCAGCTCCTCTAGGTGGCGCCATTATCTGGCGCTGGCCAACCCGCCTGAGTCAGAGTACGCATGCGCTTGGTATTCTCGCGAGACTGGTCTGGTTTCTCCGCCTTTCCCGTGGCGTCATATGGGATTCTGAACTACGACCTATAGGAAGATGTTTCGTCTAAAGCAAGGGCCGTTTGGTCGACTTAAAACCGGGTGCTTCCTACCTCGTGGTCCCTTCTCTTTCTCTTTCTCTCTTGCTCCGCCCCGCCGTGCACACAGACGCCCGCCCGGTTCCCGGGCGTGGGCTCTAGGCCACGTGGCGGATGGCCCGGCTCGGGCCACGCCGGGGCCTAGCTCTCTCTGGCTTTCCTTTTCCCCGCTGGGGCCCGCCGCCGCTGGTTCCTGCGCAGCGGCCCCTGCCTCTCTGCCGGCCCTCTGCCGGCTCTCTCTTTCTCCTCCCCTCTCCATTCTCCGTAAGCTAAATGCTCTCCCCCAAGATACATTAAAGCTATACTGCAGAAGGATCCTCAGTGTGTGCCCTGTCTTTCCTCACGGGTGAGAGATAGGCGCGGGACAAGTGGTGCCGAGAACCCGGGAATTAACATCGTTTGCACCGCCAGACAGGATTCAGAACTGCGGACAGGTTACTCGGAGAGGTATGTCTGAACTGAACTTTGGTTTGGGACTTTTGAAAGGATTTTTTGAGGCCTTGAGGCTTGTCTTGGCAGTGCTGTTGATTTTAGAAGATAAAGCCTGTAAAGATCTGATAGCTAAAGGGCGAGGCGTGATAGGGAGAGTTCAGGACAGCATGTCAGAAACCGGGAGCCGTGTGAGGTTAGGCGCGCGCCGAAAAAGTGAAAAAAGACCCCCCAGAAAAATAAAAGATATGGGGGAGTTAGGAATACTCGATAAGTAAAAAAGGACCCCCCAGAAAAATAAAAGATTTGGGGGAGATAGGGAACCAGAAACTAAAGGTACGGAAACTTGAAAATAGGAATACTCGATAAGTAAAAAAGGACCCCCCAGAAAAATAAAAGATTTGGGGGAGATAGGGAACCAGAAACTAAAGGTACGGAAACTTGAAAATTTAAATTTAAAGTTTGGCTCCTCGTGATATGAGGAAAGACAGGGCCTGGGGCGGTTAAGACAAAGACAAACCACGCCCAAGATTCATAGGCAAAGACAGGGCCTAGGTTTTTCTTAGGTGCCACTGAGGCAGCACGACCCATACCTTAAAAGACAGAGGTGCCGGTATGGGTTCCTCAGTGGCCACTGACCTCTGACAAGCTTAAGGCAGTGATTGAGCTTGTTGCAGAACAGCTTGCTAGAAAACATATTTTTAAGCCCTCCACTTCTCCATAGAATATATTAATTGGCTTAGACCTTTTTTGAAAATTCCCACTGCAGATTTAAAGCCTTTGTTTGATGTTTCCTGGAAAAATTGATAATCATTATCCTAAATATCCTTTGTTACAGTTTGGCTTATCACCCTGTGGTATATCCACGTGTTACTTCCTCAGTGCCTTTAAAAGATGGCTTAACTGTATATACAGA
Organism: Phyllotis vaccarum; assembly: GCA_033318265.1. Classification (NCBI taxonomy): domain Eukaryota; kingdom Metazoa; phylum Chordata; class Mammalia; order Rodentia; family Cricetidae; genus Phyllotis; species Phyllotis vaccarum. Next base: position 101,594,823 of record JARWLC010000008.1, on the reverse strand, counting down.
TGGCTCAGGAAATGGAAGGGGTGCTTATATTATAAATTCACAGACATTTTTCAAAGATTTTGGTCAAAAATCACCCCAGATTGTTAAATGTCTAATTGTGTTAGAAGTTTTACAAAAGTTTGATTGTCTGCTTAATATTGTGTCTGGCCAAAAATCACCCCAGATTGTTAAATGTCTAATTGTGTTAGAAGTTTTACAAAAGTTTGATTGTCTGCTTAATATTGTGTCTGATTCCCATTATGTGGTAAATGCCCTTCAGTTACTTAAAACGGCCAATGTTATTAATCCTTCCAATACAGTGTCTGCTCTGTTTTGTACCATAGCCCTTCTATATTACCCATATACGGGCACATTCGGGACTCCCGGGCCCTATGAACAAAGAAAATAATTTGGCTGACCAAGCTACACGCCTGGTCGCTGCTGCCTTTGCTAATCCGTTGTAAGCTGCAAAAAGCTTCAATTTGTACATGTTTCTATTGAGACCATACATGTTATTCAACATTGCTTAGAGGCATAGAGCGCCTGGGACAAACCAGCTTATCTCAAGACTGATAATGGGCCAGCTTACAGCTCCCAAAAATTCGCCCAATTTTGTGCACAGATGCAAGTAACACACCTTACCGGGTTACCATACAACCCTCAAGGACAAGGCATTATTGAACGTGCACATCGGACCTTAAAATCCTATTTATTAAAACAGAGAGGGGGAGTAGAACTGCCCTCAACACCAAGAGTGTCAATTGCCTTGGCGTTGTTTACCATAAATTTTTTAAATATTGATGATAAATATCAAAATGCTGCTGAGCGACATTGCTCAGAACCACAACGGCCAAAAGAGCTAGTAAAATGGAAAGATATTTTAGAAAATAAATGAAAAGGCCCGGATCCTATTTTAATAAGATCCCGGGGAGCTGTCTGTGTTTTTCCACAGGATGAAAAAAATCCAGTTTGGATCCCAGAGCGCCTCACCAGAAAAATATTACAAGAAAAAGAGCCTTCGCCTTCTCCAGTTGATGTGTTTGGTGACAGCAGTAAAAGATAATGCCCACCTTCTCTCTGCCAATGCCGGTGATGTATAAAGATTTAGACATAGCTTTAAAGAAAATAGAAGTTTGGGGTTAAAGAAAAGTTTATGTTTTAGTTAAAAATAGTTCAGATATATTACTAAAAAATTTCTCGGCAGCCTGACAAAGGAAACAGAGTTTAATAAAACCAAAATTGGCTTCCTTTTGCTCAGGCAGGCCAGATAAAAATTCAATTTTACCATGTAACAGTTGCCAATCCAAAAATATAGGTTGGGCCACGCCTAAAATATTTTCATTTTCTCCCAATTTAACCACCAGTTATTTAGATTGTTAGCAATGCTTCAAAAATTATAGATAAATTGAGATACAAATTTGATAATTTCCTTTATGCCTTATGCTGAGATGCTCAGCTTTATTTTTTTGCAGCAGCGGCCCACATGCCACGATTTGTCCCCACACCACCGTGGTTCCCCAGTAACTCACAGCCATTTAGACAAAAAAGAGATTTTAGAATCTCTGCTGATATTGTAAAAATCATTGTCACAGCTGCCATGAGGGCCTCAGTGACTGCCTCAGCTAGTGCACTTTCAAAAATAGTGCAGACTGCACAGGCGGTTAACAAATTGTCCACCCCAGTATATGGCACAATTGAGGTGTGAGCAATAACTTGCTGGCTTATACATAACCTCTATTCAATATAAAAACTTTACAAAGACAACTAATCTTTCGAAAAGCCTCTCTCAATTTTCTTACAGAATTGGTCGTCTAAGTTTGAACAGACCCTTCGTGACCTGCAGGTGGCGATCGTCCAGGCCAATTCCACTCGGCTAGACCTGTCGCTGACCAGAGAGCTTACTCCATAAATCCCCTCTTCCCCTACTCCAAAAAGTGGGTGGGGGTGGATATGTCTGACCTAGCCTTTTGCGGAGGACTAGTCATTCTTCTCTAGACGGTTTGCAGGTTCAGAATCCAAAGTCTGAGAAACAAAACAGTTTCGGCTCAAGCCTTAATGGCTCTAGACTCAAAAACCTCGATAGAGGTATGACTAATTATGATAAAGCAATAGAGATATTGTGGCTTAGACAGCTCCTACACACCTAAGACTGCCTTGTCTATTGCACTGGATGGAGCGTTCAGCCCGTGTCCTAAGAGGTATGCTGAGCCAAGGGCATCGCACGGGACATACCTATGTCCTGAGAGACACATTATCCTGCATAAGGGTATCTGTCTTAATCCCCTTCCCAGCAAAAGGCAGAGGACAGGCTGGGGGCATCTCGATCTGTCGAGGGATTAGGGATGACCCCAACGCAAGTCCACAATGTGTTCTGGGGGATAATCACTGTCTCCACCCTCTTATAGGACTTTCTCGGTGCTTAATATTTAGGAAGGGTGAGATGTTGGAGGCCACTGGCTCCAGCTCCTCTAGGTGGCGCCATTATCTGGCGCTGGCCAACCCGCCTGAGTCAGAGTACGCATGCGCTTGGTATTCTCGCGAGACTGGTCTGGTTTCTCCGCCTTTCCCGTGGCGTCATATGGGATTCTGAACTACGACCTATAGGAAGATGTTTCGTCTAAAGCAAGGGCCGTTTGGTCGACTTAAAACCGGGTGCTTCCTACCTCGTGGTCCCTTCTCTTTCTCTTTCTCTCTTGCTCCGCCCTGCCGTGCACACAGACGCCCGCCCGGTTCCCGGGCGCGGGCTCTAGGCCACGTGGCGGATGGCCCGGCTCGGGCCACGCCGGGGCCTAGCTCTCTCTGGCTTTCCTTTTCCCCGCTGGGGCCCGCCGCCGCTGGTTCCTGCGCAGCGGCCCCTGCCTCTCTGCCGGCCCTCTGCCGGCTCTCTCTTTCTCCTCCCCTCTCCATTCTCCGTAAGCTAAATGCTCTCCCCCAAGATACATTAAAGCTATACTGCAGAAGGATCCTCAGTGTGTGCCCTGTCTTTCCTCACGGGCGAGAGATAGGCGCGGGACAATAGGAAAAAAAAAAAAAAACTCTTTCAATCTAAAGAAAGACATACCCATGATGTTACAAGAAGCTTATAGAACATCAAATGTACTAAATCAAAAATAAATAATCAAATACTACACATGCAAAATTTATCCCCCCAAAATATTAAAACCTGCAAAGTCAACTAACATATAAAGGAAGATCTATGGAGATTACAAACAATTTTTCACTGGAATCTTTGGAAACTAGAAAGTCCTGGAAAGACGTTATGCAGATACTAAGAGAGAAATCAAAGCTATAAGCCCAGACTACTATGCCCAGAAAAACTTTCAATAACAATAGCTGGAGTATACAAGATATTCATAACAAAATAAGATTTAAGCAATACCTAGCCACAAATCAAGCCTCACAAGAAGTAATAAAAGAAAAAGTTAAACCCAAGAAAGTTAACTACATCCATGATAGCACAGACAATAGATAAACTCACACCATCAAATCCCCAAAATATACACACAATACTGCTACCACCAAAGAAATAAAAAATAACAGAATAAAATAACTGGTCATTAATATCTCTAATATAAATTGACTCTGTATGCTTATGAAAATACACAGGCTAAAAGACTGGGTATGAAAACAGGACTGTCCTTCTGCTGCTTAGAAGAAACAAGCCTCAAACTCAAAGACAGACATTATCATGCAGTAAAGGGTTCAGAAAACATAATCTAATCAAAAGAACCCAAGAAACAAACTTGTGTACCTATTCTAATATCTAACAAATAGAGTTTAAACTAAATTTAATCGAAAGAGATGGAGAAGCATGTTGTGGGAATGCCTTTCTGTATGCTGTGAATCTCAATCTTTAAATAAAGGAGCTGTTTTGGGCCATGACAGGCACCATAGAAGAAGTAGGAGGAGGAATCAGAATAGGTAGGAAAGGAAGGGCAGAGTCAGAAGCAAATGGAGCTGAAGCCCAAAGGAGCAACATGTAAGGAGCACAGGTGAGCCACGGGCCACATGACAGACAGATTAATAGAAATGGGTTGATTTCAGATGTAAGAGCTAGCTAGCAATGTGCCTGAGTCATAGGCCAAACAGCATGAAGTTAATATAAGCGTCTGAGTCATTTCTGGGGGACTGAGCGGTGGGCGGCTAAGCGGTCTCAGGTCGCCTGGAACCCAAGAAACCCCACTGCTACAGATGGCGCATCCAATGTGGGTCAATTATCTACTTAATGCCTGAGAAAGTTTAAAAAGGGTTTTAGCAAAAACTGAGCCAAGGCAGCTTCCAAATTGTGTACATGAAGCAGTCATTGTACAAAGAAAACGTGGCTTCTGGGTCACATTCAAAATGGCGCCTGCGGACTGGCGGCAGGCAGTGTAAGCTGTAATCAGGCAGGTTCCTGAAATCTCACAGAAGACTCCGTTGCATGTGATTGATTTTAGATTTCTGTTTATTTTGAACAACAACAACAACAAAAAGACGGTTTCTTAGTAGCAGCATTTTCCTGGGTCTGCTCCAGAGGAGGAATCAGAATAGGCAGGAAAGAAAGGGCAGAGTCAGAGAGAGATCTAGCTGAAGCCCAAAGGAGCAACATGTGGGAGCACAGGTGAGCCACGGGCCACGTGGCAGACAGATTAATAGAAATGGGTTGATTTAAGATGTAAGAACAAGCTAGCAATGTGCTTGAGCCATAGGCCAAACAGCATAAAGTTAATATACGCATCTGAGTCATTTCTGGGGGACTGAGCGGTGGGCGGCTTGGTGGCTAAGGGGTCTGGGGCAGTAGGTCTGTGGGTCTGGCCACTCGGGACCAAAGAAACCCCACTGCTACAGAAGGACATTCCATATTCATCACAGGAAAAATCCATCAAGAGATTCAATTATGAGTATCTATGACCCTATTTTGTAAAAGAAACATTGGTAAATCTTAAATTACACATCATACCTCAAACAATAATAGTCTTAATCTTTAACACCCCACCCTCATCACTGAACAGATCTGACAGACAGAAACTTAACAGAGAAATAAGGGAACAAATGGATTTAGGAATCACAGAGATGTAACAGCTATCTATAGAACATTCTACCCAAACATAAAAGAATATGTTTTCTTCCCAGAGTTTCATTGAACCTTCTCTAAAACTGACCACACTCAATAGAAAAGCAAACCTCAACGCATAAAAATTAAATTAAATTAAATAACCCCCTGTATCTTCTCAGATCTCTATGGCTTAGAGTTACATTTCAACAGCAAAACAATTGCAGAAAGCCTACAAACTCATGAAAAGTAAATAATAACCAACTAAACCACCACTGGGTCAAGAAAGAAATAAAAAAAGTAATTTAAGACTTCCTACAATTCAATGAAATGAAGGCACAGCATATCCAAACTTATGGGACACCATGAAAGCAGTGCTGAATAGAAAGTTCAGAGCACTAAGTATTTAGAGGAATCTCTCACAAGCTGCTAAACAGCACACCTGGGAACACTAGAAGAACAAAAGCAAAGATACACAGGAAGAGTAAGCAACAGGAAATAAATAATCAAATTGCTGAAATCAATAAATTAGAAACAGAGAACAATACAAGGAATCAATAAAACAAAAAGTTGGATCTTTGAGAAATATCAACAGACAAATAGACAAATCCTCCAAACTAATCAAAAGGCAGAGAGAGAATATCAGAATTAAATAAATTAGAAATGAACAGATAATGAAAAAATAGTTTGAAAATCTGTACTCTACAAAATTAGAAAATTTAAAAGATATGGATAATTTGAGGATAGATAACACATACCAAATTAAATTAAGACTGAATAAGTAATTCATTTAGACATATAACCCCAAAGAAAAGTGAAACCGTCATTAAGTCTTCTAACCAAAACTAGCTAGATAGTTTAAGTACAGAATTCTACCAGAATATCAAAGAAGAGCTAATACATCAAGACTACTCAAATTGTTATAAACAGTAGAAATAGAAAACAAAACAAAACAAAACAAAACAAAACAAAACAAAAACCCAAAACTTTGTTAAACTCTTTTACTTTGATGCCCACAACCCACAAAGATACAACTAAGGGAACTGACCAACCTTCCTCATGAACATTAATGAAAAAAAAAATTAATAAAATACTGACAAACTGAAACCACCACCACCAACAACATCAGAAATGTATCTACCTTGCTCAAGTCATCTTCATCCCAGGGATACAAGTATGATTCAACATACAGAAATCTGTCAGTGTACTCCACCATATAAAAAAATAATCAGAAAGAATAACAACCACATGATCTTCTTATTATATGTTAAAAAGATCTTTTACAAAATCTAACACTCACAAAAAAGATCTTGGAAACATCTGGGAAACAAGGAACAAACATTAACATAATAAAGGCTTTATACAGCAAGCCAACAGCCACCATCATAGAGAGAAACTCAGTGATTCCACTAAAATCAGGATCAAGACAAGGTTTTCCAAGCTCTCTGTAGCTATTCAATTCAGTACTTAAAATTCTAACTAGAACATTAAGACAACATGAAATCAAGGGGATAATAACTGAAAAGGAATTATTATCCACAATTTTCAGACAATATGACAATGTACATAAGTGAGTCCAGAAATTCTTCCAGAGAACTCATAAACACCCACTTCAGTAATGATTCAGGATACAAGATTAATTCAAAACATCAGTATTCCCCCCATATACAAATGATAAACAGGCTGAGGGAAAAAAAATCAGAGAAACATCACCCTTTACAACAATGACAAACAACATAAAATATCTTAGAGTAACTTTAATCAAACAAGTGAAAGACCTGCATGACAATAACTTTTAGTCTTTGATGAAAGAAACTGGAGAAGATTCTGAAGTGGTAAAATCTTCCATGTTCTTTAGTAGGTAGGATCAACATAGTAAAAATGGAAATCTTACCAAAGGCAATCTACAGATTCATTGAAATCCCCATCAAATTCTCAACACAATTCTTCAAAGACCTAGAAAACATGATATTCCACTTCATATGGAAAAACAAAATACCCAGGATATCCAAAACAATGCTGTAGAATAACAGAACTTTTGGAGGAATTACTGTTTCTGACTTCACATTTTACTAGAGCTATAGTAATAATAATAATAATAATAATAATAATAATAATAACAGCTTGGCATTGGCATATAAATAAACACATGTAGTAACAGAATATAATTAAACACCCTGACATTAATTCTCACAGCTATAAAAACTTAGTTTCTAACAAAGAAGCCAATATTGTACAATAGAAAAATAATAGCATCTTCAACAAATATTGCTGGTCTAACTGGATATTAAAATATAGAATAATGCTAATAGATTAATATGTATTGCCATGTACAAAACTCAGACCAAAATGTATGCAAATCCTTAACTTAAATCCAATTACATTAAACCTGATAGAAAAATAATTGTGAAGGAGCCTTGAATGCGTTGACACAGGAGACCACCCCCTAAATATAGCACCAGTATCACAAACACTGAGAGAAACTATTAATAAATTGGACCTCCTGAGACTGAGAAGCAGGTGTGAGGCACAGAAAGGAGTTAATAAAACAAAATGGCAGCCTAGAAAATGGGAAAGGATCATCGCCATTCCCTCATCTGACAGAGGGCTGATCTCCAAAGCATATAAAGGACTAAGAAACAAATCAAAATACCAAAATAACTAACTAAATGAATAAATAAATAAATAATCCAATTTAAAAATAGGATACAAATCTAAAGAGAGAATTCTCAGCAGAAAAATATCAAATGTTCCAAAGACATTTAAGGCATTGCTCAACATCCTTAGTCATTGGCATTATTGAAATCAATTGGACTCTGAGGTACTATTTTACACCTGTCAGAATGGTTAAGATCAAAAACACTGATGATAGATTATATTGGAGAGAATCTCAAGTAAAGGGAACAGTGCTCTACTGCTGGTGAGAATGCAAGCTTATATAGGCACTTTGGAAGTCAAGACGGAGGCTGGGACTTAATATGCCTGAGACTCAGTAATATCACTCTTGGGCATATACACAAAAGATGCTTAATCATAACCCAAGGTTATTTGTTTAACTATGTTCATAGCAGTATTATTTATAATAGCTAGAACCTGAAAACAATCTACATGCCCCCACAACTGAAGAATGGATAAAGAAAATATACATTACACTGTGTTACTCAGTAAATATGACATCATGCAGGAAAAAGGATGCAACTAGAAAAAAAAATTATCCTTAATGAGATAACCAAGAGCTAGAAAGACAAACAAGACAAGCACAGTGTGTACTCACTGATATGCAGATATTAGATGTAAAGCAAAGGATTGCCAGGCCATTTCACAACCCCAGAAAAGCTAGGTATCAAGGAGGACAACTAAGAGTATATGGATTTCCCTAGTGAGAGGAAATAGATATGGTCTCCTGAGTAACCTGGAAGGGGAGGTTAAGAGAAGGCAATGGGGAGATGGAAACACGAAGAAATATCTTAATAGAGGGATCCATTAAGGGTTTAGGGAGTAACATGATGCTAGAGAAATTCCCAGGAATCCTTAAGGATGACCTAGCATTTGCAGAGAGGGTGTCCTGTAGTTATATTAATGACTACCCTAATTGTCATAGAACTTTCATCCAGTAACTGCCAGAAGCAGATGCAGAGATTTACAGCTGAGCCATGTGTTGAGCTCCTACAGTTCAGCTGAAGATACAGAAGAGAGATTATATGAACAAAGTTGGTCAAGATTATGATAGGGAAAGCCAGAGTCAGCTGACCTGAGCTATTGGGAGTCCATGAACTCTGGAGTGCTGGGTAGGAAAAGTTTATGGAACCAAAATAGGTCGACTGAGTGTGGGAGACAATGTTGTGGAGTGATCTATTTTTGCAAACCCTGGCAGTGGGAGAAGGATTTAGCCTTGTTACTTGAGCTGGCTTTGTAGAGCCAATTCTCTGTAGTGGGATTATTTGCTCAGCTTTGATGTAGAAAGGTCTGGCTTGATCCTGTATCAACTTGGTATCCCTGACTTAGTTGACTCCCTAGGCAAGGCATTACCCCCTCTGAGGAGTGGATGGAAGTGGGAAGTGAATAGGTGTGGGTAAGCAGGAGAAGAGGAGAGAGAGGAAACTGGTCAGTATGTAAAAAATAAATAAATAAATTGAATAAAATATGCTAAAAATAAAACAACAAACAAGAAACCACTGCCAACAACAAAAAATTCTCAAGCTGATACAGCCTCTAGTAAAATCTCTCAAGCTTTGCTACAGGTATTATGGGGATATTCCACAAAGTTCTTACTTGGTGATACTTAACCAGTTTTTCCCAAACTGGGAACTAGGATACTCTCAGGACATGTTCAGTCTCATTCCATTCCACACTCAGTCCAACTGATCATTATATATACCTGGAACTTTACCAAACTGGTCAGACTATGAATTTTTCCTATATTTTCAACTGTGTTATCAGTTCAGGAAAAAGTCAATTTTCAGCTTGTAGAGTTTTTCATGTTTAAAGTATGGTAGTGGACAATTTTTTATCTTTTTAAATTTTATTCCAGACACAAAAATTTTCTGGACTGCTGACTCAGAAAATAATAAATTACTATTATCTCATCACTGGTTTAATGAGTGTGAACAAATTTTGAATTAGACTTATTGCAAGAAGTCTAATTATCTTATGCCCCACAAATTCTTTAAACTTTCCTACATAATATTGAGAAACACAAGTAATACCTTTTGTAGAAGAACAGAAGAGAAATTTGAACTCAGTAGCACATACCAATACAAGCAAAGTACATAATGGAGTTAATGATGAAAAGTGAAGCTACTGTATCAGTAAGAACTCTTGTACTATTTGTGTATTCATGAGTTAGGAAGTTACTCTTACATGTAAGCAAGATAAGAAATGTATTTATTAATGACATCAGCATGAAATGATGGCCATTAAATAATTTAAACATGGCCTATGCCTTAAAAAACAATTATGATGATGATTAGGTTTATTTATTTATTTATTTTTTAGTCTAGGTAAATGTATAGAGATAATAAAAACCTACATGGATGACATGATGACCTAGAAAAGGATGGATAAATTAGCTGCTACCTAATAGTAACATCCCAAAATACATAGTGGGATTTATCTGTTATGCCAAGTAGTCAATCTAACATTTGCTCATTGAACGTAATACATGGAGCTCAAAATAATTAGAATAATTCACTATAGAGCTTGAAAAGGTATCAAATTTTAAAGATTTGTTTTCTCAATTTTATGATATCATGCACAGGTACACTGACTTTTGAATAGCAAATGTGGGAAACAGCGCCCTAAAACTTTTTAAGGTTCGGGCACTAGGTTTCTGGTTCTCAGTAGTAAGTTCATACTGTGGCCACAAGCTGTGGGGCTTTGAAAACTGGAAACTTTCAGTTGTTTATTCCCTTTTACCACAATATATCTATTTCTAAGCACAACGGGAAGTAAACATGTGACTCAAGTTTGTATAATCACAGAGAAACACTAAAATAAGGCAACACCAATAGGGGTACAAGCTGAACGTTAATGATTTTATGACAAGTAGAGGAAGACATGTCAACCAAGAACTGAGTATAGTTTAAAAAATGTGATAGAAAAGAGCCCAAGAAGAATAATGACTTCTGTGGATACAACCTGAGATATCGATTCATTTAATATCTACTCTCCTTTCAGCCTTAACATTTCTCGCAACAAGCCAAACCCAAATCAAAGGAATAGGCCAATGGCCTGGGAAAATAGTCCTCTATTTTGTCACTGGTGACATTCAATATTTCTGGAAGACAGAGGAATAAACATGGAACAGTAAATGACAGTCATGTACTACAACAACTTCTGGTTTTTAGAATAGTGATTTTTACAATAGTGGAAATGCTGCTCAATTAAACTCCATATGACTGGAGAGTATTAAACCCAAGCACGCACACACATGGAGGTGTTGCTCTTGTTAAGTTCCTGTTTGAAGAGCTTAGCATTTCCATGAAAGATAAGGAGAATCCTTGTAGAGAACTTAATTTTTACATTGCAGAAACAACATTCAGGGTTAATCCATGTGTTTCAAACTCACGTGAAACAAAAGTAAACATTTGCAAACTTTAATTAAGAGGAATATACATTGTCCTCTACACAGACAACATACATATAAATATATAAGGCTTCTATGAATGTTGTTTTAAAAATATTTTAAAGATTTTTAAGGCCTTACTTTTTTAATGATATTATAATAATCAAATAAAAATTTACAAGCGGATCATTAAATATATCTGTCACAGAATTTGTAAATTTCAGATAAAATTGAACATTTTCAATCCTCTAACAAATAAATTTAGAATCTAAATATGCCAGACATTACATTTTATATTGATTTATTTCATCAAATTAATTAGCTTATGCAATATTTCTGATGTCATTTTTTCATGTGTAATGGCAAGGTAGAGAGTCCGTATATTAGATCTCATAACTAAGGATATGACTGACAAATCTGGTGGTAGTGTAAATATGTGCAGATGCTTTGCAAGAAAAATAAACAACCTCTCTCAAATTGATGATAATCAACTATAATTTAGTCAAGATTTGTTTGTGGGCTTTTTTTTTTTTTTTTTCCTAAGGCAACTCAATGTTTCTGGTCTTCTGGTAATTTACATCTCATTTATGGAATGTATTTTTTGCCTATAAATAAAGGCATTGAAGCTTTTGTTATTATATAAAATTACAAGTTATTTCAACATGAGTGTCTTTAAAAGAACATAAATTACAAAGCAGAACTAGGAAATATGTGCAGGAGAACTTTTTTGATATGGTACTTGTTTGCAAGACTAACAGATAATATGATGAATGAAATTGTATTTTTTGTTAAAAAATTGTAACTGAAATATCCAAACAAAACCAAATCTGGAGGCAAAAATACAGTTGAATTGCAAAACAAGTTTTCTGAAAAAAAATCTTACTCTTGTAATTTTTTTATTTTAAAAAAGATTTTTATCTCATACCCTCCAAGTCCCCTTGCCCTTTCCCTCCTCCCTGTCTTCTCCCAGCCTTGCCCTCACCTCCATTCCTCTATTCATTCCCCCAGGAGGACATATCCAATTGAGGTAGCGCAGAGTCCCTCATCCCAGTGTCAAGGCTGGGCTAGCTGTTTCTCTGTAGGGAATGGGCTCCGGGATGTTAGCTCATGCACCAGGAATAAATTCTGGTCTTACTGTCATGCACATTCGGAGGGTTTAGTTCCTGTCCATGAAGGTTCCTCAGCAGTTATTTCAGAGTCAGTGAGCTCCTGATAGCTCCTGTCAGGCATCTCTGTGGGTCTCCTCCTCATGATCCTCAACTTTTTTGCTCATATACTCTCTCCTCTCTCTCTCTTCAACTAGTTGAAGCTCGACACGGTGTTTAGCTGTGGATTCTGCTTCTGCCTTCATCACTTGCTGGATGAAGATTTTATAATGACAATTAGGGTGGTCGTTCTCTTGATCATAGGGGAAGTTCTGTTTAGGCATCCTCTTGACTATTTCTTGGAGTCCTACCTGAGGACAACTTGTGGGTTTTTCGATGGTTCCCTACCCCCAGGTTTCTCTCTAACCCCTCAATGGCTCCCTCAATCAAGATATCTATTTCTTTTTTTTTCTCCTTTTCTGTTGCTCTTCCCATTCAACCATCTCATTCTCTCATGATCTCTTCTCACCTTCCCTTGCTTCTTCCTCCAAAAGCTCCAAATTACCTCAGGAGATCTTCCCTATATCCTCTTCCCGTGGTGATCCATGGATGTCTCTATTATGGTCCTCCTGTTACACAGTTATGCAAAGTTTGTGGATTGTGACCTGATTATCCTTTGCATTATAAGTGAATACAGTGGATGTTAGTATTACCTCACTAAAGATGATACTCTCCAAACATATCAATTTGCCTTCAAATTTCAGGATGTCACTTTCAATTCTTTTTCTTTTCTTTTCTTTTTTTTTCTGATGAGTAGTATTTCATTGTATATATACACAGTTTTTTTTTTTTTTTTTTTTTTTAATCCATTCTTCAGTTGAAGGACATCTACATTGCTTCCAGGTTCTGGCTATTATGAATAATGCTGCTGTAAACATAGTTAAGCCGATACCCTTGGGGCAAGTTGTGAATCCTTTTGGTATATGCTGAAATAGTAGTATTGCTGGATCATTGGGTAGACTGAGTCCCTGTTTTCTGAGGAAGAGCCATACCTAATCACCAAAGTGGTTGTACAAGTTGACAATCCCACTGGCAGTGGAGAAGTGTTCCTTTCCCTTGCTCCACATCCCCACATCCCCTCCAGCATAAGCTGTCATCAAAGCTTTTATTTTATTTTATTTTATTTTATTTAATCTTATCCATTCTGATGTATCTCAGAATTATTTTTATCTACTTTTCTCTGATGGCTAAGGATTTTGAGCAATTCTTTATTGTCTTTCGGCTATTTGAAATTCTTCTGTTGAAAATTTCATATTTAGCCCAGACCCCCCCATTTTTGTTGTTATAATTTTTATTTAAAAATGTCATTTTTATCAATGTACCCTCTTGCTCTGCCCACCTTTCCTCCTCTCAATCTCTCTCAATTAGCCTTCAGCCTCTCCCCTCCCCATCCACACATCCCCTCCACCAAAAGAGCAGTAAGTCCCAAGGTGGGTCAGCTCAGCATGGCACATCCACTCCAGGCAAGTCCAATTTTCTCATCCCAAAGTCAATGTTGGGTTAGGTGTTTTCCTTTGCAGGGAATGGGCTCCAAGGTGCCAGCCCATGAACAGAAACACAGTCTGATCTCTCCCTCGTGGCTCCACATACTACTCCTTCAAGTTGCCTACCTTTGATGGTTCCCCAGTGGCTGTCTTTGATTCGGTGAAATCCCCAGAGCTCCAGCTAGGTATCACTGTGGGAATTTTCCTCATAATCCCTATCCCTTGCTCAGACTCTCCAACCCTGCTTTCAGTTGGAACAGGAGCTTGGCCCAGTGCTGAGCCATGGATCTCTGCCTCTACCTCTATTCTTTGTTGGATGTAAGTTCTGTGATGACACTTAGGGGTGCCTAAACAGGACTTCCCCTATAATCAAATGAGTAAAAATTCTAAGTCAGACCCCAGTTTGGATTATTTTTTCTTGAGTTCTCTATATATTTTAGAGATCAGTTCTCTGATTGAGGACTTTTCCCATTCTTTAGGGGTGTCATTTTGTCTTACTGACCGTGTTCCTTGCTTTAAAGAAACTTTTCAGTTTCAGGAGGTCCCACTTTTTAATTGTTGTTCTTACGTTCTGTGCTACTATCATTATATTTAGAAATATATCTGTGCCAGTGCATTCAAGGGATTTCCTACTTGCTTTTCTGTTAAGTTTTGTAACTCTTGCGGGTTTTGGTCCACTTTGACTTGAGTTTTGTGGAGGGTTAAAAATATGGATCTATTTGCACTTGTCTACATATCCCGATCCAGTTATGTCAGCACTAATTGTTGAAGATGATATCTTTTATCTATCATATATTTTTGGTCTCTTTGTTAAAAATCAGGTGTGCATGAGTGAGTGAATTAATATCAGGAATTTGATTCAATTCCATTGATTAACAACTCTGATTTTATGCCAGTACCAAGCTGTTTTTATTACTGGTATAGCTTGAAGTAAAGGACAGTGATGACTCCCAAAGTTAAATTATTTAACAGGAATTTTTTTTAAGGGGCAGTCAATTCTGTTTTTTGTTTGATTTTGTTTTGTTTTTCATTATGAAGTGGAGGTCTGTGAAGAACTGTGTTGGGATTTTGATTGAATATATAGATTTTTCCATTTTCTGATATTAGCCCTAATTTCTTCCTTCAATAACTAAAAGTTCTTGTTTTACAGGTCTTTCACTTCCTCGGTTAAGTTACCCAAAGATATTTGAAGTTATTTGCAACTATTGTAAAGGGTGACGTTTCCCTGATTTCCTTTTCAGCTCTGTTATCAACTTCTCTATAGGAGGGCTGCTAATTTTTTGAGTTAATCTTGTGTTCTACTACCTTGCTGAAAGTGTTTATCAGCTGTAGAAGTTCCCAGGTTGAATTTTGAGGGTCACTTATGTATACTATCGTATCATCTGCAAATGACTTTTTTTTTTTTAATTTGCATGCCTTTGATTTTCTTCTGTCATCTTATTGCTCTAGCTAAAACTTCAGGATCAATATTGAATAGATATGAAGAAAGCGGACAGCCTTTTCTTGTTCCTGATTTTAGTGGGATTGCTTTGAGCTTCTCCCCATTTACCTACTTGCTGTATATCACCTTTATTATATTTAGATATTTCCTCCTGAATTTCTGTCTCTCCAATACTTTTACCATGAAGGGGTATTAGATTTTGTCAAAGACTTTTTCGGCTTCTAATGAGATGATCATGTTTTTTTGTTTGTTTGTTTGTTTTTTGTTTTTTGTTTTTTTTTTTGTTTTTTTCTTTCAGGTTGTTTACATGATGGATAAAATTGACAGGTGTTTGTATGTTTAATTTTTCTTGCATCTCTGGGATAAAGCCTCCTTGATCATGGTGGATACATTATTTTATAGGCTTTTGAATTACTTTGCTAGTATTTTATTGAGTATTTTCCATCAATATTTATGAGCGAGATTGGTTAGTAATTCTCTTTCTTTTTTGCATCTTTGTGTGGTT
The DNA here is from genome assembly GCA_033318265.1 of Phyllotis vaccarum. NCBI lineage: Eukaryota > Metazoa > Chordata > Mammalia > Rodentia > Cricetidae > Phyllotis > Phyllotis vaccarum. The sequence continues at coordinate 101,579,173 of JARWLC010000008.1, read as the reverse complement.
TACATATCAGGGTGACTTTAGCCACATAAAAAAGAATTTGGAAATGTTCTTAAGTTTCTAGTGTGTGGAACAATTTGAGGAATATTGATATCAGTTCTTCTTTGAAAATCTGGTAGAATTCTACATTGAAACCATCAGGCCCTGAATTTTTTTTTTTTTTTTTTTTTTTTGGCTTGGGGGACTTTCAATAACTGCTTCATTTTTTTTAGGGATTGTAGGCTTGTCTAGGTCAATTATCGGTTCTTGAATTAGTTTTGATAGGTAGTACCTGTCCGGACATCTGTCCATTTCATTTAGTTTTTCGAATTTTGTGAAATACAGATTTTTGAAATATAACTTAATGACTCTCTGTATTTCTTCATTGTCTATTTCTGATTTTGCTGATTTGGATATTCTCTCACTGCCTTTTAATTAGTTTGGATAAGGGTTTGTCTATTGTGCTGACTTTCTCAAAGAACCAACTCTTTGCTTCACTAATTCTTGTATTGTTCTCATTGTTTCACTTTTATTAATTTTAACCCCGAGTTTGATTATCTCTTGCCTTCTCTTCCTGAATGAGTTTGATTCTATTTTTTCTAGAGTTTTCAGCTGTGCTGTTAAATCTCTTCTTTAAGAATTTTTCAATTTTATTTTTTTTCAATTTCTTTCAAATTTTTTTCAATTTTTTTTCAATTTTTTTTTTTTTTTATGTAGGCAGCTATTGCTAGGAACTTTCCTTTTAGCACTGCTTTCGAAGTCTTTACTACTTTTAACTGAGGGATGGTTCAATAGAGACGTGTTCAGTTTCTATGACTTCGTAGGCTTTCTGTAGTTTGACCTGTTGCTGAATTGTAACTTTTGTTTGTGGTAATCAGTAGGATTCAAAGGGTTATTCCCATTTTTTGTATCTATTCATATTTGTTTTATGACCAAATATGTGGTAAATTTTATGTAATGTTCCATTGGCTCCTGAGAAGTTATATGCTTTGATATTTGGTGGATTGTTCTGCACGTATCTGTTAATTCCATTTGAGACATAATATCTGTTAGCTCTCTTATTCTTCTGTTAATTTTCTGTCTGGTAAACCTATTGGTGAGAGTGAGGTATGGAAATATCCCTCCTTTAGTGTGTGGGGGTTTGATATAAGATTTAATCTTTAGTAATGTTTCTTTTACACATGTTTGTACCCTTGTGTTGGGGGCTTAAGTGTTCAAGATTAAGATTTTTTCTTGATGGAAATGTCCTGAGATAAATAAGTAATGTCTTTCCTGATCTCTTTAGATTTAATTTAGTTTGATGTGTAATGTTAGATATTAGGATAGCTACACCAACTTGTTTCTTAGGTCCGTTTGATTAAAGTCTTTTTCTAACCTTTTACTTTGAGCCAGTGTCTGTCTTTGAAGTTGAGGTATGCAACAAAAAGATGGATTCTGTTTTTGTATCCTTGTGCTTGAATGTATCTTTTTATAGGTGAATTGAGTCCATTGATATTAAGGAATATTAATGATCAGTGATTGTTATTTCCTGTTACTTTTGAGGGTTGTGTATGTGTGTGTTCTTCTCTTCTTTGAGTTCCCCCCCCCCCCCCCCGCCGGGGAAGAAAATCAATTGCTTGTGGTTTTATGGGTCTCTTTAGTTTCCTTAGGTTGGAGTTTTCACTGTAGGGCTGGATTTGTGGATAGGTATTGTTTAAATCTGGTTTTGTTGTGAAATATCTTGTTTACTGCATCTATGGTAGTTGATAGTTTTGTTGGGAATAGTAGTCTGGGTTGGCAGCCAGTCTGTATAACATCTGACCAGGAACTTCTTGCTTTCAATGTTTCCATTGAGTAATCGGGAGGTATACTGATGGGTGTGCTTTTAGATCAGCAAAACTTGGCAATTTTCCTTTACAGCTCTTAGTATTCTTTTTATATTCTGTAGGTTTAGTGGCTTGACTATTATGTGGCAAGCAAACTTTATTTTGAGGGGTCTAGTCTATTTGGTGTCCTGTAAGTTTCTTGTATCTTTATAGGCATTTACTTCTTTAGGTTGGAAAACTTGTCTTCTATGGTTTTGATAAATATATTTTCTGTGCCTTTTAGCTGGTCTTCTTCAATTCTAGTTATTCTTAGGTTTATTCTTTTCGTAGTGTTCCATATTTTCTGGACATTTTGTATTATGACTTTTTTTGGTTTTAGTGTCTTCTTTGACAGACATATCTATTTCCACTAATGAATCTTCCACTATAGAGATTCTCTCTTCCATCTCTTGCATTTTGTTGGTTATGCTTGCATCTATAGTTCTGGTTTGTTTCTTCACATTTTCTATTTCAGCATTGCTTCTGTGCGCGTCTTCTTCATTACTTCTTTTTCAATTTTTAAAACTTGAAATGTTTCCTTCACTTCTTTGATTCTGTTTTTTTGTTTGTTTGTTTTGCTTTGATTTCTTTATTTTCTTTCAGAGTTTTGTTGCTCTCTTTCAATTTGTCTTTGCCTCCATTTCTTTAAGGGAGTGTTTTATTTCCTCTTTCAAAGCTTCTATTATCTTCATAAGTTTGTTTTTAAGGCCAATTTTTCTTAATATTTTAAGATCAGGTCTTGCTGTATAACCACCAGGTTCTGGTGATGCCATATTGTTCTTTATGTCCTTATATGTATTCTTGCACTGGCATCTGCTTGCTGTTTTATCCAATCAATGAAGGATTTATCTGTATCTCAATGAGCTTATTTTAATGCAATCTCCTCTGGCTATCGTCTGTGTCCCTGCATCAGAAAATATCTTTTTGTCTAATCCAGTTTCTTGGTCAGTTTGGAGTTAGCACATTCTATATTATAGTGAACTACTCTTTGTGCAATCAGAGCTGGCTGTTTCAGTGTCTTAAGGATCCAATCTTGGTTCAATATGGGCTCTTAAAAAGCTCTTGATCCATTAAGTGCTGAGAAACTCTGGGCTCAGGTAGCCACTGAAGAGGCTGAGTGATGGGGTGATTTGGGGGTTACAGCTGGATTTGTAGATGTATGTGTCCAGCAAACTAGATTTTACTGGGGCATTCTGGCCTGTAGGCGTTTTCACTCCTGGCATGGATTTATGGGAGATATCCTGTTTTGATATTTTGAAATAAAACTTTTTCTTTTCAAAAAATTTAGAATTAAGGATATATATATTTTGTAGGCTAACATTGAGCTACATGATCATGTTAACTAACTTTTGGTACTTAACATAAAATTCAAAAATTCTAAAAATGCAAATAAATGCCAATTCCACTTAATCACCCCACCGTATACATAAAATATAAGTGCAACAAAGCATTGAATTGATCTCAGTTTTTGATCATTTCAAATTCAGCACTGGCCATTTCCTCCTAAACACTTTCTCAAAGACCCTCAACAAAAGACATCCTTAAATATCCCCAGGGTAATTATTTAAATCTTGGAGTATATCTCATCATTATTTTGCTTCTTGATCAATATCCCCATAAGAGCATGTGACCCTGGAAAATATACTGGTGGCTTGTCACCTTGTGCCAGCACAATAAAGACTGTATCATGAAATATTACTTAGAATGTACAAGAGAACAGATTTAACAGTGTGTTAGTAACTATGTTTCTATAGATCGCTATAAAGTGAGTAAAATACCATTTCATATGTATCTTGCTGCCCAGAAGGAAGACACTGAATATTAACATTATATAAAAGTCATCTGCTCTGAAATTTTTTCTAATCATTTGTATCTCAGTCCTCTCTAATCTCATAAAATAAGGAGAAAACACCAATAAAGGAGGATGGTGATCTCAGTTTATTGATTTTCACACATGAATTCTCTATTTGAAACTTTAAAATCCTGTTTAAAAAGCTGTGTGCTCAATAGTTTACTAATTAGCAGGCTCATGAACACTCATAGCTTGATATGTTGAAACAGAAGGAGGTTTTGATTACAAGGGAATTGTCTTTTAATATTTGATATAAAATAAAATTTCTTGCATCGACCCTGCACTAATGAAGATCAGAATGTTCCCTTTCTATGATCAGAGCTACTCCCAGGCTGATTACTTCTTGGTGAATTGAGAGAAAATGAAGACAGGGAAAGAATTGATGCTGAAGAAATGTCTTGTCTTATGAACCACATATTACCCAAATAGATTTACTCTTAAGCTTTTAATAAACTGAAACAGTTACTGATTTCTGCAAATGGTGTCTCAGCTTAATCTCACAGAAGACTCTTCAGTTCTGCAGTGGATTAGAAAAGCCTCCCTTCTTTCAATATTTGTCTTTGTTCCTTTCACTAGCTAAATTCAATTCTTATTATTCTCAATGACAATGCAATTTCAGATGATGAAATTTCTCATGTGAAGCCTACACCTTTCAAATAATAATTCACAACTGCAAATTGGATTTATGTGTGTCTATGTGTGTGCATGCAGGCACAGCTTACCTGAAGATGACAGTATGATTTGTGAACAGATAATTCATTTCATAGATTAAGATGCTTTTAGATATAAGAAATGAAACACTACAGTAGTGAGGAAAGATTAAATTCACATTACCCACAGGTTTATAATGATAGATGAATCTGAAAAATCAAAAGTATCCCCAAAAAGTAAAAAAAAAAAAAAAAAAAAAAAAAAGAAACTCAGGTTCTGATCAATGTCAACTGGGTGCAACTCAAACTTTCTGTGCAGACTCGATTTCAGAAGTGCATTCAGCTGCTCCAACTTCCTAACGTATTTCCCCCTACAAAAGTCTCATCATCTCTATATTTTTCATCAGTCCCAACAAAGATGGAGTTCTATATTTGCATTACAAATATATGATGAACACATCTACCTGCATTACCCTAAACTGTTGACATTCTTTGACAAGCAACTCACCATTCAGTATAAAGTAATCCACATTGTTTTTGATGTCCATGCCTCATAACATGACTCTCCCTTTAAACAAGAGATTCTAAATTCCAGCACAATTTAGGTAAATTATTATGCTGCCTCTACTGGTATTTTTTCACGTAAGCATTTTTGGCATTTTAAATTGGACAATTCTCTGTTATGCCTATTTTTTAAGTTCAAAGCTACTTGCAGAATGCCTCATCTCCCACTTCATAAGGATTGTCCTTGCTTCCAGAAGCAGAAACTAAATATTGTCCAGCTCTCACCTATAATACTTTTACACAATTAAAAAAAAAAACTTGCAGTTGAGAACCACTATATTATATGAAACATCTCTTTCAGACTAACTAATTTGTGAAAGTAATGACCCTATATACATACGCCTATTTTTCCTAAAATAATTGTTGGTTAATTCATCATTATTAAACACTAAGAGAAAGGTTGAGAACTTGGATTCTGTGTCTATCTGATAGACTGGTTATCTACTTTTATGATACTGAGCACGTTTCCAGTCCCTGCTTGCTTTATGAGCACTTTGATGTAAGGAGGTTAACGACACCTAAGTCTTAGGTGAACAAGGTCCAGAACTTTATTTGTTTCTATTTGGTTTCCAAGGTAACTGGAAGTTTCTCCAAGTATCTCATCTTTCTGATCATCTTCCACTCCTTGTTTGATGAACCACATCAAAAGCATAGAGCCAGTGGATCATAGAAATTGTTATACAAAGAACTGTACCAGGATATCCTTTCACTGCTAGTAGACTCTCAATGCAACACATGTATTCAAGAGTACCAATACTACAATATATGATCATGTTATGACTGATAATTTCTGCTCATTTGCATAATACTTTTAATCCATATTTTAGTCATGAACAGTGGGGTAACATGTTCCAGGAAACTGAAAATGTAAATCTGACATCATGTGTTCTATTAAGATCCTTTTAAGATGTATATGGTATTATGAAAAATTTTCCATTTTATTAGTTTACTAACTGGTAATACTTTCATAAATTAATAAATTATATAGATATAATAACAATGCATCATTTATTTAATGCAACATAGAGTTTATTACATCTCTGAACTTCCATATTGCCTGTCAAATTTAAGTTCTGTCAATAAAATACTATTTTGGTGGATGTATATACAAAGTTCTACAGAAATACTAGTCTTTACTGTTTTAGCTCTACCTCATATCCCTTTTCATATATTTTCATTTTCCTGTTATTTTTAATAGCCCAATCACACAGAAACCATCAGAGGACAACGACTGATATATCTACCAAAGTAAACCACTAAGAATATGGATTAAATGTAAGTAAATAATATATATCAGAACTTTGTAGTCATTTCCTAACGTGAAAAGGAGTTTTATTATAGAAAATGTTCTATGAGAGGTGAAGAGAAATCGCTGATGGTAAGTGTACCAGCTGCTTTTCTAATGAATCCCAGCAAACAATGTGACCAACAAGCATCTGTATTTCAAGCTCCAGATGATCTAATTCACTCTTCTGGCCTTTGTGGGCACTAAATATGCATGGCGTAAAAACAAGCATGCACATGTACATAAAACAAATAAATAAATAATCTAAATACATTGACAAAATAAGAACCTGCCTACTTGTGATCCGCAAGTGGAAAAGTATCAAAGTAAAAAAATGCAGACTCACAGAATTTCCTGATAGCAATAAAAATAGATTCTATGTTAAACTTGATGTTAAAGATATAAACTGATGTGGGAATGCCTTTCTGTATGCTGTGAACATCAATCTTTAAATAAAGGAGTTGTTTTGGGCCATGACAGGCACCGTAGAAGAAGTAGGAGAAGAAATCAGAGCATAGGTAGGAGAAGCAGGGAGGAGTCAGGAGATTGAGCAAGCCACCCAAGGAGCAACACGTAAGGAACACAGGTGAGCCATGGGCCATGTGGCAGACAGATTAACAGAAATGGGTTGATTTAAGATGAAGGAGCTAGCTATCAATGTGCCTGAGCCATAGACCAACCAACAAAAAGATAATATAAGTGTCTGAGACATTTCTGGGGGCCTGAGCAGCAGCGGGCTAATAAGGGGTCTGGCGCGGCAGGTCTGTGGGTCTGGGCCCCTGGCCGCCAGGGACCAAGAAAACCCACTGCAACAATAAGCCTTGGAGAATATCCTCTTGTGAAATTGAATATGAAAAAAAATTATCAGATAGGAATACTTTTATTCTTTTCCTTAGAACATTACAAGTTGAAAGATATTGTAATTAAAAACAATAAATAAAGAAGAAATATACTCTTTCCCAAAAGAGGAAGAATTCTGGAAATTCACAGATAGCCATAAGATAGTTACGAAAAGTAAAGATAAAGGATGCATTAAGGAGAAGAGTGCCAAGTCAGACAAGTCCCCAGTCATGTGATGTATTGGCATGGGGCCGAGGGTAGAGAATCTTCATCCTAATGTAGGAAGAAACACTCTGAAAAACAGACCTGCAGCAATCCTGAGCTTATGACAAGCACAAGCACACAGCCCTCTGAAGCTCCAAATGCCATTGCTGCATTTTGTGAGACAGACTCAAGTGAACTTTCATCATGGGAGTGACAATTCCATCTTTAAATTTTGTATGAGTCAGAGAACAGTATTTGTCAATTTGAGAGAGTAAGGAACTCTTTAGGCTTGAGTACAGGGACCAATAATTCATCATTAGAACCTCAACTAAAATTAGGAACAAGACAAGGCTGCTCATTCTTCCTGTATCTGTTCAATATAGCACTGGAAGGTCTAGATAAAACAATTAGACAATAAAATGAGATCAAGTGGAAACAAATTGGAAAGGAAGAAATCAACTTATCTCTATATGTTGATGATGACAGTATACAAAGTGACTCTCAAAAAATTCTACCAGGGAAACTACTACAGCTGATAAACACCTTTAACAGTGTGTCAGGATACAAGATTAACTCAAAAAAATCAATAGTCCTTCTATAGATAAATGATTAAAAACCTTAAAAAGAAATAAGAGAAACGTCACCTTTAACAATATTTGCAAATAACATAAAATTGGAGCAAATATCATGGAGTACCTCTAACCAAAAAAGTGAAATATCTGTATGACAAGAACTTTATGTCATTACAGAACAAAATAGATAAAGATATCAGAAAATAGAAAGATCTCTCACGCTCTTGGATAGGTAGGTTCAACATAGTAAAAATGATATTTTAACCAAAAGCAAGCTACAGATCCAACGAAATTCCTTTCAAAATACCAACAAAATCTTCACAAACCTCAAAGAATAACCTCAAAACCTCAAAACCCAACTTCATATGGAAAAAAATGCCCTATAATTATTAAGACAATCCTATTCAAAAAAGAACTTCTTAGAGTATCAACAAACCTGACATCAATCTCTAGTAGTAATAAAAAAGCTTGTTATTGGCATATAACCAGACATGTGGATTGATGAATTTGAAGTGAACATCCTAATATTAATCTACACAACTATGAGCACCTGATTTTTTAACAAAGGGGCCAAAAATATACAATGGAAAAAGAAAGCATCTTCAATGGATGGTGTGGACATAACTAGATGGTGGTATGTAGTAAAAGAATGCAAATAGATCCATATCTATCTTTCTGACAAAATTCAAATTTAAGTGAATCAAAGTCCTGAGCATAAACCTAAATACACTGAACCTGATAGAAAAGAAAGTGGGACATAGCCCTGACTGCATTGGCACAGGAGTCCACTTCCTAAATATAGCAACAGTAGCATAGACATTGAGAGCAACAATTAATAAATAGGGCCTCCTAAAACTGAGAAGCTTCTATAAAACGAAGAACAAAATTCCAGCATGCAAATTGATAAAAATATCTTCACCAACTCTACATCTGATAGAGGACTGATCTCTAAAATATATAGAAAACTCAAGAAACTAGAGGACAAAATCCCAAGTTATGCAATTTTAAAAATGAGGTATAATAAAACTAAATAGAAAATTCTCAATGACAGAACCTCAAATTGCCAAAAATCAACTTAAAGTATTGTTCAATATATTTAGCCATTAGGTAAATGCAAAACTAAATAATTACAAGATATCATCTTATTCCTGTCAGAATGATTAAGATAAAAACAACTGATGACAGCCTGTGCTGAAGGGAAAGTGGAGTAAGGGGAAGATGCCTTCATTTCTTGTGGGAATGTAAACTTATACAACCACTTTGGAAATCTGTATGGCTGTTTCTCAGACAACTGGGAATCATCAGTCTAGCTAATGATCCAGCAACACCTGGGCATATACCAAATAATGCACATTCTTACCTCCAGGACATTTGCTCAACTATGTTTATAGCAGAATTTTTTGTAATACCCAGAACCTGGAAAAAACCTAGCTGCCCTTCAACCAAAAAATAGATTTAAAAATGTGGTACATTTACACATTTTCAGCAGAAAAAATATGACATCCTGAAATTTATAGGCACATGGATTTACTAGAAAGTATCATCCTGTGTGAGGTAACACAGACCCAAAAAAGATAAACATAGTATGAAGTCAATCATAAGTGGATTTTAGAGGTAACAGAAAAGATAACAAGATTATAATACACAACCCCTGAGCAGCTAGATAATAAAGGATGGCCCTAAGAGAGACATCCGGGATCCCTTTGAGAAGGATATTTAGATAAGATCTCCTGAATAAATTGGGAAAACACGGTACAGAGAGTAAGGGGAGGTGGTAAGCGATCAAGAGGAATGGGATAACTGTGTTGAGGAAGGGACAGAGAGGGAGAACAACAAAATAGATATAATGATAGAGAGAGTTATTATGGGAACAGAGAGAAAGCTGGTAGATGACACCAAGGAATAGTGGAGAGGAAGCTTCAACTGGCTTTCCCCTACAATCAATTGATTCAACATTGCAGATTCGTCATCCGGCAATTGATGGAAGCAGTTGCAGAGATTCATAGCTAAACATTAGGTTGAACTCCCACTTAGAGGAAGGAAAGATTATATTAGCAAAAGGAACGAGATCATGGTGAGGAAGCCCAAAGAGACAGCTGATCTGAGTTATAGATAGGTCACTGTATCTGGATTGACAGCTTGGAAAGCTTCACTGGACTGAACTAGAACCTCTGAATGAGGATGACAGTCGAATGGCATGGGCAGGTTGTTGGGCTTTTGGCAGTGAGACTAGAATTTATTCCTAGTTCATAAACTGGCTTCTTAGAGCTCTTTCTGTACAGAGGAACACCTTGCTCAGCCTCAACACTGAGGGAAAGACCTGGTCCTACCTCAATTGGATAAGCAAGACTTCATTAACATTCCCTGTGAGTCCTTATCCTCTCCAAAAAATGGACAGGAGTATGGGGTGGGGGTAAGCTGGAGGACAAGTGAGAAGGAGAGAGGGCTAATGGAGGTGGTTATGTTAAAAAAGAACTTCTAAATTAAAAATGTGTTACGTGATTTTTTTTTAATATTGTCCACTTTATTAGTTGTGTGACCTTATATCTAAACCCTTGCCAGCTTTTGTTAGGATTTGTACTCATCTGAAACAAATTATTGTTTTTTAATGTTTATATTCTCACAATTTTTATGACTATGAGGTTATGATTATGTAAATTTTAATTGTCATGTTTTTACTTACTTTACATGAAATACATCCATATACGTATATACTTTGAAATACAAAAAAAATACATACATGTATATGTATGTGTGTGTATATATATACACACACACAAAACATTCATACATTTAAAAAGACATAACCATGCATGGCAACTTACTTCTGTAATTCCAACTCTGAGAAAACTGAGGCAGCAGCGTTTGAAGTCTCAGTTAGCCTGGGCTACAGAAAGATATTCAGACTCAAAAACAGAAGAAATACTCATAAAATCTTTTAATGAAATGTCACAGGAACAGTCCAGGTTTATGTCACCTGAGCTCCTATCACAAACAAACAAGTAGATATTAACTCAGTTTAAGAGAAAAAAAAAAGCAGTCAGTAATGAAAATTTCTATTCAGCAAAACCAAACAAAAAGCTGTGTATGTTTAACTCTTAATCTAACTATGCAAACTCAAGACATAAAACGAATGTAAATTTTAACATAGGCGGTTGCTCTGAATTTGACCTAGCAGAAGTTTGTAGTGGACAGTCAACCTGATTTTTACATTGATTTTACTTAAATAGTTCACTCCGACATCCCACTTTCGCTCTCTACCTTGATTTTTTTCTCACCTTTTAGTTAAAAGGTCAACACTATCCTTCTCAGGAATGTAAGCAACTCATCTTAATAATACGGTTTCTGAAAGTATCGTGGAGAAGAGAAAAAAGAGAAAAACATAGTCCAATGACTCCTTCTAAATTTCCCAACCAATTCAAAGCACATTTCCTGAGAGCCAGAGACTGTATATTTTGTTCACCTTTGTTATTGTTTACAATATTGTCTGACATTGACTTGGTACTATCAAAACAATAGCTTAAACACACAGATGGTGACATGAAAGTTTCTAATTGTGATAGTATACACACTGGATATAGTGCGATCACTGAAATTCTTACTCGATGCCTTGTGATCTTAGGCATTTGAATTCACTCAGGGAAAACCAAAACCAAACAAGGCAATTAGAATACTGATGCTGGGAAGAATCTGATTCTGTCGTCCCTTTTCAAAGCAAAGCATATATAGGCAAAGTGCCAAGAGTTTATATAGAGAAACAGGTTTATATAGAAACTCAGTTAGAAGGTCCCTTTTTGGAGACAAAACAGGAAACCTTTATCTTAAAAATGCATTTTTGTTTTAGAGGGGTATATCTTGTTTTATTTTCTAAAACAATTAAAATAAAAACATAAATACAAATCTTGCTCAATTTTCAGCTTGCATACAAAACAAAATTATGTCCTAGGTCTTATACATATAAGATCTGTTTGTCATGAGATAAGTCCAGATTTCTAGGTTTTGTTTTATTGTTATTATCACTTGGAGTACAGAATAAAATCATATGAAGCCCATACCATCAAGGATTTAAAAAGTCTAATATGGTAAAAATGTACAATTAAACACACATTTTAAATGTTATTCATTGAGAAGCTTCATGAATGCAATACAAATAGAGTAACTGTTTTAAATAACCTCAACCAAGTCCTGTTCATGTATATGACATTATCATTTCTGACTATTTTTTATGAGTGCAGGTCTATGGAGTTATGGTTTCCTTGAATTCACGTTCTATTGTGCTCCTAGTAAAATGTTTTGACCATGCCTGATTATATAGCTCAACTGGAGTGGAGAAAATTACCCAGTAATTTAGAAAAGAATTCCCTTTCAAAGCCCACATGAATCTGTTCTTCAATTTAGACAGAAATTTAAAGAATCAGATTGTTTGTGTGAGTTCTAAGTACTGCTTTGACCCAGGTGGCTTGATATATCATACAGACAAATATGATTTTATGTTTGTTTCTTTCCTTTTTTTCTGTGCTATGAATTCCCATCAACTCGGAATATTTTCCTTGATATTGAGTCTTGAAACCTCTTTCCTCTGTAATTCCATATACACAATTTTCCCGTCTATGAGTTTAAATTGTGAGTACAATAAACAAAGATTCCCTTGTAATGTTCCTTAAAGTAAATAAATAGAAACACTTTCTTCTATGTTTCAACACTTCTTTTTATAGGTATCAATACTTTTGTAAAAAGAGATATGACAAATGTACATGTATAGCAACCTGTGCTGATTGGCAATGCCCAAAGGTGTTTGTGAAATGAAGCTTTCTTGATCAATCTTTCTTCCCTTTATGTCCTAAACTTGCTCTTCATTTGCAAATTGCCTGATGCTGGTGGAAGATGCCTGTTGAGCATAGGTATGAAGAGATAATGGCTGCCTAAACGCCAACATATTTCTCCATTTAAAAATGCACAGACTTTTCTTCTCTTACACACCACAGAGGGGAGTCAGAGTCCATTTTTCAATTGCTGAAGATGATTTCAATTGTCTGTATACTTAAAATTTTTTCCACGAAAATCACTTTTTGGACTTTTGTGATTATTTTTTAATCAACTTTGTGAGAAGAAACAAGAGATGCTATGTGCATATTAATAGCTAAGGTAAGCACATAAGAAAGTCTCAAGGAAAAAACTAAAATGAAGCACAAAGATGCAAGAACATGCATATATGACAGGCACAGTGGACTTGAGAATGAGAGGGAAGGGCTGAGATGGAAATCTCTGGGAGCCTCTGGAAATACATAAGAGAATTTGAAAGGCAGTAAGGGAGACAATGGAACAGTGTTTAGCAAGTGGGGTACATCATACTAAAGTGCCTAAGGCATGGCATACATATGAAATATGAATGATCCAGAAGTACAGGGGTGTACTCTTTGACATAGCAGCAAGGCATTGTCTACTTAATAGTTTATCCCATGGAAAAGTGAAAACATGAGACAACACCTGTCTAAAGTAAGTCTAAAATTTTGTGTCAGCCTACATTCATAGCATTACTGACTGGGATATTTGCAGTATGGAGACTGAAAAATTCAGGGAAAGGACAGGATGAGAATGTCAAATTTGAATTGGTATTGTAACATTAAGAGAGTTACAATTTTTTTCAGATTTTATAATCCCATATTCAGAATACACCAAGATAACATTTAATAATTTGCTTTATTAGAAATCTTATAGGTAGATTTTAGGATTTGGAACTTGAAATCACATTGTCCTATTCTGCTTGACCTCAAACAACTTGACTGCTCTTGAGTTTAAGTCTATTTAATTGAGGTTTAAGGACAATAATACATTAATACTCAATGACTCCGATGAGTTTTGCATGACTGAAAAGAAACTTTGAAATTTGAAAAAAAAAAAAAGTGCTCTCCACATGAAGTATTCCTTTAATATTGTAAATGAGCATCTGTAACGGACAACTCTCACAGCCAGCCTTGAATTAAAAAATCCACAAAAGCCACAATTCTTTCTATAAAATAGGATGCAGTGTGTATACAGACTATTAACATTCCTCAGTATAATTTTATCATCTTAACAGTATCTGTAATACTTAATGCAATGTAAATTTTACACACATAATTGTTATACTATGTTGTTAATGCAGAAACAAGTAAAGTATCTGCATAAGAAAAGTGAACAGATAGACTTCAATTCTTTTTCTTTTTTGATTTGGTGAATATATGTATGTGGAACAGTAATTGCATTCATACATCTATGTTTCAGAAATGACATTGGCATCACACTATGCCACACCATAAATACACACATACACACACACACACACACACACACACACACACACACACACACACACACACACACACACACAAACAAACAAATATTGATTCTCCTGGAGTAGTAATATAGCTCCAGGCATCTGATGAGCCCTGATGTTCAGTTCCATACTTGTAGCCATAAAGCATCTAGGTCATGAGGCATGCTGCATATGTATTAAGCTTTTGTTTTTATAAACTCATCAAAAAAGAAAAAAAAATACCTTAGTTTGGAGTGATCTGAGTATTCTACATTCTGCCATGCCAGATAGAGATTTTGAGTTTTTCTCTATTAAGTCCTTTAATTTTCATCTACCAGGGTGTTGAGTTGGAAAATGGTAACAAGAATAAAAACCAACAGCATTTTGTTTCGCAGAATGAAGATTGGCATATCTCATTGCTCCACTTACACATGCTCTCTCTTTCTTATTATTCATCCAAGACATTCTGATGTACTCTCATTGGTTCCCAAACAGAAAACATGTTAAACCCAGATGGCAGTTCTGAACTACTGTCTGTCGCCCCTTAGAGTACTATAGGAATTAAATCACACTAAGATAATGTAAGGAGCGTGTCTGAGAGCAAACCAGTGCAAGGCTCAGGGTCTTCTTGAACTAAATAAGTAGCACACTTACAGTCTTCCTTTGTTCCTTGAGAAAATCTATTTTATCCTTTCCCTCTGAAGATTCAAACAATTCAGGTGCTTTTAAATATATATTTTAATGCTATAGTTTACCTAATACCAAGTGAAAACTAATCACTGACCTAAATAAGTTTTAGTAAAGAATGTAACCTTAATGACTGTAGAAGTCTATGGCAATGAGTTTCCTTTATGATAACTCTGTATGAACTACCATTCACATTCATGGATATTGGATGTAGGCAAAGGACTCAACACTTCTGACATCTTTGTCCTATCTGTATGACAGTGAAAACCAAAGGGAATGGCCCGAGCCTGGATAGTTTGAGGAGTCTCTGAAGGCTCTTCGATCAACAACTCATTAAAATTTAAGGCATCCCTGGTAAAGAAGTTTCTGTTTAATAGCATACTGTGCCTGAGAGCTTTTTTCTGCCAAGGAAGGGTATATCCATTCAAACACTGTTTTCAATACACGTATGTTTACTGAATTGGCAGTAGGTTTCCAGAGAGATCCTTCCTGTCCCCTTGGGTTTGGTTACCGTTCTGCACACTCTTTTTTCTTCTGTATCAACTCCTTGACTCCTTTATTTATTTAATTTTTTTACTCCTCTCACACTCCCTCTTCTACTCTCAAACCTTCTATTATGTCCCTAGCCTAAGGTATCACCATGGCAACACCCCCTAGTTTCCTAGCTTCTACAAGTATTTTATCTAAATAGAGTAACAAAGGGAGGCTAGGATCTAGGAGAGAAAAGATGTGATTGATTTTTTTTTTTTTTTTTTTTTTTGTGGCTCAGATTGCATCAACCAATTGATTAATTTCTAGTTCTACCCTCTTAACAAAGAATATAATTTCACTTTTCTTTATGGAAGAATACAATTCCACAGCCTATAGGTAGAATATTTTCATTAACAACCCAATAGTGGGTATTTAGGCTGCTTCTGGGTGCAAGCTAGTGTGAATAGAGTGGCAATTAACAGGAAAAAATAAATTCCTCTGCAATTAGAGTTCACCGGGTAGATGCCCAGGAGTGGCATAGCCGGATCATATGGTAGTTTGATTTTAGCTCTCTGGGGGACCTCCATACTAATTTCTCAGTGAATGCATCAGTTGACACACCCAAAGATAATGTGTGTCTCCTCCTTTCATCCCAAGAATCTCATCAGACTTTTTGTCAATTATTTTCCTAACGATAACCATTCTGACTGGTGGTGGGTGGCATTTCAATATTGATGATTTATAATATTGAGCATTAAAGTTTGTTGTCTATTTACACATACTTTGAAGACTCTATGACCGGTTTAGAGTCCAAAATTTTGGGTTAATTACTTACTTAATTTTTTAAAATAATTTTTAGATATCAGTCCAGGATTTATTGCATACCTGGCAAAGCTAATGACATTCTTTGGGTTACCATTCTATTTAGTTGTTTCTTTTGCTGCACGGAAGCTGTTGCGTTTCCAGAGCTCCCATTTGTCACCCATTGGTCTTATTTCTCGAGTGACTGAATTCTTTTGAGAAAGTCTTTACCTGAGCCTGAATGTTACAGAATATTTTCCAACCTCTTATCCAGCAGTTTCAAGGTTTTGCGTTTTACAATAAGGTCTTCAATACATTTTGTATTTATTGAACAAGTGGAATAATGTTGGAGGTTTTACCATACTCAATTTTCATTCATATTATAGAGCAATAGTAATAAATTTCTAACTCTTGATATTTTCAGGAAGAGAAAACACAGGGTTTAATGAGGTACAAGCTAGTTTATCTTTTATTCAGAGGTCAACAAAGGTAACCCTTATCATAATGCTCTTGATCTTAAGTATGCATGATAGAAATAAAATCTAAAAACCTGAAGGATCATATTTCCATACAGAGTAAACAGCATCAGCAAAAGTCATACAAAGGAAGCTCCAAGAAATGTCTCAACCTGAGGGATAAGTGTCTAAACAATGGAAACCACAAGAAAAAAGAGAGGATGGGGTCAAAAGTCAGTGGTGTGGACACATATAGGTGGTATTAAGAATAATTATTTTGAGACAAGTGTGAAATTATTGAAAAATTTTAAGTGTTTGGTATGTGGACTTGATGACATACAGGATTCATAGAATCTATTGAATTAGATCGCTGTGAGCATCCATCCTTTGCTTTAGATATCATGCATAAGAAGTAATGTTTGCCTGTTGATTTGGAGGACTTTACCATAACAAATCAGTTTTACATGAGAGCATTTTATTTCTAAAGCAATTGCTCTGCAAATGGCAGCATGCAAACGTCTCCTGTGCTCTTCACTGTATTTATCTAAAGTCAAACATATTTATTTATTTAAATTTAAAAGTTACATTTAGCACTCAGTTGTTCTGCGGAAGAGCATAATCACCCCAGTTGAAAACAAAGAAAATTACTCCTATATGAAGCTAGCTTAGATTACAATCTAGGGAAATAAAGATATAAACAATCATTTCAATTCTCTACACCAGATCCTTTAATTTTAAATAGTGTCAAAAAGGGAAAATTTAAAGGAAATCTTAAAATACACACATGAAAACTGTAACACATGTTATAAAGACTAAAAATAATATGTACACTATGAAGTTAACAATACACAAAACAAACATCACAGTTAAAAGAAATATTAGTTCTCTGCAAACATGTAGTACACAAATTGTTTTATTTTTCTTTTTCTTTAATTTTATTTTTTTAAGACAGGATTGCCCAGAATTTGGTGTGCAGACCAGGATAGACTTGCATCCTGTGGTTTCCAGACTACTGGCATGTTAGACAAAATAAACGCTTCTATACAAACACTTGAGCTGGCCTTTACTTGTGCAATGCAGTCTTGCTGGACAGTGGTGAATGGATACAGCAAGAGCTCAGAGAACAGGGTCATGTTCTTGGATTAGTCACGCTGGACACTTCCTTTATGTTGTCCACAGCCCCAAGAAGGTAGAGTTTCCTGACAAGCTCAGACCATATTTACCCTACTTTCTGAAAATTTCTTAAGCAAAAACTCAAAGAAGTAGAATTCAGTTTGTCCTGTTCATCTGGTGTTCACTATCTTTGTGAGAGGATGTTTTACTCTTTCCCTGTCCCCAGTTGAGAATATTTAATCACCATAAAAAACAACAAACGAACACACAAACTTTTTACCTTCATTTCCTTTGTGCACTCTACATATTTTTACATAATTCTTTATAGCCACTTTGAAAATTTAACATTATGCATCCACATTATAAAGGATATACACAACATTGAACATACCGTATCAGACTTTATAAAATTTTACCAACCATTTTTTTAAGTCCTAAAGGGTGTATTTGTGAACATTTCTCATTTGATTATCAGAAATTCTGACTGGTCCTAGTCAAATGATAGCTGTTTTTCAGAAAGGGATTGTTTGTTGTTCCATTTTATTGTTTTTCCTTGAAAACACTTATGCAAAAGATGGAATTCTTAACCCTTTACTTTTACTAATAAAAAAAGTCTCTACATTCCACTACAAAACATGTGAAACTATCCTAAGTTTACATAAGCTGAACCTAGAATCAGCAAGTGGCAGGATATCTTGCCAGCTCTAAGATTAAGTGGCACACAGATCTTCAATCCTGGCCTCTGATTCTAATGTGGAAAGTCATGAAAACCATGATTTGCAGTTTTGAATGTAAAACATTGTTTTAAGTTTATAATCATTAATGTGTCTAGTTATCTAATTTAGTAGACAGGCATGCTTCAGTATATTAAAGTACTTGTAGAATGGAGAAAGTGATGACACAAAGTGTGTTTGTCCTGTTGTTGTCTACAAATATATACTTTTTTATAATTTTTTTTGCCTGCAGGAAAAGTATGAAGACAGTAGCAGGCCAGTAGGATCATGTCTTTTTATATGCAAGGTGAAATCAAGCAGGGACAAGGTCACTAAGACCCTTGATGAGTATTTAACCAAACTTTGACAGAACAGAGACAAGACTGTAAAGTTTGACATAACACAGACACAGGTAAAAAAAAAAAAAAAAAAAAAAAAAAAAAAAAAAAAAAAAAAAAAAAAAAAAAAAAAAAAAAAACACCACCTACCTCATTTTTCAATTAAATCACTTTTTAAAGGGTATGACAGTGTCTAAAATTTGAATGTGATTTTAGCTGGGGCTATTCCATGAATAGAGCCTTAAAATTTCCTGTTATGCTTAAAAAGGGACCAAAGAGATTAAAATAAAAAATCATTACCAATGGAATGATCTTAAGTTTAGTCATTAACTGCAGTTAACTGCAGAATAATTGTTTTAGAATTACTGAGAGTTTCAATGCCAGCTGAGAAGTAGCCTACAAGGTCACAAGGTTGCAATCTGCTCTCATCCCTTTTTCCCCTGGCTTCTCTCCCTTTTGTTCCTACTAAATCTTTTTCTTTGAAAGAAGAATTCGTAGAAGCCCATTAGCAATTTTAGAAATCTGAAGCCTGACAGAACTTTGTTTAAATCTTGTATATGCCACACTGCTTTGTGACCTTGAACTTGAAGGTTAACTTCTTAATTCATTCTATCCTCAACAAAGGATGGTTAGCAGCGACTATTCAAGGTGTGAATGTTAACTGAGGAAATGCATGGCTAAAATACCTGGGACTTAGGTGTTCTGTAAATAAGCGGTGCAATGATTGCTTGCTATTTCCTGACACTTTTATATATTCTTTCAGGTAACTGCTAGCACAAAATTTTGAAGAATAATGGCCATAAAAATATAAATAACATTATGGAAAAGTCGTCTTTTTATTTCATTTTTTCTCCTATGCTGCTATATTGAGTTCTAAGTTACAGATATTTAAATAGCATTATTGTTATATTTCAAATAGAACAATATTATGCTCAAGTATGGCCTGTCAGACTGGAAGTGTCTGACCCAAATCTTTTGCATGTAATTGGTGGGTTGAATAAAATGTCTTCCTAGGTATAATTTTGCTTTAGCAGCAGGTAGCTGGATTTTGGACTTTTTCCCACATCTAGATTTTGCTTCTAGGCTAAAATTTTGTGAGCACAAAACTACCTTCCATCAGGTAAAATTATAGTTATTATGTAGCATTAGAAAAAAAAAGCCAAGTATTTTGAGCCAAAAATTTACATCAATTGCTAATAGTTCTTATATCCCTGAGAAACTATGTCTGCTATCTCCCTATTTTATGGTAGTTTTGTGGTAAATAAATTCAAATTCCAGATTATTTAAAGAATTAACACTCTCAAAGTTCTTGAAATTTACTAATGCAGAGGAAGTTATTGATTTTTTTTTGTTTAATTAGAAATGTAAAGTTTTTCTAAACTATAATAAAGGATACTTTTTACTGGTAGAAAAATAGTTATTTTCTTAATCAGATATCTAGAATTATGGGTTCTGATAGAACTGAGTCAGTTCAGAAAACAACATAGCTGACTGCAATTAAGAAATATTCTTGAGAAAAAGTAAAAGTGTGTGTGTGTGTATTTGTGTGTATTTGCATTTTTCAATCCCAAGCATTGAAGTGAGTACATTGATAAAATTCTTTTGGTGAGTTACTAATTATTAGTTTTCTGATATTTAGACCTTCTGCTAATTTTACTGTCTCTTCACTGCTTATAAGAAAATCAATTTTATATTAATACATGGAATGTGTTGAAAATTAAAATTTTGATTAAAATCAAGAGAAATTAGCTTGTAGATATATATTTGGGACTGATCTTCACCCTTATGCAATTTATTGGATGTGGTTTTTCATTACGGCCTTTATCTATTGCATAGAAAGTTTTCCTTGATGAGTATAGCAATGACATTTATCTGTAAGTATAAGGAATAGTATTTTTGACGTAGTCTGGGATTATGTCGGTTCAGGAAAATGATTGATACAGATGCCCATCCAGTTTTCACTACAGACTGGAGTGATTGCTTAAAAGTGCTGAAAAAATCATGTTAGGGTGAACTGGGACAAAACAACAGGTCTCAACCAGACTCAAAATCTGCAGGCAGCTAGGGAGTGCTGAGAGTGAGATAAATATTCTTCCCCAGGAAAGAGCTCACGATTTGGTTATCCAATAACAAATGCTCAGCATTGAAAGTATGGATATGAATAATTATATACACTAAGTAAATTCTGTTTAAGAGTATTTAACTATACACTTATAGACGTATGGAAATGACAATTAATAAAATTGAGGCTATGAATTTGAGATAGGAAGCTTCATATTGAGAACAATTTGCCTACCTTTGAAAATAAGCTTCACTGAGCTGAGGCACCTTGATGTGGGAATGCCTTTCTGTATGCTGTGAATACCAATCTTTAAATAAAGGAGCTGTTATTATAGCAGCACCTTGGGACTTCTTGCCCTTTTCAGGGAGGGGGTGGTGGATGCGGAGACGTGAGGCTGAAGGCTCACTGGGAGGGTTTGGTAGGAGAGAAGAGAGGGGTGCAGGGCGACACATGGATATAAAAGTCATTTTTTAAATAAAAAGTAATGAAAGAAAAGAAAAGAAAATACTGAGCAAAACGATCACATTTCCCGATGTTCCTATGAGGTCTCGGTTCTACATGACAATAGGTAACAGTCAAATACCTTCTTCTTTGGTTCCTGGTCCTCCTTCTTTCCTTATCTGCAAGAGATGCGAGACTTATGGAAAGATGTCAGCAGACACAGGAGTAGTAGGAGGATGACTATGCTTTTTCTCTTACTCAATTCTGATCATTCATAATCCTGGTACTAAGCGTAGCCCGGGTTGGTTTTGACTTTAACTTTAGATTAAAGACAAAAGACTCATTTTCTTGGTCCTTTTCCTACTACCCTCTTCCTTATTGTTTTCTGTTCTTAAGTGATTTCTTTCCCAAGCCTCCCATTTCGGTAAAGTCTTCAGATGTTCTTTCTTCCTTCACCGATAGTGGACAAGAACGAGCGTTGCTTCAGACGTATTGGAACTGGTATGTTATTAAAATAGACATATTCTAAATGTTGATAACTAAAATGATTTATGTTAATACTCTTTCTAAATCGTGCATGCACATTTTAAGATACAAAGTATCTTAGAATTTCTGAGGTTTTGTGTATAGATATTGGCTGTGTATTCATGGCAGAGTGAAGAGCTTTAAGCTTTTCCATAATGTCTACATCCCCAATGATATGACGCACTGTGACTTATGTGACAAAAGGAATTCAGCTTTGAAAAGAGCAGTTAGGTTAATATTATATAACTGGTTGATATCCAGGGGGTGCCTAAAGAGAATCAGTTAAGGAAGAGTATATGAGGTGAGATAGGGGAAAAAGGAGGTTGGAGGCCCAGAAAGAAGGGAGAGAGGAAAATCTTTGGTTAGAATGTAAAAAGAAAAAAAATAACTTAAAAATTAGGTAGTTATTTAAAGCTCCCATTTAAGTGGAAATCAACCAATTTTTATTTCATAGAAACATTCGCCCTATTTAGTTTATTATCACATATCAAGCCAATGTTTCTGCCCTTCTTCCTCAACACAGGGCCACCCATACATGGATATCTCCCCATAGCTCTTATGACTTTGCTATAAATAGCCAGTACTTACTTCTCCCAACTGTCCTTTATTATCTCTCTTATAATAAAACTAGTGAAACCTTTAGAACAAGGCTTCTCTTACTCTGGCTATTTCTTTTACTATAAACTAGCTGCTTCTCCCATGGTTCTGAATAACATGACATCATCAAAAAATATAAGTCATTAAAATGAATTTTTAATAATTTAACTCTTTCTTCATTTTTATTTAAACATCTTTATAAATTATGACTTCCACATAGAGTATGTGGACAAGGGTGATAGGAAAGAATAGTCATTAATTACCAGAAGATCACGAAGTTTGTCCTGAGATACTGTGAGATTCTGTCTTTTAATGATGTCAGCAGCTACACACATGAAGTTTTACCAACATGACTACTTAAATATGAGCGCAACAAAAGTAACAAAATGATATGCCCAAATAAATGAGGAAAGACCCAGCAGGCCTCAATCCTACAATAGGAGCTATGGGCAACTAAGGAATGCTGGAGTGGAGAACTATTTTTCTCTAATGAAGAAAATATCAAGTAGTTATCCAACACCTACTGATCAAACCATAAAGTATACATATAGGTAGTATAATATAAACTAAGCAGTGCATACTTAGAAATGTATATGCCATGGAACTGCAATAAATAAAAAAAAAGAAATGAATTTGAAAGAGATCAAAAGTATATGTAGAATGAATGGTTCTAAGGTAGTAGGAGAAAGGAGAAAAATGATATAATTTATTATAATCTCAAGATATAAAGTATAAATTTAGGGAAAAATCTGATTTTCTACATTTATTAAAACATGACATCAGATCCTATAAATTTAATTCCCAAAATGGCTACCCTGGTGCACTCCAAGTATGAGTTTCAGAGTTGTGAAATTGCTTGACTTTAAAATTTCCTTCTTCAAATATCAGACCATGGTTCCCTAGGGTTTGTACATGATTACTAGAAAGGTCTTGTGAACTATTTTAACTGATGATCATTCACTATTCTCTATGTGTTCCTAATAACTCTTTCAGTACATCTGAACATACTATGAAGAAATCTATGAATCAGAAACATAGTAGAACAGGCATTGGGTTCCTTACAAGATATTCCAATCAAGTACATATACAGGCATCTAACAGGATTCCTGTAAAGTTACAATGGACTGGAGAAATTCACCTAACTCAGTAACTTTGTAACCTTCTGTCCTCATTTATAATTCCATTTTCTTATGTTGATTTTTTCATTAGTATAAGCACACCCACTGAACAAATGAATGATACTTATAATTATCTAGGTATAATGCTTTATTACATTAAAGACTGACTCTTAAGTATTCTGTAGCTACAAAATGTGCTTACTATCATTATTCCAAAGTACACATTTTGCTGCTGCTTGAACAAATTACTACAAGAAATATACTGTGTTTTATGAGAAGGAGTCACACAGTTAATGCATGTTTATGCATAGATCTTACTTTCATATACATTTGCTTCAGTACACTTACTCTATAGTGTGCAAATGTTGACATGATTCTCTACCAATATGATGTTTTGGAATGTAGAATGGTCATTAAGCAAAGCAATACTGGATATTACTGTTCTCAAATACATTCTTAACTTAAGTAGGTATATTAAAATTTGTTCTTTAATATTCTCTTTTACATATTTATAAAACCCTGCAGCTATTTTTCAAAAGATTTTATAAGTGTGAAAATACAAACAAGCAAAGTATACTATTATTTATAAATAACATAGAGGTTTCCAATCTGAAGTGACCCCAATCACTTTTGTATGTGTGGATAAAGACATTAACCCAGAGCTGTACAAGTTCCTCACGACTAAGTCGCAATTTACACTAAGAGATGTACTAAGAAGATAGTCTCATTAGAGATCATGGGATAGCATGGACCTTTGGGGGGTTTTAAATGTCAGGCTATGAAGTGTAGACTTCTGTTGTCAAGGGAGAGCTTCTGAGGGAAAAATGTCCAAAAGCATTAAGAGATTATGCCACTGGAGCAGGCTCATTTAAGAATTAGTTACCCTGCTAAAACATTACTGAGACTGGGGAAAAGTGCAGATTGCTGACTTGAGGCTTGTTAACAAGAATCTTCTATAGAGATTCAGAAGATCATTGCCCCCTACTAATGAATATTGTAGCAAGGAAATAGCTTGACAGGTTCCTTCTTGTTCCAATTGAGCCTGCTTCTGCAAGAACAAAAGGTCAGCTGTGCTTCAGATATTGAGAGAAGCATAGTTTGGACAAGAATCTCAGTGCATCAGGGTTCGATGGCTGCTGGGGAATTAATTTTTACACTAAGGCCAGATGTCTGTTTCAGAAAAATAGGCGGAATATGACATCTATTTGCAAGAGAAAAATTAAACAAAATTATACTCAAGAGAAGACGTGAATTCTCAGTGGGCTACAGAAGTAGATTTTTATTTAGTTATAAAACATTGACTCAGTGCAAAGGCAAGTCAGCTTAAAACTGAAAAACAATTGCATCAAATAGAGCTTATCCTGAACAATGCAAAATTTAAATCAAGAATACCCAGGAAATTTTTTCTAAAAAGTTAATATCTTTACAAAAAAATTTACTTATTTTTAAATTTATATGTATACATGTGTGCCTGCATGACTTTATATATCCCATGTGCACACATATCTTTAGGAAGTCGGAGGTTGTCAGAAATGGAGCTGGAATATAGGCAGTTGGAACCCTAGCCTGGATTCTCAGCCAGTATACAAGATGCTCTTGGCCAATAAGCTATCTATCCAGGCCCATTACTCTATTTTGATATTCAGAATAGAGTTCTTTCTTCAACCTAGAGAAATCTGTGAGTAAATGAACACAGTTTAAATTATGGACTTCTAGGAGAAAATTAAAAGCAATTATAAAAGAAAATATGCATGTTTAATTTCTTAATTCCAAAGTAGCATCACTGAGTATTTCTTCTTATGAGCTTTTATTAGTTTTTTTTTTTTTATGTCTAACACATTATACTGGGGACATAAAATAGTTTTGAGGTGAAATAATGTTTCTTATGTTTATAAAACCCTGGGCAAATAGTTTGCTTTTGTACATGTTCTAAATTTTTTTGGAAATTAGCTAAAAGATAGCTTTATCACTTCCCTCTCTTTCCAACTTCTTCCCTGTGAACCCCTGCTTTGTCCACTCAGAAGCATGCTCCTTCTTGATACATACAAACACACACAAGCATACACATACAGGTATATTTTAATATATAAATGCAACCTGCTCAGTTAATTTTATAGAGTAAATAAATATAAAACTGAACATGTCAGGGAGATACTAAATGTTTTTAAAGAGTTTACTATATGCTACATGCTTTTATGTTTATATAGACATAGGTATTTGGACATGGATACATAAATGCATGTATATAATATTTTCATGTTTAACTGAATCATAAGGTATTTTTAATTCTTTTTATTAAATATACTTATTTAGTTAGCATTCTGAGTGCAATTTTCTTTCCCTCTTCTCCTCCAATCTTCTCCCTTCCCTTTTATGCCCCCACAATTCAATCTTTGTTTCTGTTCAGAAACAGATAAAGTAAAAACATGACATATTAAGTCATAGTAGTACTGAACACCTGTATTTAACCTGGGCAAGACAACTCAGTAAGAAGGCCAAGCTGCACATCTGTCATAAATATGTAGAGATCTTAAGTCAGTCTCGTGGTCCTATGTGAAGTTATCATTTTATAGAAAAAAACATAGGAGTCTTTCCTTCATTCATACACTGTTTACAAAGTATGCTCAGTGAATGTTCTTCACCAACCTCATGCATTTAAATGCAGCAAGTACACAGATATAATATACATTTACTCTAAGTGATTTCTGATGATCCCTCATTTGCTTTTAGAAATGGAAAATATCCCATTCAGCTGGACGTAGCATCATAAGCATATTGTACTAAATATTTCATTATCTGTAAAAGATGGGATGCTAACAACCCAATAGTCATTCTTAACTAAGTCTCCACATAGAACAAGAATCTCAAAACGTGTGTGTTGTTATTTAGAAATCATATAACATGTAGATTTCCCAGGTTAACTTCTTGCATTAAACAATGTTGAATTGTGTCCCCCATATTTTTTTTGCTGCCTGGATATTATATTTCTTCTTCTTTCTGAAGACTATTCCAAGTTCTAGTGTATTACTGTTTGCTAGTTTACATATACACTGAAAGTCATCTCGTATTATTTTGGATTTTCAAATCAATAAACAAAGCTACTAAAAATAATTATACATAAAATTCTAGTTACATTTATATTTATTCTAGGGTGGCATATAAAAATAAATACAAAGATGAACATGTCTGTGAGATACTAAATGATATTTTTATACATGAGTATATCATTATTTTTACATGAATATATCATATTAAATACTTTAAAAATTAAATGCACTAACATTTATGTTTCTGCACTGTATACAATATAACTCTCAATACTTTAAGAAATGTAAGACCTACCAATCAATATACATTCATTCTATTCTCCCAAGGCTCTGGTAGAAAAAGTCTAATTTCAAGTATTTTAGATCACATCTTTCATGTTCTACATATAAATGAGATCATGCAGGAAGAAATTTGATAGAGCTTGCTTATTTCATGTATCACACTGCCTATTTTAAAACCCACATTAGGACAAATGAAATGATTCTATTCTCTTATAGCCTGAATAGCACCCATTGTTTGTGCTCTACCTGTTCTTATTCACCTTATTAGCATTTATTAATTATACAAAATAAAAAGTTTAATTTGTCATTTCATAAATGTATACAGTATAACTTTATAATATTCAACGCCTTATTATTACTATATCTTTCTATTTCTCTTACTGGTTCTGTTCCCTTCCTTAAGCCTCTACTATCAATTTCATTAAAATTTCAATATTCTATTCAATATACTTTGCTGCTTTGAATCTTTAGTGTCCTATTATAATAGAAGCATATAGCAAATTAAATCACTTACCTACTATTAGTCAACAATAGCTCTCCTATGAAAGGGCCAAACCACAATGATATAAAATTGTCTTATTAAATCCTACATGTTAAAGTACCGTTCTGAAGAGAAACTTTTAAAACATGGGTCTTTGTGGATTATTCTAGAACCAAAGAAAACCTTGCACATTATACATTCACAGAATAATTAGGCATTTATTCCAGTTCTCAAATTCTTGTTTTGCTTTTGTGTCTTCTTGAACATCGATTTTATCTCACTACTTTTATCAGAACTTCTAGTTATACTATTTAGATGTAGAGAACATTATAAATCTAGCTTTGCTGTGAGACTGATTTGGTGTGCTTTCCTACTTTGAACACTACAATGTGATCCAAGTCCATGTTTGTCCCAAATTCTCAAGTGGAATTTTCTTCAGTATGAACTAAGATGGTTTTTTTTTTTTATTTTGTTTGTTTATTTGTTTGTTTTTAAGAATAGACCTTTTTCTCTTTCCCTTATTGTCAGGCAATGTTGTATTCTAACAATTACAGCAATAGAGTTTCCCCAGAATTGTTTTGCTAGAATTTTGACCACAACCACACAGATTTGTATCAAACCCTAAGGCCTCAGATTGCCAATTTATGTAGCACCGTGACAAGATCAAGACTCACACTGATACAATCTATCTACCTCCAAGGCTGACTTTGGCAATCAGGCATGCCCAACACTGGAGATGATGCCAGATGCTGGGAACAGAAGTCCCATATCCTGGGAATAATTGTTTCCTCCTGCTACTGAGTTTTCTAGATGTGCACTTTGTTGATATTGTCATTGGGATAGCTGCTGTTAGGAGCAATCTAGTGTCAGGTTTCACTAGTGTGTTATTTAGTTAAAAAAAAAAAAAAATGTGTTCTGCTTGCTGCCCAGTTCTGCATCCCACACTTGGAGCCTTACTGCTTATTCTACCTAAGGTTTTCATAGTATCATTTGAGTCAGTAAAATGGCATTGGCATAGTTTATTTCTTGATTGAGCTGATGAAAAGATTCAAAATAACTTCGTAGTTTATTCATGAATACTGTACTGTCTATAGAATGTCTATAGAAACATCTTTAATACATGCCTTACTTTTAATTTCTTCGGTAAACTCTTTCCAGAAACACCATCACAGCCATGCCCAAAAGTGTGTCTCTTAGTTATCCTAGTTGTTAATTGGTACAAGCACCAACTACTTATTTATTTTGTGATGACCTACTACTACAACTCTAAACTTACTTTTGTGGTATAATGAGCATTTTTATCAGGTAATATGCACAATGTTGTGGCTTCTTGTTATCCCTTCCCTGTTTCTTCAGATAATTATGTTGAACTGTTCATTTACATTCAACTTCACTTCCACTATTGCCATTTTTTTGTACAAGTCTCCCATTATGGCCTGGTTGAACTTCTCTTTGTCAGCTTGACATGATGAGGAAGATGGCCCTAAGGTATATAAGAAAGAAACAGTGCACTAAACAACTCTCCCCTCTAGCTTCTACTCCAATTCTTACCACTGGGCCTATGTCTCAAGTTCCTGCACTGATACCCCTCAGGGATAGACTGTTATGAGGAAATATTAAATGACATAAGTAAGTTCCTACGCAAGTTGCTTTTTATTATGACACTTTCTCATAACAATAGAAAACCTAACTAAGGTTTATTTCCTGCCATCTTTGTTGAATATTTTGTCTTTTCACCGTGAAATTTTTTTAGATGTTACATGGGACTACAAGAAAATAAAGTAATATAAATAGGTGCATTTCTGTCTATACATAATGAAGTATCTGTGCGTAATGTCTAGTCTTTGCTAGAGAGTGAAGGAAGATATGTGGCTGATTACACATCATGATGTACACTCCTGTACCATAGTCAACAGTGGACATATATACATTTTTACAGATGCTTATTTTTAATAGACTATGGTATCTGGGCCTGGTGCTGTAAGAATGCAATCCCAGTAACTTGGGAGATTAAGGCCGGCTGGCTGACATAAAATTTAAAGCTTACACGGTCTAAAGAGTGTATTTATTGCCTACCTATGCAATTTACTAGGACCCTGTCAGTGTCGAATAATCTGGATTAAACCTAAAATTGAATAAGAGAAGATTATTTTTAACTTGTCACTAGAGAGAGTAGACACACAAACAAGACTGGATATGTAAAAGAGGTCTCTGAACACTATGACATCTGCCTTCATGTAGAGGCTGTGAATCTGGAAACATTATCTCTAGACTCTGTCTCCTTGTTTATGCTGACTACAACTGAATCAAATAGCATAACATGGACTCCTGAATTAGGGCTGAGTTGAGAGCCAGTGTTTCTCTACAGAAACAGTGATTCTTACTTAAGATTATTAGACAGTCTTATAAACTAATACTGTACTAAAACAAACAAAAAGTCAGAAGATTCTTAGAACATAGCTTAGTGGCAAAGTCCTGGGATTGTACCCATACAGCCCTAATTTCTACCACTGATATCTTGATTAAAAAAAAAAAAAAAAAAAACACATACAATACAAAGGACCATGGTAACTGATATATCAACTCTATTATATGTCATTTAATAAGATATTACGCATGATGTTTTTTCTTAGAACCATTACAAAACAATGGGCAAGTGGTAAGCCTTGTTTGATGACCTCCAATCTTTTGACTAAAGTATATGCATAGATTTCAGTTTTCTTCTTCACTTGGAATCAAAGAGTTTGTTATCAAGTGTAATCATTTAAAAACTAATACCTACTATTTTTTTATCAATATCAATTGAATTTTATCACAAAGAGTCTGACATGTCCTTTAGAAACTTCCACATGTAATTGAGAAACAGATTCAGTGGTGTCTGTCTTGTTATACAGATCATTTAATTAGGCTATTTAATTTTTTTTAATAAAATCATGTTATTACTTTTAGGAGTAATATTAAGTTAGAATGAAACTAGAAATAGTCATAGCACGATAATTATCTCATTATAGCACTTAGTATGAATTAATAAACATCGCAACAAGAGAAATAACAACATATAAGAAAAATCTACAAGAGAAATTTAAGAATCTGAGAAGTGTTAACAGTGTAGCAAAAGATGAGGTCTCAGGTCCCTCTTTCCTCTACTGCATTCACCCCAACAGCACAAAGAAAAGAGTTTAGAAACCCAAATACTAAATCCTCAAGAGCCTCATATTGCCATTTGTTATGTGGTGTCTTTTGCAAAGTAAAATAATTAAAGGCCTCCACTCCCTGCACCATGTGCAAAATCATCGGTACAATAAAAAGTCTATGGGAGAAGCCTCCCTCCGGGTCCTGAGTGGCACCCCAAACCTCACACCAAGCAGAGACCGTGATCTCTAAACCCTGGCCGGGGACACTGTCCAGGAACCCCACCCACACCCAGCCCTACCCTAAACCAAAAAGAGCTGGGAGAGCCCCCCCCCAAAAGCACAATTCCCAACAAAACACAGCTGGATGGACATCCCACAGGCCAAAACACACCCAAACCCCAAAAGCACAATTCCCAACAAAACACAGTTGGACCGACATCCCATAGGCCAAAACACACCCAAACTGAGATCGGCATAATCACTCACCAACAAGTGGCTATCCAGAAGCCTCCTTCTTCCCGGTCCACAACTGAGGAAGAGATGAGTGGCACCCTAATCCCCAGGCCAATCAGAGACAATAGTCTCTGAATCTCATCCTGGGAACACCTTCCGAAGCATCCCAACCACACCAGTCCTGCCCTAACCCGAAGAAAGCTGGGAGAGCCCACTTCCAAACCCAATAACCAGTGAAATGCAGCTTTCAGGACCTCCCATGAGCCAAACCACAACCAAACTGCAACCTACACCATCACCCACTGACTGGATGAAAAATCCAGACAAAGGTCTTCCAAGTTCTTTTAGTTTAGTCATCAAAAATAATCTAATTGAACTCTCAGGCTCCAGACAGAGGGAATTAATCTGTGTTTGCACAATAGTGATGTGGAGAGAAGGGAACACAGGGCTTGCTAAGCAGCCAAGTAATTCTTAAGAGGACTCACATAACAATAATACTAAACCAGATATATTCAATTCTTCCCTTGCTTAAAGGCTAATAAATGCCAGCCAGCTACATTCTCTGAAAAATTCTGACGCCGTTATGAACTGGGTACCTATTCAATTTATTGAGCTATATGGGCTGCCTTATATATACACTGTGCAGCTTAATAAGAAAAACGAAGAAATGAAGATGGCTTCCCCTCTGCTTCTCTGAGTTCCAGATTAATAGGCCAATATAAAAAAAAAAGATCATAGCACAAGGTGAATGTCTTTTGCTAGTTAAGTGTAAGAATTTTAGAAGGCTTACTAGGATGATTTTCTCACTCAGAGTATGAAAAATCATGAAGCAAAATGAAAGTGGGTTGACATGAACTTTGCCATGCCTTTGAGAGGGAAGAGCAGAAAAAAGCCAAGAGAAGAAAATGATTGATGGCTGAGAAAAGCGTAAAGATTATGTTTTTGGCCTGATGTTTTTCTTTGTACAAAACAACTCTATTGAGATACAATTTAAATACCACATATTTTACCCAGTTGAAGTGAAAAATTCAGTGGTTTTGCACAATCACTAAGAAAACCAATTTTAGAACAGTGTTATAATTCCTCCAGCAGAGAATGCCTTTTTCTATTTTCAGTCTTCGTTCATTTTCCACAATTTCTGCAGATTTGCCTCTGTGTGTGTGTGTGTGTGTGTGTGTGTGTGTGTGTGTTTTACTGTGTCTCTCCTGTTGGCCTGAAATTCACTGTGTAGACTTATAAATAATATTACCTATGAGGTCACAGAGATCTTCCTATTAGATGCTGGGACTCAGGGGGATGCACTACTGTGCCTGGCTAGCATTTCTTATTTTAAAATATAATGTAATTGACTTATACATGGCACATTTCTTAATGACAGACTACTTTTTTTTTTAAACACTGTTTTCAAAGTTACACAATGTTGTAACATCAACTAGGACATGCTGGGATTTTCCTGTTGAAGTGTATTCTATTCTGTTGAAACTCTATTGCTCTATTATGCTATAAGTCCATGGTTGTCATGTGAGAAGCTTCCAGAATAACCTCTCCAGTTTACATCCATGTCAGCAAGCCATGCAGTTTAAAATTTCTCTATGTTCTTTAAAACCTATTACTACACATTTTTATTTATAATCATTTTAGTTGATATCAAGTGAAATCTATTTTGTTTTATTTACATTTTCCTTCTGACTAATAATGTTGGCAATGTTTAAGTGAACTTGACTTCTTAAATATCTTTCTAGAAGAAAATGTCTCCTGAGATGTTGGCGCATTTAATTTCAGTACCGTGTCTTTTTTCTCCTTTCTGTATTCTAGATAAATTCCTTATCAAACGCACGACATTCATCAGTTCCTCACTTCTGGGTCTTATTTGTTCACTTACCTGATTTTATTTGAAGTACCGAAGTTTTAGTTTGAGATTATAATACAATTGCAACATTTCTCCCTTCCTTTTCTTACCCACAAACCTTCCAATATACTTCTCCAATTCTTCATTGAAATCCATGACCTCTTTTTTTAACTAATTGTTATTGCATGTACATATATGCATATGTGTGTGTGTGTATATTCCTAAATATAACCTTTTCCATTTATATAAAGTTACATATATGTGTTTCGAGATAATCACATGCCACTCTACAACCATCCAATGTATTCTTCCCTGAATAGGACTACATCTTCCATTTCCAGTTGTCTGAAATTTTATGGATGTGGTGTAATTATGATGACACCCTGGGAAAAGGGGCAAATAAATGCTACTTTAGGCCTTAAATATTAAGTATGTATGCATCATGTCATTTAGACTTAAGTGTCAGCCTGAGAAATATCACCTATTTACTTAATATTTTATTCCACCAATGATTAGCATGTTTATTGCTTAACTAATCAAACGATGCTGTTCTTGATGAGTGCTAAGTATGTGTTATCAAGTTATTACAATTGTTGAACTTTAAGTTCCCAGTATACAACAGACATTTTTAAACCTTTTATGTCTCTTTTAGGCAAATCTTATATAACTCAGGGGATCATGTATAATTATATTCTCCATTTGAAACTTTAGTAACCTTAAAAAATAATAACAAGAAAACATATGTTTTTTTTTAAATAAAAAAATAGGTACCAATACCAAATAATGACAACTTGGCTCAAGTTTCAGTCAGCATGAATATAACATTCAAACAAAATATGGAATACATATAAACATTTCACACTGCCGGGATACAAACCAGAGACCGCGAATAATTATTTCTGTAATTTGTCAGGTTAATGTTTACATATAAGGATGTAAACACAGACTAATGAAAGAGATATAAGAAGAAACTTGCATGAAATACAAAGTTAAGATGAGTCAGAAAGTGCCACCCTAGTGAGAAAGAGCTTGACTAGATGAGGTTTGAGTTGGAGACTGAATGAGAAGAAAATGATTCTCGGGATGCTAGAGATGTCAAGCTTTCCAGGATAATGGGCTGCGGATAACCTCCCTGAAATTAGTTCTCCATCAACAATGAACATATCCCCAGTGTTAAAGGCTGTAATAAAACTTGTGCTATTCAATATCATTTCTCTATCAAAATCTTTGAGAGACAGTAGACACTCAGGTGCATTTATTTGAATGAGCAGAAATATTAAGAAAAATGACATTGTGTTTGTAGAATGTTTGTCAGTTTCTTGACTTTTGAAAAGGCAGATGCTTTTGCAAAGTGCTGCTATGTGCTACATATAAAACTTGGAATGGCGTACGGAAACTGCTCTCCTCCCCTCCTCTCTAACTCATAATTGCTCTGACTTTCTTTTACCTTACACTACATAACACTACTCTGTACTCTTTCTGGACCCGTTCATTTGTGCTTTCTCTCTGTGTCCTGTCTCTTTCTGTGCCCCCCCTCTCTCTATGTACACATACATGTATATACATATGAGTGAGCATAAATACACATAATAGTGCACTAGTGGGAATGTCCATTATTTTATTTCCACCTTGTTTTTGAGGCAATGCTTGATTGCTTAGTACTGTGTATGCCAAATATCTGGGCAATGATCTTCCATATTCCCACAGAAATGCTGAGATTACACATATGAGTTACTATTAAGCTTTAAGTTGAGAGTCCTGCACAGCAAGCACTTTGTCTTGGACAGTTTGCAATCATCAGTTTCATAATTTCTTAATAGTATTTGGGTCCCTAAAAGTCATCTGAAAAGAAATCCCTTGTGGAACAAATTGCCAAGAGTAAATTTTATCCTGGACTCTTATTATGGCCTTGAAGAACCATTAAAAACTGTAGGCAGATGAATTCAAGTTGTTTTGTTTTTGTTGTTGGTTGTTTGTTTTACTATTATTATTTACTTTAAGGAATAAGTGCTTATTCTGCACCTTGAGTTGAATACAATCAGCCTGGACTTCTAATTTTAATTTTGCAGACACTTTTGTTGAATGCTGTATTTTGTGTTTTAACCGTGAGAATGACTTTGTGTACCAGAGCATCCCTGCTGTGTCCTTTGTGATTGCTTTCTATTTCCCTTCTGAAAGAAAAGTTTAGCAAATTGCACTCTAGGCTTAATATCTCTCAGAAAGTAGACCCTCTCTATTTTCCCTGGCATTTTTTTCAGAACTACTTAACATACCATAAACCAACAATCATTAGTATTTGTTTTACTGTAACAATTTGTCTTCAAAATAAAATGGTTGCACACATTTAGTATCAGAGGTTTTACTAATGGTTTTCACAAACTTTTTGTATTTCACAGCATAGTTAACTTTAAGAGAAGAGACAATAATATACAGTCAGAGACACACTGAGATATTAGCTTAGTGGAAGCTGACTGAATTGGTAACAAAGTAGCATAATAAAAATAAGAATTTATGAAGCATTCCCAATTTGAAATGCACCTGGCTTTCTTGAGGGTTTTCTTGTAAATCTCTTTAAAAGCGGCATTACTGGAAGTTAAAGAAGTTGTCTTTTTGCCTTCATTTTACCATGAGGTAACTTTGCTAAATTTTATTCAGTTGGTTCAATCACTGGTTCCATGAACTCAGAAATAGGTGCAAGCCCTCTTTCTAAATATAGTCACAGCAGCATGTTTATACACCACAGCACTTTCCGGTTGAATTTTACACTTATGGAATTGATTAACATCTTTAGTACCATTATATTGTGAGTGATATGGGGGTGAAAAGTCAGGTCTGCATTTGCTAATGAGTATGGTACTATTATTTTTAAGAGTGCTAGGAAAGTGAGGGGATTCAGTGAACAACTATTGAGCTTTCCAAACGAAGTTTGAAAACAACCTGTGAGATGCTGGTCCAAATTAAATAATCTTTTGCAATTAGTGTGAATGTATTTCTCTTTGAAGCAATATGAAATATAGGTGTGTATCACTTTTTCTTTAATGTATTCTTGCATTGAAATAAGCAAAAAAGATGATAAGAAAGCTGATGGTTCTTTTTAAAGGCATGTCAGGTACTTTGAAAGGCATGGTGGTGCGTACATGCATATAAATTTGGTGTCAGAGAAGCAAAGACAGGAGAAGGACGGTTAAAACTTCCAGACTAACCTGGTTTAACTAACATGTTTTAGACCAACCAGAGACACATATCAAGATTTTGTTCCCAAGCAAAAAAAATAAATAAATAAATAAAACCAAACAAAAAAATAAAAGGAAAGACTAAGAAACCCTACTTTGTTGCCCAACAAAACAAATTGCTAAAAATCTATTGATGGAAAATAGCACACATTTGTTGCAAAGTACAGACAAATCAAACTAAAAGTGAGTAGAAACTTTTTTTTCCCTGCTGGCTAGTCTTCAGAATGCTGGAAGGTGACATATAAAGGGAGAAAAGGCAGAAGCTATTTCATGCAGTTGTGAACTCTGTGATCTATAATAATAACCTTTAGGGTAATGATGTGGGATGTCTTTCTGTATGCTGGGAATACCATTGATCATTAAAGGGGCTGTTTTGGCCTATGGTAAGGCAACTTAGAGGTAGGCAGGAAAATCCAAGCATATATAAAGAGGGAGAAGGTCGGAGTAAAGGAGATGCCATAGGTGCCCCTCCAGAGAGCCAGATAAAGTAAAACACAGGTAAGTCACTGAGCCATGTGGCAATACATAGATTAATTTTGAACGGGTTAAGTTTGAAGAGCTACTTGGTAGTAAGCCTGAGCAACAAGCCAAACAGCTTGTAATTAATATAAGCCTCTGAATAATTATTTTGTCAGAAGCTACAGGATCGCAGGTGGAAAGATTCTTTCAGACCCTGAACCTGGTCAGGTCAGAAACTTCAGGCTACAAATCATGCCCACAATCAGATTTGGCACGAAAAACCTTTTAAAAGATTCTGAATGCACAGAAATGAATCCACATTGGACTTCCTAGTTTGTTTCACTCTCAGAGATGAATGTCTTAGTAGCTATTGTGAATCGTAGCAGGACACTGCCATAAGCTGAGCAGCTTGGCTGATTTCTGCAGTCTCACTCATGGGCTGCCATAGTAAGAAGCTTCTCCCAGATGGTACATGCTGGTTTAGGAGCACAGTTGTGGATTTAAAGGCATAGTCCAATGATATTTAATACTGCTTCTCAGCATTGGGAAGGTAAGCCTGGCTCATTGTACCTCTGCCATGTTAAACAGTCAAATGTGGTAGAACTAAAATTAGTTCAGTCCCAGCTACACAGTTTAGGAAATATTCTCCTGGCTAGAAGGTGATTAAAGCTACACAATAAAATACATTCAGATGGAGAAACATCTAAATGAGTTACAATGTGTGTAAAATGTACATAGGCTTGGGAGAGAAGAAAAATATATAGAAAGTACTTTAAAAAGAGAGATAAAGCAACAAAAATATAATAAGCCATGTAAAGATGGAAATACACAAGTCTGAATTATGTATATTGTTGTGTTTTCTTTTAATTCTATAACTGTCAATGAGCTAACTGCTGAAAAATATTTGGTTGTAAAGGCTGCTAAGTTAAGCCAACATACATATTTAAAATATAGCTTGACTTTGACATTTGGATCTAAGGATATGTGGCTTTGGAAAAGAGGTTCTGCTATTGTTTCCACAGAATATATGAACCAAGGGTTTTCTTCCAGGATAATACAGTTTTATCAATCAGACGCCCTGAAGGCAACTGGCTGAAATGATACAGTCTCACACACTACTACAACCATGACTTAACCACAATGCTGAATTTTCTCAGGATCCTCATTAGATTGCCAGTGCCATTAATTAGCAGGAAGTAATTTGAAAAACTAACCTTCCCCCAAAATAGATTATGGATGTTTATCTTTGTTTATAGGGTTTCATTGCTGATCATATTCAATTTATTTCTGGAAAGGAAAAATAAAGGTGCAAGGAAGCAGAAAGAAGGATTGTACTTTATACCTCCTGAAATTGTCAAAGAATAAATAAATTAAGAATTGTGCATAGGTATTGGTTCCTTATGTGGCAGAATATATAACCATATTGAGCCCAGTTAGAAAGTGTCATATTTTCAGTCAAGATAACCCTGGGAGAATTTAGATATAAATACATAGTTAGCAATAAAAATATATGACTAGAAAAAAATTTGCACATTCATGATGCTGGTAAATGGGACCCATCACCAGAGGATAGCTCAAGGTCAACTTTAATGCATGTGATATCTTAAGAATAACAAAGAGTATACACACATACACACACACACACACACACACACACACACACACACACACACACACGCACGCACACACACACGCACGCACGCATGCTCACACTATGTATGTAACTTGTTGGAGTTTCCTCTACTTTGGGCCCTGCTAGTTCTGCTGGAGAGGGGGCAAGAATATCAAGAATACAAAGATAAAATCTCAGGCTACTAGTTGAAACAAGTCAGATTTATAGAGGAACTGGCAAGCCTTTTATTCCATCCTCCCAAACAGAGGGAAGGAATTTACTTTGTCAGAAATTTTGGTTATGGAATTGTCATCTCTATCTGGTTCTGGTCATCTCACTCAGAACTCCACTTCTGTTGCCAAGGCCCCAGGCAGACCTCGGTTTGGTGTGTGAGAAAATTCACACTCAGGGTACCCTCATATTTAGGAGGAAGTGCTGGAGGGTGTGATAGGAGCATATGTCTTAAGGAACCACTTAAAACCAGCTTTAACTGGCTGAAGCTAGGCTAGTTCTCAGGCTCCTAGAAGCCTCTAGGACCTGTAAATCCCACAGTACCTAATTTTATAGATAGACGCAGTGTGGAACCATTGAGATGCTTCTAATCCGGACTTATATATTTTTGAAGCCGACTGTATCGCTTCCTAAATTTCTGTGACAGGCTTCTTCTCTGTAAATTGAAGGGTATGCACCTGTCATCAAGGATTAGTTACAAAATTAAGTAAATACATTTAGCTAATGTTATGAACTGCACATTAATATGAATAACATTCATGTCATCAAGAAAAAAAATCAGAAAAAGACAGACACGCCAAAGTTTATTGATATTCTGAGAAGAAGAAATGAGATATAAACTTTTGTTTATCATAAAAAGCATATTCATATCTAATATAAACTACCTAACAGAAACTAAAGTGGAAAGACAGACAGATGTGGGAGAAAAAAGTCAGAGCAGAAAGAGTTCATTGGCTCTAAAGCTGTAAACAACCAGGTCTTTGAGACAGAAGCAGGTAAGCCCTGGGACTCCTTCTAAACCCACCAATGTAAAGATTTAAGTATATGGACTCAAACACTGTGTAAATGTAAGATCAATTTGAAATCCTGCTAAAGAGCTCAAAACATTTCTTTGTATCCATGTGTTTCTTCTTAAGTACTACCAAATAAACCAGTTAATAAATGGAATAAAGAGATTTAAAAGGCAAACTAAACATCAAAGCCACGAAAAGACACTGTCATCTTGGTAAGTTTGACAGGAAAATATACACCAATAATTTAAGTAAATATTTCATCTTTTTGAAGACATGAAAGAATCCAATTTTTGGAACCAATAAAATCACATCATGCAATTAATTTGCATTGTTTATGATAACAAAGTAATTTATATTTCAAAAGGAGCTTAGAAACCCTCATGGCCTTGACAAGAGAGACCAGGGTATTCTTTTGCTTTCTTATCAACATAAAATTTAGAGAATTGCACACATGACTCCACCTTCATATGTACAAAACTATCTCTGAATAAAAATTTATTATGTTAAATGCAAAACATTTACTGACATATGAGTGTAACTCTGATAATTCTTTCCATAAGTGATAGGACTGAGAATTTATTTTGCTTTTCCAAAATTACTATCTCCTAGAACATAAAGTAAGCTAAAGTAATTCAAATGAATAAAGAGTGGGAACATAATTATAAGACAAGTGCTGTAGCAATTTACTTATTATTTTTATGAAGAGAAATATTTAGATATCATAATCTTAACTTAAAAATCAAGGGAAACTATGTTTTCAAAAATGTAAATAGAATAAAATGTAAATGCATAGAGAGAAAGTAGCAGTTTTGATGGCTACATCATAGCTATAATGCAATAAAGGGAATTGTTCCAAACTGTGTTATTTGTAGAATTATTTTAGGAGGATCCTACACAACCTTCAAAATTCACTAATGTTTTTTCTATTTAACAGAAAAAAAAAATAGAAGTTCATGCTTATCATCCTCTACAGAAAACGTTCAAGGGCAGCCTGGACTACATGACCAGTCTTAGGGGGATGAAAGCAGAAGAGATAAAGAAATATGGATGAAGAGAAAATGAAAGAGAAGGAAGATAAGAAAAGGAGAGGAAAGGAAAGATAATGGAAATGAAAAGAAACAGAACAAAAATGGTCTATTGTTAGTTTGCTTTAAAAGTGAAGCCAATATCAGTGACACTGCATGGTCTCCAGCCTTTGCTTGCTACACTGAATGTGCTGTGCTGAAGAAAGAATACTGCTCACCATGTAACCCTGGACATATGTTGCTCAACTTGCATGTAGATTTCCATATGGATAAAGCACAGCAGACTAAATACATGGTCCAAAACTTTTAGAAGAATTGGCTCTAAAACAGAGGTTTAAAAGTGTCAACATTACAGATTGTTTTGCCTGTGGAAATAAAGCTTTGCATGATGTATAATTTAATAATCCATCTCTAAGTATTGTTTTTGAAAAGAAGATTCTCACTCATTTAACATCTGCTTGATTAATTTTATAGTTTAAGATCATTATGTTTGGTGAAAATATCTGAGCTATACTGTTTTTTTCAGTATATTGGGGCTAGTGATATGGCTCAGCAGTTAAGAGTACTGACTGCTCTTCCAGAGGACCCAGATTAAATTCTCAGCATCCACATGGCAGCTCATAAGTGTCTATAAGTCCAGTTTCACAGGATGTGACACTTTTATAGACATATATGCAGGAAAACATCAATGAACAGGAAATAAATATTATTAAAAAATAAAAAAATTTAAAAGTTGAATATATTAAGACATTTCCCTCAATAAAAAGGGAAATTGCCCTTAGTAGACATAGTGTCTATTTACTTCAAAGTATGGATACTTGGTTTTCTCATATCATTGATATGTCTAGAGTCTACTAAATAAAATAGGAGCTTGTCTTTTTATTTAAATTCAGACATATGCTTGCTAGCAAATGCCCTTTAGTACATAGTGATACTGTTTGAGTATTTTTTGGAGACATTACATTTTATTATTGTCAGTAACTATTTCCTCTGTTTCCCCAGAGCTCTAATAGAAATCAATGAGAACTCTCTCATTGATTAGTGGAGGTGAAAGGAGATAAAATAGTGTCATTTGAAATAGATCTTTCTTATAATTTAAGTTATTCCTATTTATTAGAGATTATTAGAAATGCCAGGATGTTAAAGGAATATAAAATAAAAAATATCAGAATTGGAACCCTTAAATATAAACATGGGTAGATATGCTTATTAAATACACTTCTAATATCTATCTATGATGTGTAGTTTTAATGCTAACTGAATACTTTCTTTTGCAAGTTTGGTTCATGACATTTCATATGCTCCATGACACTTCATCATCAGGATCAGATATCTTCAATATAAATTATAGAAACATTTAAAAGTATAAGTTACTCAAAGTATAAGTTACTAAAAGAAATCACAGAGAGACAAAGTGGCAATCTCTTTTTAAATACCTATTTAAACAACTGTTCTGAAACATTCCACCCACAAAGTCTGATACTTAATATATAACGATCACAGTTATATTATACTGAGTATTGATATTCACATATTTATAAATATGTGTTTGCTCATATTGTTTTGTGTGCTTTGTCAGTGTTAATATTATTTCCATGACAACTTTATTTGACCCAATTATTGTATCACTGATGTATCTGCATCTTAGTATTTAAAGTTTTCTGGATATTGTAGTGTTTTAAAGATAGTTCTAAGAATTTATGCAACATAGAACTCAGGATTTGTTTTATAATTTTTATTTATATGAAGTACATTCTTTTGCAAATATATATTCTAATTTATTTTTTACTAGTGGGTAATGCTAGGAATATTTCGAAGGCTATAAAATTGACTAATATCTTAGAACAGAAGATTCTTGATGACATAGATACATGGACAAATAGACCATGATCTTTGCAGTGCTGCTATAGTTATACAACTACCATATGTGTTTCTACTTGGGACACTAGCAAGTCTACAAAATGCATGTGTGTTGACTTATGTACATATGAAACCAGAAGGGAAATAAGCATATAATTGAAATGCCTATATCTGTACTGTGTACTCAATGATCAGAAGTCTAGTAATGTGCAATCCTATCTCCTCTATGGTTTTATAAAGATGACAAGGTGTAAGCCTACTGAACAGTTTTATTAAATCCCAAAACATTGCACTACAAAGAAGAATATGTGGTACACTATAGTATTTCTGAGATTATCAGAGATAAAATCAACTCAAATAGAAGAAGTTTAGTATTTTCAGTTCCATTATTGATGACCACATTACTTTGGTACTTGTTAGCTCATGTGAGCTTGTTACGTAGAGGGCACATGGTTGATGTGTATAGCTATGGATAGCCTGCTTAGACACAAGGACACTGAACAGGAATAGTAAGCAAAAGTCCCCCAGAGTCACTTAAAGTAAGACCCATAATCCTATAAGTTCCAAGTTTTAGTGTCACACCTACATGATAACATTCTACATACAAATCCTAACAAAGGGAAAACATCTTTGACTACAAAGAAAGGTATGTCCTTTACGTGATGCCGGCAGTAAGTCTCAGGAAGAGGCTTCTACATCTAGACTATACAAATCTTTGTAGTAGAACTGTGATGCAGGATACCAATAATAAAATGAAATCCTATGAGTTCCTATAAATGAATCTTCTTTTGGTTACAGGAATATATACTATCAAAAATCACAGGCAAGCAGCATCAAACTAAAGAATCACTCTTTGTAGGCGGAGTTTACTTATAAGGACACCAATACCAGATAGATATTTATTAAAATATAAACCAACACTCACGGTACAGGTAACAGATTACAGTAGCACCTGAACAGGGACTGGAGCCTGGAGACGGATGATGGGACCCTCTCTCCAACAGCCAGGAACCAGGAAGAGAACGTCTCGTGCTTCCGTAGCCCCTTTTCAATGGGCCTTTCCCCCGCCCCCTTCAGGTCGGGGGGGCCCGGTGCCCTGTATAAGTGTCTTTTGACCTTATCAGCTGACACCTGAATCCCACAACATCTCCCCCCTTTTTCTAACTAAGAAGGTTCTAAACTAAGACTATGTACAGTAGGAATTATTATGAGGTAGTATCTAGGAGAGGTTAAAGTACAATTGCTAATCAAAGCCTAACTTATATAAGGTACATCTAATAGTTCTAGAATATTGGTAAATAGTAGGGTGTATAGATTATTTTAAAGGGTTAATCTGGGAAAGTGAGAATCTAACACCTGAGTGTTCTTATCTAAGGGATACTAGGGTGAAAACTTTAAACATCTATTCTTCAACCTCTTCAAGACCTGAGAAGGAAGGTGAATTTGTCTGAAAGACAGAAGTATATGGAAGTAGTTACTTCCAAAATTTGGGAGAGGACAGCAACACAGCTACCTGGACAATCACCTCTGGATTTGTGCACCGTTAGAGCATCTATCAGATTGGCTATAGGCCTATGGTATCTGACAGATCTTTTCACAAGCAGAACAATTTTGAAGGGACTGTCTTATCCTGTCTAGGCAGGTTTCGTCAGTCTCCATCTATCAACTTGTTCATCCAGCTTGACATCATGTGTGTACTGTCAGCAATCAAGGTAAGGACAGTTCCTTACTCAACTGGCCATTTTTTGCCAAAAGGACCAACTCCAATGGAGTATCTTTGATGCTCAACACCATCTCGTGAAGGGAGCAGTGACACCAGGAGTCGTCGTGTCTCTCGTGGCCGAATTTT
Source organism: Phyllotis vaccarum (assembly GCA_033318265.1). NCBI lineage: Eukaryota > Metazoa > Chordata > Mammalia > Rodentia > Cricetidae > Phyllotis > Phyllotis vaccarum. Next base: position 101,535,461 of record JARWLC010000008.1, on the reverse strand, counting down.
AAATGTTAAATGCCATATTCTCTGGGTCTATGAAACGGTTGAAAATTCTTGTCTATCTATGATATTCTAACCTGTATCTGACATGACTGGGATATGATACCTTAAATAGTGTTGACTGTAGATCTTATCGTCTTACCAAGACCCCCTGAAAAAACCTGATGTGAAGAGATGGCTGTATCACCTTCAGAGCTGCAGACTAATCCAGTCTCAACAACTGTGAGATTTTCAACGCCCCTTAATCAGCAGGAAGTAGTAATGGATACCTACGCCCAAATTCTCCAAATATTGTTTCTAAATGTTTGTTTTCATTATAAATGGTTAATGGTCATAGTCAATCTCTTTCTAAGAAGAAAAGGGGGATATGGTATGTGAATGCTTTTTTAAAAATTAGATTATTGAATTTACTTAGATCAGGAAATCAGCTGTTAATCTCAAAATGCTTTACATTGGTATAGATTTTGGTTTATTGATACAAATTTAAGGTCAATTTTGTTATGCTGTATGTGTTTTTCTATTCTTCTTTAAGGTATGATGTTCATGTAACTGTTTTAAAATTGTAGTGTATAATTAAGAAATGAAGGTTAATAGTCACTTTTGATAATCAAACTTATAGTTAGGTTAGTTAGGATTTTTAGGTATACAAAGATATATTTCAATTAGATAAGTATTCTTCAAATACTTCTAAGACCTACAGAATATGGCATTTAAAATGTTTTAAGAGCTTAGACTTTTCTGGACAGTGAGACAGGTCTGCTCCTGGCAGCACTAATTTACTTCAACAAGAAAATGGGCATCGAAGAAACTCCATATGGAGTCTACTCTCTTTGTGGCAATGGTTAGCCACTGAATAAGGACCTGTTCTTATATTGACTGCTTGACAGTATGCTGTTTAAACTGGACATGCAGGTTCCATAAGAAGATGACCTCTGAACTTTGGCAGAACAAGCCTAGATGGTCATTCAGGTTCCTGCTTTGCAGAAAAAACTGTCAGACATTCTTCAGGACTCAAGGAGAAGCAACGGATGAACTGTGTCAGAATGAGAAGAGCAGATTTCCTGTTTCACTGAAGTGAAAAGAGACTTTGGGCCTGTAGGCTGAAGATGGATGCCCCAACTTTATAAAGGAACTTTGGGTGACTGTCCAGGCAGATAGGTGTCATCTCTGTCCTTTCTAGATTTTAGAAGTCGCTTGCACTTCTGGCTTACTTGGGTAAATATATCCTTCTGTGGTCTTTGATGTAGTTGAAGATTAGATAGTTATAGGTATAGTTTTTCTTAGTCATTTAAAAGATATATTAGATATAAAACTTTAGATTCATAAAGATAAGGTAGATGATAGAATATTTTTTTTAATTTTGCTAAATACAAATAGACTAGATATTACAACTATAATTCTTGCTTGATAGCTATTTTGTTATATGTAATTTTGCTATGTTAAAATTGAAACCTTCCTTTTTGATTAGAGAGAGGGGGAAGTGATGTGGGAATGCTTTTATGTATGCTGTGAATCTCAATCTTTAAATAAAGGAGCTGTTTTGGGCCATGGCAGGCACCATAGAAGAAGTGGGAGGAGAATTCAGAGTTTAGGTAGGAGAAGCAGGGCGGAGTCAGGCAGATCGAGCCAGCCACCCAAGGAACAACATGTAAGGAGCACAGGAGAGCCACACGGGCCATGTGGCCAACAGATTAATAGAAATGGGTTGATTTAAGATATAAGAGCTAGCTAGCAATGTGCCTGAGCCATAGGCCAAACAGCATGAAGTTAATAGAAGCGTCTGAGTCGTTTCTGGGGGCCTGGGCGGCGGTGGGCGGCTAAGGGGTCCCAGGCGGCAGGTCTGTGGGTCTCCGGATCTCTGGCGGCCCGGGACCTGAAAACCCTCTACTACAACTCTTAGATCAGGCTTCATCCCATTATCCTTCAATATTGGAGGTGGGGGGCACTACTGCAAAACACTTGCTTCATTATAGAAAATGCAATCCTTATCCAATCCTTAACCAAATTTTAAAAGCAACATAAATATTTTTCCCTGAAAATTCTGATAGATTAACATATTGTGGCGTTATACAGAAATATGCTTTGTATCATGGTTGAAAAAGCTAACTGAAAATCTGACAGCCACAAATCCAATTGAATCTTATTTAATCGAAGAACCTGTTTATATCTGATCATTTGATGAAAACTGACAGTTAGTGGTCTTCAAAGCACCACAATTTAGACAGTAGTTCTAGGAGTGATAATAAAACCCACCCACAACCTTCCAATTTAGCAATATTTAGAGAGAGACATTAGTGTTCAGTGGAGATAAGATAGTGAGTTGTGCAGTATCTAGAACAGTTTTATATTCAAAGACACATATGGTTTCTTGCTGATGTCAGTTTTAAGATAGATTTGAGTAAATGTTTCCAAAATAGAGTTGGAATACTGATCTCAACTGTAAAAGTTCATTCCTACCCGTTGGACTTAGCAGCAGGTTTCTCTCCAGCCCCAATACTGTCCTATGTTTGAACACCTCATATTTGAATTTGTAACATAGTTTTGTTATGTATTTTTTAAAATTTTTAATAAAAATATGTTATTTTTATGTATGTATCCCTCAGTTCACCCTCCCTTCCTTCCTCCCAACCCCAACCAGTCATCAATCAACCTCACACCTCCCCATTTATCTATCCCCTCCCACAAAGGGCAAGAAGTCCCAAGGTGGGTCAGCTCAGCATAGCACATCCACTCCAGGCAAGACCGATTTCCTCATCCCAAAGTCAAGACTGGGTTAGGTGATCCTCTTTAGGGAATGGGCTTCAAGGTGCCAGTCCACGTACAAATACACAGTCTGATCTAACCCCTCAAGGCTTCACATAGTGCTCATGCAAGTCAATAATTGCCTACTTTTGGAGGGCCTAGCTCTTTCTCCCTGATGGATCTCCAGCGGTTACTCTTGGTTCAGTAATAGCTCCAGCCAGCCATCACTATGGGAGTTTTCCTCATAATCCCTATCCCCTTGTTCATACAGACTCTCCTCCCTGCCTTTCAGCTGAACCAGGTGCTCTGCCCAGTGCTCTGCCATGGATCTCTGCCTCCACCAATATTCTTTGTTGAATGTAGGTTCTGTGATGACAACTTAAGACAGTTAATCATTTGACTATAAGGAAAGTCCTGTTTAGCCACCCCCTGACCACCGACAAACACACACACACACACACACACACACACACACACACACACACACACACACACACACACACACACACTATTGTTTGAAGACTTGGCCACAGACATCCTGTGAGTTCTTGGATGTTTCCCAGGCACCCAGTCTCTTTTCAACGCCACACTGGCTTCGTCTATCAAGATATCCATCTCTTTCTATCTCCCTCTTTGCTTCTCTCACTCAGTCATCTCCTTGTTTCAAGATGGGTTCCCAGCTCTTCTTGGTTGTAACCTGTTGTGATCACAATCTGCTAAGGTGACCTTCTCTATTTTCTCTTCTTAGGGGAATTTCTGGATGTCTCTCTTAAGTTTCTTCTGATCCCAAGTGGTTTAGGTGTTGTGGTTTGCAGCTTATGTATTCATTGCTTTTTGTCTAAAATTCACTTATAAGTGAGTGCATACCATGCCTATCATTCTGGAACTGTGAAACCTCACTCAAGAGGATATTCTCCAAATTCATCCATTTGCCTGAAAAATTTAGAATGTCATTTGTTATTCACTACTGAGTAGTACTCTATTGTGTAGATGTATCACAGTTTGTTAATCCATTCTTCTGTTGAGGGGCATTAGCTTGTTTCCAGGTTCTTGCTATTAAATTAATGCTGCTATGAACATATTTGGGTATATGCCCAATAGTGGTATTGCTGGATCCTTGGGGAAATTGATTCTCAGTTTTATGAGGACCCACCATACTGCATTCCAGAGTGGCTGTACAAGTCTACACTCCTACCAACTATGGAGGAGTGTTCCCCTTGCTCCACATCCTCTCCAGCATAGGCTGTCATCTGTGTTTTAGATCTTAGCCATTCTGACATGAGTAAGATGGTATCTCAAAGTTGTTTTTATTTGTATTTCTCTTATGACTAAAGATGTTGAGCAATTTGTAAGTGCCTTTTAGCCATTTGTAATTCTTCTGTTGTTTGTAGCTCTGAACACTATTTTTTAATTGGGATATTTAGGTTTTGGTGCTCTAGTTTCTTGAGTTCTCTATATTCATTACAAATCAGTCCTCTGTCAGATGTAGGGTTGGTGAAGAACTTTTCCCATTGTGTAGGCTGTGTTTTTGTCTTATTGAGTGTGCTTTGCCTTAAAGAAGCTTCTCAGTTTCAGGAGGTCCCACTTATTGATTGTTGTTCTTAGTGTGTGTTACTGTGTTATATTTAGGAAGTAGTCACCTGTGCCAATGTGTTGGATGGTATTTTCTACTTCCTTTTCTATCAAGTTCAGTGTAGTTGGGTTTATGTTGAAACATTTGATCCACTTGGATTTGTGTTTTGTGCAGAGTGATAGATATGGATCTATTTGCATTCTTCTCCATACTACCATCCAGTTATGCCAGCACCATTTGTTGAAGATACTATCTTTTTCCACTGAATATTTTTGGTTCTCTTTTTAAAAAATCAGGTGTTCATAGGGGTGTGGGTTAATATCAAGGGCTTCAAATCTATTTCATTGATCCACAAGTCAGTTTTTGGGCCAGTATCTGTCTGTTTTTCTTACTGAAGTTCTATACTATACCTTGAAGTCAGGGATGTTGATTCCTCCTGAAGTTTTTTTATTGAGAAGGATTGTTTTGGCAATCCTGAGTTCCCTGTTATTGTATATAAGATTGGGTATTGTTCTTTCAAGGTCTGTAAAAAAAAATGTGTTGGGATTTTGATCAGTATTGCACTGAATCTGGATGTTGCTCTTGGTACAATTGCCATTTTTACTATGTTGATCCTAACTATCCAGGATCATGGGAGACTTTTCCATTGTCTGACATCCTCTTAACTTTCTTTTCTTCAGAGACTTAAAGTTTTTGTCAAACAGGTCTACTACTTCTGTGTTTGGTGTTAAGCCAAGATATTTAATGCTATTTGCAGCTATTATGAAGGGGGATGTTTCCCTGCTTATTTTTCAGCCGTTTTATCTTTAGCATATAGAACGGCTATTGATTTTTAAATTAATCTTGTACCCTGCTACCGTGCTGAAGGTGTTTATCAGCTTTAGGAGTTCACTGGTATAATTTTGAGATTCACTTATGTATATGATCATAACATCTGCAAATACAGATAGTTTGACTTCTTTCTTTCCAAACTGTATCCATTTAATCTCCTTTGTTCTATTATTGCTTTATCTAAAACTTTGAGAACTTTATCAAATAATTAAGCCTTTGAGAACTATATCAAATAACTAAGCCTTGTCTTGTTCCTGATTTTAGTGGGATTGCTTTGAATGTTTTTCCATTTAGTGTGATATTGGCTTTTGGCTTCCTCTATATTGCCTTTATTATTCTTTGGTATTTTTCCCATATTCTTGATTTCTATAGAACTTTTATGATAAGGAGTATTGGATTTGCTCAAAGGATTTTTTAGCATCTAGGAAATGGTCAGTTTTTTTCTTTCAGTTTGTTTATATGATGAATGAAATTCACAGTTTTTTTGTATGTTGAACCATCCCTTCATCTCTGGGACAAAGCCTACTTGATCACGGTGGATGATTTTTGTGATGTGTTGTTGGATTCAGTTTGCCAGAATTTTATTGAGTATTTTTGCATCAATGTTCATGAGGGAGATTGGTCTGTAATTGTATTTCTTTGTTGCATCTTTGAGTGGCTTGGAAATCAGGGTGATTGTGACCACATAAAAGGGTTCTGCAATGTTCCTTCAGTTTCTACTTTATAGAACAGTTTGAGGAGTATGGAATTTATGGATATATAGTGTTTAAATCTGGTTTTGTGTGTGTGTGTGTGTGTGTGTGTGTGTGTGTGTGTGTGTGTGTGTGTGTGTGCGCGCGCGCGCGCGTGTGAAATATCTTGTTTACTCCAAGTATGGTGATTGTTGTTGGGTATAGTAGTCTGGGTTGGCTGCCATATTAGTGTCTGTATAACATCTGACCAGGACCTTCTTGCTTTTATTATTTCCATTGACTAGTCTGTTGTTATTCTGATGGGTCTGCCTCTATAAGTAACTTGACCCTTTTCCTTTCTAGCTCTTAGTACTTTTCTTTGTTCTGTGGGTTTAGTGACTTGATTTATGTAGTGAGCAGAGTTTTTTGGACATCTTATCTATTTGTTTTTCTGCAAGATTCTTGTATCTTTATAGGCATTTCTTTCTTTAGGTTGGGAAAGTTTCCTTCTATGGTTTATTTAAAATATACTTTCTGTGCCTTTGAGCTAGTATTCTCCTTCTTTGATTCCATTTATTCTCAGGTTTGGTCTTTTTCTGGCATCCTAGATTTCCCCGGGCATTATGTTTTATGACATTTTTGATTTAGTGTTTTTTGTTTTTGTTTTTTAACTGACATATATATTTTCACTATTGAATCTTCCACTTCAGAGATTTTCTATTCCATCTCTTGCATTCTGTTTGTTATGCTTGCATCTGTGTTTCTGGTTCATTTCTTCACGTTTCCTATTTCCAGCTTTGCCTCACTTTGTGCCTTCTTTATTGGATCTATTTCATTTCTTAATTCCTGGAAGGCTTCTTACATCTGTTTGCTTTACTTTTCTTGGTTTTCTTTATTTTCTTTCAGGGATTTGTTCATCTTCTCCAATTTTTGCTTGTATTTTCTTCTATTTCTCTAAGGGAATCTTTTATGTTCTCTTTTAAAGCTTCTATTTTCTTCCTAAAGTTTTTTTTTTTTAATGTTACTTAAACAGTTGACTAAGAGCTGATTAAGAGCCAACTAAGACCCTCCCAAGAACAACCCCTGTGACAACTGTAGACACAGAGCACCTTGGCCTACAGCCAACAAGGGTCAAATAAGAGCAGCCCCTACCATTACTGTAAACACTCAGCCTCCAGGCTCACAACTGAGCCAACCAAGAGTGAACCAAGGGTTTAATGGGCAGACATCTGTTCAAGAAGACATAAAATAATGTAATGAGCAAGAAGACACCTTCAAAAGACACTAATGTCTCTATAACATCAAGATCAAAGCATAACAATGAAAAGGAGACAGAAGAAAACAACATTATAAGACATATTTTCTAATTCATTTTTATTTCATTTTTCATTTTTATACAAACCACAATTCCCTCTCCATCCTCCTCTCCCTCCTCTCACTCACTCCTCAGCTTCCCAGCTCTCCACTTGCCATCTACTCCTCAGAGAAAGTAAGGCCTCCCATGTGGAGTCAACAAAGTCTGGCATATCACTTTGAGGCTTGACCAAACTCCTCCCCACCATGTCAAGACTAAGCAAAGTATCTCTCCATAATGAATAGGCCAAAAAATTCAGTTTATGCATTAGGAATAAATCCTGGTCCCACTGCCAGGAGCCCTACAAACTGTTAAAGCCACACGAATGTTATCCACATTCAGGGCACCTAGTTCCTGGTGTCTCTGCTTTGCTTTTCCTTTTCCCAGAGTTTTCTTAGTCTGTTAGTCCTGCCTACATTTCTTGTCGTCCTTCTGGCCAATCAGCTCTTTATTAAACCAGTAGGAGGGACAAATATTTATAATGTATAAGAACATAGTCCCATAGCATACTTGCTTACATAAAGATACACAAAAATACATGAAAATGACACACTATGCATTAGTATATTTGTTATTTCCTTACTACTACATGCATTTAGTTATTTCTAATGCAGACAGACAAACATCTAATCAGTTTTAGAAATAATTTTCAAGAGTTGTGTGCCTGTATACATGTTTTTTTTCATGATGATTTAAATGTAAATAGTAAGGTTTTCTCTGAATTTATAAAACCATAGTATATTAGGTGGACACTAATCCGACACATTACAGTCAAACCTAGTGTAATATAAATACTAAAAGTGGAGATTTTAATTTATCTCCTTTGTTAGAAGCAACAAGGTATAAAATTATCTAGGTCTATCTTTGGTTCTTAGCTCTATCACCAGTCATGCATTGGTAGGTGAATCATTTTCTCCAAATCTAATTCAACAATTTATACATTTAGTCAACTAAAGTTAAGGCCCTGGGAGATGGCTCAGATTGTAAAATTTTTGCCATTAAAACATTAAGAAATGAGTTGAGGTTCTTACGATCCATGTAAAAAGGAAACAATGATTCTTGTGAGACTGCAACCCAGGTGTGAAGACTTCAGATAGCTTGGTCCCTGGAGTTCAGTGGAGGTTCTCTATCTGTAGCTGTCAACTGCAGGTTAAGTGAAAGCTCTGAAAATGTAAAGTAAAGAAATAATTGACAATGACATTTGAATTCATCATAGATATTCACAAGCTTGCATATAGGCATGTGTATCTATGCATATTGACAACACATACATACACACACACACACACACACACACACACACACACACACACACACACACACACACACCCCACTACTGTTACACTCATATGTGGTATGTGGACAAAAGTAACTGTGTACCCCTAGCTAGGAGACTCTCAAAAGAGCTAGTAGCATACACTATCATTTTATACTGTTGTGTTAGACCTTCCAAGAAAGTAACTTTTTATTTTAATCCATGGTTAAATCATATTTTGATTTAACAATAAAACCATCAATGGAAAGAAATTCTTTGTCAGTGTTAATCACAGAAGAAAAAAAAAAAGCCTACTTTCCTCTAAGCAAATTAGTACTGAATATTTTTCTTTCATAAGTGGTTTACAGTATAACCTTGTCTTTTCATTTGTTCTTTCCAGACTAGCACAGATGTTATTTATGACAGTTTAATACAGCAGCTGCCTGGAATCTTCCACAGATGGTCAAAGTGTCTACTATCTAAAGGTCACTACCCTATGTTTTGTTTCTAGCTTCTTTTTAAAAAGTTTTACAACATCTTTAAACACTTTTCTTATGACTGGGAACCACAGATTTATACTCTGGCTTTTATTATTGTTATGTATTTTTCTTTTATTTGTTTGTTGCTTTTTGGTCTGAGCAATTAATTCTTTCTTTTATTAGTTTCATATGCTGGTGCAGAGATGACTGGCATAATTTGAACAGCATTCAAAATGAGGGATGCTATGTTAAAGTCATAAGTAGAAAAGCAGAAAATAACTTGAAAGAAAGCCATCTGTATTAGTTTGAATAAAAATGACTATCATAAGCTCATAGAAAACGGCACTACTTGGATGTGTGGAATTATTGAAGTATGTGTGGATTGTTGTAGGAAGTATATCACTATAGGGTGGGCTTTGAAATTGATACATCAATCAAAAAACTTCAAGGAAAAAATATGAAACTAAATATTCAGGAAATCTGAGACACAATAAAAAAACAACTCTAATAATATTAAAAACATAAGAAGGAGAACACCCAGCTTAAAGGCACTGAAACATGTATTCAACAAAATCATAGACTTTACAAATTTAAAAAAAGAAATACTTATAAAGATACAAAGAGCCTACAGAATACCAAAGTAAACTAGACCTCCAAAAACTATCCAATAACCACATAATAATCAAGCCACTAAATATACAGAATAAGTAAAGAATAGTTAAGAGCTGCAAAGGAAAAGTGCCACACCACTTAAAAAAGACAGACCCATCAGAATAATACCTGACATCTTAAAGGAAACTATAAAAGCCAGAAGGTCTTGGACAGATGTTATATAGACAATAAGGGACCATGGATGCCATGCGATACTAGTACACCCAGCAAAACTCTAAACCATCATAGATGAAGTAAACATGATATTCCATAAAAGAACACATTTAAAAATGCATATCCAAAAAGTCTAATTCCAAAGAAGACACTAGAAGAAAAACTCCAAGCTAAGGACGTTAGATATATACAAAACCACAAATAATAAATAATCCCACAAAAGAAAATCCTGAAGAAGAAACACACACACACACACACACACACACACGACACACACACACACACACACACACACAACAACTACATCAAATTAACAGGAATTAGATATCAGTAGTCTTTAATATCCCTTTATGTTAATGAAATAACTCACCTATATAAACACACAGGCTAATAGAAGTGATGGAAACTAAATATATTCTTCTGCTGCATACAAGAAACACAGCTCAAAGACAGACACTCAGAGTAAAGGGTTTGGAAAAATCTTCCCAATCAAATAAACTTAAGAAACAACTTGGTGTTACTATCCTAATATTTAACAAGAAAGACGTAAAACTAAAATCAAATCAAAAACACATAGAAGATATTACATATTCATCTCATTAAAAATATAACATAAAGTATCAAACATGGACATTTTGTGCCTCCAGTACAAGGGCACCCCCATATATCAACAAAACAAAACATCACTAAAGCTTAAATCTCATGGCAAACACAAGTGAGAGACTTCAACTCCCCTCTCTCACAAATGGATAGGTATAACCTAAAGAGACTTGAAAGAAAATTTAAGAGATCTAACAGATGATATGACTCAAATAGACTTAATACATATATATTAAGAACATTCCATCCAAACACAAAGATACAAAATTACTCAATATAATACTGACAAACTGACTCCAAGAACATAGCAAAAAATAATCTACATTGATCAACTAGGCTTCAGCTCAGAGATGCAGGAATGGATTAACAGAAAATTTGTCAAAGTCATCCAACATATAAACAATCTTAAAGAAAGAGCCACATGATCATCACATTAGATACTGAAAAGGGACTTTGAGAAAATCCAATACTTCTATATGTTAAAGTTCTTAGAGTGATCAATAATACATTAAATATACCTAAACATAATAAAGCAATATACAGCAAGCCAACAGCCAACATCAAAGTAAGTGGAAAGAAACACAAAGTAATTTCAATAAAATCAGGACCAAGACAAGGTTGGCCTCTCTCCCCATATCTATCAATATAGTACTTGAAGTTCTAGGCAGAGCAATAAGACAACAAAATGGGGATAAAGGAGATAAAATATAGAAAGAAAGGAGTCAAAGTATCACTATTTGCAAATGATATGATAGTACATATAAGTGGTACCCAAAATTCTCCCATAAAACTCCTAAAGCTGATAAACACCTTCAACAGTGTGGCAGGATACAAGATTAACTAAAAGTAATTAGCCCTCTTATGAACAAATGATAAAAGAGCTGAAGAGAAATTAGGGACATATCGCCCTTTAAAATTGATTCAAATAACATCAAATATTTTGGAGAACTCTAACCAAAAAAGCAAAAAAAAAAAAAAGTTACATAACAAGAACTTTAAATTATTGAAGAAAAGAAGATATCGGAAAATAAAAAAGATCTCCCATGTTCTTGGATATGTAGAATCAACTTTGCAAAAATGACAATCTTACCAAAAGCAGTCTACAGATTCAGTGCAATTTTCATCAAAATCCTAACATGATTCTTCACTGACCTTGAAAGAACAGTACTAAATTCCATATAGAAAAAAAAAACAAACAAACAAACAAACAAAAACCCCACAGGTTTGCTGAAAGAATCCTGTTCAATAAAAGAACTTCTGTAGGCCTCACCATCCTTGACTTCAATTTCTATTATAGAACTACAGTAATAAAAACAGCTTATAATTGGCATTAAAAACACACATGTAGATCAATGGAATTGAACTGAAAATCTTGACCTTAATATATGCACACACCTACTAACACCCGATTATTAACAAAGAGGCCCAAATATATACAATGGAACAAAGATAGTATCTCCAACACATGGTGTTGGCATAACTGAATGGCAGTATGGAGAAAAATGCAAATATATCCATATCTGTCAAGTCCAAGTGGATCAAAGACTTCAACATGAACCCAGTTACACAGAACCTTATAGAAAAGAAAGTGGTACATTGCCTTGAACACATTAGCACAGGTGACTACTTACTAAATATACCACAAGTAGCACAGACACTGAGAAAAATTAAAAAATGAGTTTCTCCAGAAACTGAGAAGCTTCTGTAAGGTAAAGGACATTTTTCCGTAAGGCAAAACAACAGCTTACAGAATGGAAAAGATCTTCACCAACCCTATACTTGAAAGAGAACTGATCTCTAAACTATATAAATAACCTATGAAACTAGAGGCCAAAATACCAACTAGTACAATTAAAATATGAGTACAGAGCTAAATAGAAAATTCCCAACAGAAGAATTACAAAAGCAAGAAAATTTAAAAAATTTAAACATCTTTGGTACCAGGAAAAAAAATATCAAAAACAGTTCTGTAAAACTATCTTATACATGTTAGGATGGTTAAGATCTAAAACACTGATGACAACCTATGTTGGAGAGGATATGGAGAAAGGGGAACACTCCTTCATTGCTGCTGGAAATATAAACTTGTACAGCCACTTTGGAAATCAGTATGGCTGTTTTATGAGGATACTAGGAGTAATCTACCTAGTGATCACCAGTGTCCTGGAGGTCCCAGTCCTTCAGGTAGTGATACTCAAAGGTGAAGCCTTGCTTCTTCTGCTGGTCTCACTTCTCATAGTCAAAGTAGATGTAGGTGCTTGGCCTGGGAAGAAGGTGAACCACTCTTTGGCATATACTCAAAGGATGTGTATTCACACCACCAGGGCATTTTCATAGCAGTGTTATTCATAAAAGCCAGAACCTAGAAATATCTCAGATGCCCCTCACCTAGAGAATGGATTTTTAACAAAATGTGGTACATTTACACATTGGAGTACTACTCAGCAATAAAATGACAACCTGAAAATTTTCAGGTAAATGGATTGAATTATAAAAATATGATCCCGTGTGTAGTAGTAGACACAGGGAAGATAAATACAGTGTATACTCGCTCATAAGTGGATTTTAGATGTAAAGCAAAAGAATAACCAGATGACAATCCACAAGCTCTGAGTAGCTAGGTAACAAGAGGAAACCTAATAAAGACTTTCATGGATACTCTGGGAAATGGTAAATAGATAAGATGTCATGAGTAAATTAGGAACAAAGGGATGAAGGGACAAGGGGAGGTTCGAGGAGAACATGAGGGGATGGGATGGTTGCTTTGGGAGAGGGACATAGACGGAGAACAAGATAGCTATAATGATAGAGATAGAGAAAGCCATTGTGGGGATAGAGAGAAATCAGATGCCATGGAATTCTCAAGAACCCACAAAGATGACCCTAGCTGACACCAAGCAATAGTGAAGAGGTCTTCCTAAACTGGCCTTTCCCTGTAATTAAATTGATGATCACCTTCATTGTCATACGACACTTCTTCCTCCACCACCTGCAGCTGCAGAGATACACAGCTAAGCACTAGGTCAAGCTCCAATCAAGAAGAAGAGAAGGAGAAGAGATTTTACGAGCAAAGGAGTCAAGGTCATAATGAGAAAACTCACAGAGACAGCTGACCCAAAGTATTGGGAGCTCACTGAATCTGAACTGACTGCTGAAGAATCTTCACAGGACTATACTAGTTAGTCCCTTTAATATAGATGACAGTTAAATGGCAAGGGCAAATTGTAGGGTCTCTGGCTGTGGGACCAGATTTTATTCCTGGCTTCTTGGATCCCATTCCCTACAGAGAAACACCTTGCTCAGATCAGGGGAAGGGGCTTGGATCTACCTCTACTGGATATGTCAGACTGCCTTAACTCACCCCGGTATTCCTTAGTTTCTCTGAAGAATGGATGAGGGTATGGGTGGAGAGAAGGTGAGGAATTACTTTAAGAGAGGATGAAGAAAAAACAGTGGTGATTATGTTTTTTTTAAACCCCATTTAAATAAAAAATATTAGACCTAAGAAGAGTCTTTGAACAGGCTTTGGGAAAAATTGAGTCCTCTCTAAAGTAGACATCATTCTTAAAATCATTACAGGTCCAATAAGACTAGCCATACTTTCATGGGATTTACCTTTTAGATCCTGTGTCTATCAGGTTTCGGTCAGTTTATACCATTATTAAATCTGTTCTGTACTGGAGTGCATAAGGTATTCATGCAAATGCAGTAATGATTTTTCTCTATTTATTTCAAAATTCTTTGCACAAACATTCATCCCTTCTCTTTGCTTATCCACAGTTACTCTAATTAAAGGGTTTAATTTTACTGACAAACATTTTTGAGGTAGACTAAAATTCTTATTTGAAAAAATGAATATTCCTGATAGTATGTGAGTTAATCAGATTGATAAAAATTCCAAAGCTACCTACCTAGTACAGAAGGAAATAACAAGGCAATATGTGCTTTACAGTTAGAAAGTCCTGCTCTCTTTACATTCACTCCATTTTTCTCTCCTTTTGTATAATAATAATTGCATGAATCTCATTTTATTTATTTATTGATAGGCACCTGTGGAAAGGTGAGACTAAATCAGAAGATAAGACTTATTCTTACTATACGGTCATCAGGGTCATTCAGGATTCTTAATGGCAGTTTTGAAGAATATACTGACATATTTGAAGGATGCTAAGAGTACTTGTATAGTATAGGAATGATTCAGACTGCTGTGTGTGTGTGTGTGTGTGTGTGTGTGTGTGTGTGTGTGTGTGTGTGTGCGAGGAAGCCAGAGCAAGATAATGAACATCGTATCCTATTGGCTGTTTCACTGAGACAAATTCTGTGACTGAACCTATTTCTACTCTCCCCTTTATGCTTCAATGCAAAGAGGGGCTATAGGAACACACATATCCACACCTTAGCCCTGCCTTGCTTTTTATGTGGTGCAAGTATTTGAACCAAGACCCTCAGGCTTACACAACAAATACCCTAACCAAGTAAACTACCTACATTTTTCAAGGTTTTTAATGTCTTCAAAATTTTGGTCCTGATCTCAGCTATATGAATTAGAAAGAAAAAGGCTTTGCCATTTAAAGAGATCTAATATAATATAAAATACAAAAGATTATATTATTGCCCATTTCTCTCTAGCTTCCAAAGTATTTTCCTATAGATTACATACAAAGAATCATGAAACTGAGTTATTACCCCTGAAGATCCTGTGAAGTTCATCTTATTGCCTTTTTAGATCCACATTCACCTATGTAAAAGTTATGCTATCAACAGCTTGAAACTGTGACTCTACTAAGTTATTCTTCTGGCTGTTCCATAATCATAGAAGGAGGGGGGTAACTCAACTACTTACCATGCTTCTATCCTCAATACTAAATAGACTATATTCAAGAACTGATGAAAATGTATAAAACTTCAAGTAATTTACTTGAAATAAGATAAACTTGAGTATAATTTCTTTATTAAAGCTCTACTAGAAGATATGCTGTTTCAGAAACATAGCATACAATCTCAAGTTTATTTGGTTCTGTTCGTCCTGGTCCAGTCATTCCAATTCTCCTTAGACTTAATACTTTAACCTGTGACTATTTATTTAACATACAACAGCTATTCAGGTGTCCTTTGCCAGTCACTGTTTCTGACAAAACCCAGTTGAACACGCATATTAATGCTTAAGCTTCTGTGAGATGTTTTTGGAAATTAGTCATGGAGTCATCAGCACAGCACAGTACAGAAAAATTTGGAAGCAAAGTCTTAAAAGCTTTCTGTGGTCTGGAAAGAGATTGTGAATTAAAAAAAATTGAAAAACAACAATTGCTTCAGTTTAGAAAGATTCTAGGAGCTACAGGAACCAACCAAGAAAAAGTCAGAGGGAAAAAATGGCCGGTGTTCACCTAGGGTACTGCAGAGAACACAAAAAGGGTTGGAAATGTGCATTCTGGATACTACCTGTATAAACCAGCCTCAACACTCTCAGAATGGAGGACTATTCTAGACAGACCACATTTGTTTATGTCCTATAATTCTCATTCAGGTGCTTGAGTAATGTGGAAAACAAAAATAATAATTTATGAGAAAAATAGTTGTGGTTCTCAAGTCTATTTTTTCTTTCATGTCTACCTTGATGCTATATTTGAAGCTTTCTCATTTTAATGTATAACTTCTTTTTTATTGTCTTGATAAAGACCTTACAGTTATCATCATTCCTAAAAATGTTTTCAGTTCAAGTTGCCTCAGACAAAATGCCTCCACCTTTGTAACAGTAGACCATCCCATTTACCTGTGTTTGTGAGAGGCCAATTTCAGAAATAAATACTGTCAGAATTATTTCATAAAATTCATGTATATTTTCTCAGTCCCACATATCTGCCTACGCATAAAACAAGGACAAAAGCCACATAGGACTTAAAGCCTGGCTGCTAAAAGAAAATATGCCAAGCTAAGATGTAGCTCTTTTTCTGTGTAGGCTCAGTCAAGTCTATTTCACTGTAAGTTAACAACCTAAAGCCCTCCAGGGACATTTCACTAACTAAATGTATTCATGATTGAAGCATATAACGATGCACTGATCACAGGTTGGCAGCTGGGCTGAATAGTAAATGCATGGCCATTTCATTTTCTTTTTAAGAAAATTGGGCACATTTCATTGGGTCATTTCATACAAATTAACTACTATTTCTACCAGTACTCCAATCAATGTACATAGACTCTATCCCTGAAACATCTAATTTGTATGTGCATTTGGAACAAAAATATACATTGGCAAGCCTGACTTGACACTACTTGGACTGTATCACAGTACCACTATCAACAAAATGTGTGTAGTTATTGTGACTCTCAGAGGAGGGTAGCTCACATTGACAATTTTCTCAAAATACAACAACCTGAATATTTTGAGCCAGGAGAAATGTGACTACTCTTTGGAAGTCTAAAGATCTAAAGAGTAATGTTTTCCTAACAAGAGTGAATGTTTTGGAGCATATATTAACTATTTAAGCAAGTTATTTCTAAAATGACTGTTCTTTATCGATGTCTTAACAGTACAGATAAATTTGCTTTAATGCTAAGTTATAACATAAAGATCAATGAGATTTGACTTGTGACAGGATAATATACCCAAATAGAAGCTTAGATAGGAATAACTATGTAACAGGATTGACGTAGTACTTTAGCATGGCCTGAGTGCACTTTCAATGACATATGAGTTTACACATATCAATAATAAACATTTCAGGCTGTTTTAATCTTTTTAAAATCTATAAGGTTTAAAATAGTGGATATAGAGAGGCTATAGGATCGAGGGGGAAAAATCAATTTGTAATCATCCAAAGTCGCACAGTCCCCTACCCCAAAGTAATAGGTTGTTGAAATAGTGATAGATATTCCATTTCATTCACCGCTCAGTTATGAAAAAAATATATTTGGTTGCTTCCATTTTTCAAAATTATGCTAATGGAATGCAAATAGAAGTGGCAGAAAGAAAGTCTGGATGGCAAAATGAGACTTTCTGCTGGGCTCAACGTCTCTGTAAAAAGTCCTCGGTACAAATCTCATTTTCTCTGAGAAGCAGGAAGGTTAAAGTTTGTATTAAATCAAGGATTGGACTTGCTATATCCCTGAAAAGCTATCACAAAGCATTGCTAGTATGGGCACATTTGTTGTCCGGATGGTAGCATAAGATTCAATTTTCCACTCTTTACAGTTCAACACAGGTAAAATAGGAGTGAAATATATAAATTGTCTTCTCAAAATATTTTTTTAGTTGATAATATGGAACTATATTTCAGTCTCAAGTCTCAGTTTTCCAAAGAATATGACTAATATGTAATCAAGATGTTGACAAGTTTAAAAAAACTTCTCAAATGATCCCTCCCCAAAATTAAGAAATAATAAATTGTCAGAGAATACTCAGACATTATAAAAAATTTTTCAGCATCCAGTTTTCCAGGTACTAAACTGAACACTGAACAATCTGATCAATTACTGTTTTGGTTCCTTCCTAAGATGAACTCAGTAGAACTTCATCTCAATGCAATGTGATTCCAAATCCTTGTGAAAAGACAGTTGTCTAACACTAATAATATTTACCACCAACACAGGTCAGGAAAAGGGTAAACAAATCTAGAGAATTGTAAGCAAAAGCATGTGGGTACTAAGAGCCAGAGCCAGCATGCCAGCACATGGCACAAAGATAGTCCTTCAAGCAAAAAAAAAAAAAAAAAAAAAAAAAAAAAAAAAAAAAAAAAAAAAAAAAAAAAAAAAAAAAAAAAAAAAAAAAAAACCCAAAACCTCTGTGGCTATCAGGCAGAAACAAGGAATAAATTAGAGTCACCATAATTAAGCTAATGGATCAATAACAATTTCTTGTTGGTTTGTTTGATTTTGTTTTGTTTTTCAATAGAGGGTTTCTCTGTTTAACGGTCCTGGCTCTCCTGAAACCCATTTTGTAGACTAAGCTGTCATTGACTTAACAAAGATCTGCTTGTCTGTGCCTCCTGAGCTCTGGGATTGAAGGTGTTTACCACACAACCATCAAACACAATCCCAACATTTAAGCCAAATTTTAATTCAATTATAAACACATTCCTTTCTGAATATCTACCCCTAATTGACCTCTCAGAATGTTAAATTTCATACCTTATAAGACAGGTTCACAACTTGTATGTGAAGATAGATGACAGCAACAACAATCATATATCTGCCTGCAATTATATGTATAAACACCCTTGTATTTCTACAAAGAAGACTTACATACTATTACTAGGAAAATATATGGGTAAGGATGTATACATCAAAATTATTCTGTAAATCCTTACATGATAAGGTCAGCTTCTCATTACTGGCAGAGCACGGACTATTCAAAACAGAGTAAAGACTGCTTCATCTTGACTGTTGAAGGAACTATCAAACTTAATACACCCTGTTAAATGATAACAAATATTTTTAGTTTTTTCTAGAGCATATATCCCCCTCATATCCGCTATTTCTAATATAATTTATTATAGGAGGACTAAAACAACCTGAAATGTTTATTATCAACATGTATAAACTCATGAATAACTGAAAAGGGTTTTTTTCAGGACACGTCTATCCACTCACTACCAACTAACAGAAAGCCTATTTAGAAAAGTTGAATGAAGATCAAATGTACAAGAAAATTGTCTTCAACTCATATGTAGATGCAAAAAAATGACATATTTTGACACTTTATGCACTGAGATAGAAAAATATAGACAAAGAGTGTGATCCTATTAATTGTTCTTCTCAGCTATGTGCTTATACCATGGCCAGATATATGCTTGTTTTGAAATACCCACATATAATGGGGTTGATACCATAATATGTATAAAATGAGAAGCAAAAACTGTTCTATCTTGACTGATGAAGAAACTATTAAACATATCACTTGAATACCTGTCTCTATCACATTTCTATTTGTGCCTACTCGAGGTTCTAATTGAAACTTTCTGACTGAAAGTTGGCAGGTCGAGAAAAAATACACCATCACTAAAGAAGACATCTTTGGGTTTAGGTGACATTGATACATTAATATATATTCCTATATTTCAAATATCTGTGTTCTATAAATTTAATTTGAAAGACATGGACCTAATGGTGGAACTGCCAAGATTTTTGTATAGTCTTTTCTAATGCTGATTAGTGGGCACATGCCTAAATCAATGATGCTGAGTGATTTCAAGCTTTAGGAACCCAAAAGAGTGTCATCTTTTCATAGGAGAAAACTTATTTTGATTCTCCATTTTGACAAAGCTTTTGACCCTGTGTTGACTTCAGTTAAATTACAGGCAAGAGCTGGGCATTCAGTATAAGAAACAGCAGACACTAGCAATACAGCTCTTAGTGGTAATGAGCCATGGATGAGAGTCTTCCAATTTCTCTGGGAAATTTTTAAAAATAGAATCTTTTCTGACTTTATGTAAGAAATTGGCTTGAAAATATTGAGGGGCTGAAGTACATATATAAACTTAAGACCTCTAAAATGAATCAAAGTTCCCAGGGTGAAAAGATTGATTCTTGAGACCATTGTTACTTGATTGAAAGTGACAACAAAATCCGTGTTTGTGTGGAGTGTTGTAGATGAAAGGGCCCTTAGGAAGCCTATTCATAACCCTGACTTTCCAGGTAGAGTGAGAATCTCCAGAGAGCTTTACTAACTAATTATCCCATGAGACTGCATAGGTCAGAGGCCAAGACAGGTATAGACGTAAGTAGTTCAGAAAGCTTGTTTATAGCTGATCTCAACATCACTGTCTTCTATCTCTTTGACATAATAAAAGTTATATGAATTTGTTGACAGGGAATCAACTATTTAAAATGCTTACAAACTATATTTTCCTTGATTGACATTTGTTATTTCCACAGAAAAGAAATTCCGACAGTGAATATATTAGATTAGGGCAGAGATTAGATGAGAAGTTTATTGTTTGTTTCTGTGGTTGTAGAATGACTTTATACATGATTTACTAATTATTATTTAATTTTATCTGACAACTATGTAGCTTGACTGGATTAGGTACTTTTAATTTTAGGCATAAAATTAAAGAGAACTTACAAATGCATTTTGAACAAAGAAACAACAATACAAAGAGCAATAATTTATCTAATGATTACTATCACTGTCCCAAGAGAAGAATGATACCTATGAGATGTTTTCCTTAGATTAATCACTCTGAGAGATTACAAAATATACAATGGAGAGCATCACTTACATATTGAGCTATAGGAAAAGAAATTTGTTCATTTATATCATCTTTTCTCATTTTTAACAACAGAGTTTTGGTGTGTTGTGTGATAATCATAAGGGAAGAGCATGTCCTTTAGTTGTTTCTCAGTAACACATTTTCTTTCTTGTGTGTGTGTGTGTGTGTGTGTGTGTGAGAGAGAGAGAGAGAGAGAGAGAGAGAGAGAGAGAGAGAGAGAGAGAGAGAGAGAGAGAGAGAGAGAGAGAGAGAGAGAGAGAGAGAGAGAATTAACTCAGGAATATAGGAACTCACAGATTCTGGACCAACAGTCAGTGAGCCCGCACAGGTTTTACCATGATATCCCATGCTTTGTTGATACCAAGTAGGGATCCATCCTTTTCTGAATAGAAATAAAGAGGAGATGATGGGGGTAGGAGGGAGGTAGGGGAATGAATTGGAAGAATTGAAGGAGGGAAAACTATGATGGGAATACAAAAATAAACAAATAAATTTAATTAAGAAGAAAGTTGACCATATTAAAAAAAAAACTGTCCTCCATATATATGAGACAAATGATAGAATGTTTTTGCACAGCAAGTGTGTGTGAAGTGAGCAACTCAATGGAAAATCAAAAGGCTAAAGATTTGGAGACAATGGTTTTTTTGAATATGTTTAATAGACAAAAACTATTCACCCTAATATAATGATTATGTATAACACTATATACACCCTCAGAATATTATAGAACAAGTCACACAAACTAAAAGAGAAAATAAGGCTATAGCATCATGAGAAGTAAGCTGAATGTGGTAACACCTTCACAACTACACTGCCAGTGTATGGAACAGATTCATGGGAGCATTAGGTTCAATGGTCCTGACCTTTAGTAGATATTTTCTTATTACTGTGATAAAATACTTGATGAAAGTACGTTAAGGGTTCTTTTGGGCTCACAGAGCGAACTGAGTCAGTCTTGGTTGGAAAGTGATTAAAGAAAGAGTATGCAGTGTTTAGTTATATGGTATGCAAAGTCAGATAAAGAAAACAAATTTTGTTGCTAAGCTTAAAATCTTTTTGTGCATGCATGTGGTGTGTGTGTGTGTATGTCTGAATCTTTGTTTATTTGTTTGTATATGCTTCTCATGTATGTACTGTGGTTAGAGGACAACTTTGCATATCAATTTTTGCCTTTCACATTGCTTTACACTAGGCCTGTTGTTCTGTGCCAGAGTAGATGGCCTGAGGGCTCCTGGATAAGTTCCATTTCATATCTTCCATCTTGCTCATGGAGTTTTGCTGCTATAAGCATGTTCTATTATGTGTGAGTTTTCTTTGATTCTGGGATTTGAACTCATATCTTCATGCTTTACCCACTGAGAAATCTCATCAGCCCCGTTTCTCTTTTGTATTCAGTCTGACACACCAATGGAATAATAGTCCTATTAATTTTCATGTCATGCTCCAACATCAGTTTAAACTTTCTTCAAACTCCATCACAAAGATGGCCAGGAATTTCTTCCTATGTGATTCCAAATCCCATCAAGTTGACAGTATTAGTCATCACATGACCTAAGTGATTTTATGGGTGGGTGTAAACTATGAGCCTGAGAATAATGAGCCATTTATATGCAATGCATTCTATTTGATAAGGACATTTCCTTCTGGGTGCTAAATTAACAGCTCTGATGATGCTGTATGTAGATTCTCAAATTCAGCTATTCAGCAAATGCAAGAGATGATTGCCAGTCTGCTCAATCTTCAAATGTACAGCTAAGTAAACTTGGGGCAAAAGATATAATAATTCACATAGTATGGATTAGAGTCAACTTTTTTTTCAATATCCCATAATCAAAGCCTCATTGTGGGAAAGGCCTTACACAAATCCCATTTAATTAATAGTCAACAAACCACCTGATCAGTACTCCTTAAAATGCCATGATCATCAAAAACCAATAGAGTAGATAAACTGTCTCAGTGTAAAGATGGGCCAGAAGAAATATGATGATTAAATAGAGGTGGTGCCCTGTATACAGTTGTGAATGGGGAATAGGTGCTAAGCTAATTTGAGTAAATTGGAGTTTTAAATTAATAATGTATCATTATAATCTTATTAATTATGATAAGTACAGAATAATAAAGATCTCACTGCTCAGTTAACATGGTTTAGGGTATGGAGAAATCCGCCCTGTCCCTGTCTTAAGAATGTTTTCTATTATCCAGAAAGCTCTGAAAGCAAACATTTGACTTTGTAAAAAACAGTCACACAGAGAAAAAAACTGGAAGCAAAGAATTTATATTTATCTACCATTATTCTATCTAATCTTTTCTTTATCTGTTTATTTATTTGCCCAACTTATAGAAATATAATGAGAATCCGGAAATAACTGAAAGTCTAATTCATTAAAATTAGAATGACTACAACAATATTGTTAACCTTCAAAAACTTTTCTTTGGCAAATACATATCTATTCCAGCTCTCTAAGAATTCCAGTTCATGCTGGCATTGGGGGATATGTCAATAATTTTAAAAGCAGAAGTGGTTCAAACAAGAGATTCTATAGTTTCATGTCAGCCTACAATAGACAAAAGAACTCTATGAATAAAATGTATAAACAACAACAAAACAATTATATAAATAAAGGCAGCCTGGCAGCAGTTCCTATTAGATTCTGTCCTGCTTACCCTGGTAATTTTGTAGGAAATTATACAGCACGATTAACAAAAATGAATTTCCCTGCCATTAATCTAAATTCCAGACAGGAAGCACTTTGATTTTAGTGGAATTGCTCAAAGTTAGTTTTAATTTCTTTGAGTATTTTTTTTTACTCAATTTGTAATTAAAAGTGAAAAATAATTGAGCTATGGTGAACATTAAAAAAAATAGACTTCTTACTAGAACATAGGATAAGTGATTTGGTAAGTAGTTATCTTTTTGACTTTTGTAAGTTTAAGTTACAAACACAAATTAATACTTTTAATTATTGCAATTTCATAAATATATGGCTATATACTCTGCCCTTTGTAATCTCTTCTACCCATGCTCTGTTGAACCCCTCCTCATCCTGAAGTAGCTGCTTCTTTTTTTCATATTCTCATTCTTTGTCCTTCCTTCCTTCTGTGGAATAATTCTTCTGTTCATTTTGTGAATATATGCTGCTATGATTGGTTGAATAAACAAGCTGACTGGCCAATAGCTAAACAGGATAAAGATAGGTAGGAAATTCAAACTGTGAATGATGAGATGAGAAAGAACAAAGTCAGGGAGATTCCAGAAAGCATATACAAAATGAGATAACCAGCCATGAGCCACGTGGTGAAGCATAGATAAGAAATACGGATCAAGTGTAAGAGTTAACTAGTAATAAGCCTGAGCCATGGGTCAAGCATTTGTTATTAATGTAAGCTTTAGTGTGGTTATTTAGAAAATGACTGCTGGGATGGGAAAACACCATCACACTCTCCAATTCTAATAACTAAAAGGTCTGCCTCTCTTCCCATGATCTTCATACTAGTCTCTCTCCCCAGCCTCAACACAGTTCTTCATATAAAGAAAAACATACAGTAATTTTCTCTCTGAGTCTAGTTTATTGAGTTTGACATATGTTCTACAGTCCTTTCATTTTTAGCTAACGCAATAATTTTATTTTTCTGTCAGTGAATAATCCATTGTGCATGTGTTAAGTTTTTAATTATACATTTACTTGGTGATAAGTTATAGTCTCTTTTTTGCTCTTTCATCGTAATAGAAATACACAGTTTATACCTCACTGTTTAAAAATTAGATTTATCTTATATTTGTTTTATAACTCAAACTTCAAGAATTGCTCCTTTATATGTATCCCTTAAGTATTTACTCAACAAACTATCTTTTCTTTAATAGAAATTTCTAAAACATATGTAACTTAAGTTTATGGTAGTCAGTATAAGGATCACATAATATTTAACAGGCACTCATATTTAAATTTATGCGTACAGTATCACTACAGAAAGAGCATGATTATAAGGACTACAAATGTCTGAAGATGATAAAAACTAGGTTAATACCTCTATAGTTTACACATTAATAGGATCGTAGGAAATTAATTTTGTAAACATTAAAATCTGACTGTATTCATTTAAAGATTGACTAAATGCTTGATTTTAACTTTTGTGTTAGATGCATCCTGTAGATCTGTAGAAATGAAAGCATCATCGCTCATTAGAACCACATTTGAAACATTGAAGTTTAAACATGTTCATTTTTATAAAACCCAAGATTTATAGAACTGAGAGCAAATCTATACAATTATATTAATATAAAAATATATTAGACCTTCCCTAAGGATATGCTGGTGATTAGCTAAGTTGTGGAAATTTAAATGCAAGCATATCACCAGGCAGTTTGATATAAAATATTCTGGCTAAACAATCATTATTGAGATAGTGTTCTCCAATCATGGGGATGACATTTTATCTTTTATAATTAACCCTCAAATAATTAAAGGTCAGACACGACTATTTCATCTATCATTATTTGAAAAAATCAAAGCAATATTTAATGTTTTTTAGAGATATTTTGTATTTCAGGTTAATTCCTTTTTAGAATGTTAACTAGAAATATTCATTCAGATCCTTCGTACAATGCTCAAAAGGGCTTATTTCCGAACATATAAAATGGTTACTTCTAATTTACTTTTGAAAAATGAATAAACAATAGATTATCTCATCAAATGATTACTTAACGACTTTTACTATGGAAGAGTTGATATGGCAAAGGTTCTGTTAAAATGACCATAAAATGCTGCATGTCAATGTCTGTTTCAGCTCCAAGTATTCATATAAATATACAAAAGCTAATCTAATCAGTATTTTCTATATGGAGAAGAAACTTGAGATTCCACTCTTGTCAAACATGACTTTCATTTAAAGGGAGCAAGCGTGACAGTGTTATTTTTAAAAAAAAATCAAAATAAACACAAGGTTTCAAACTAAATATATTTTGCTGTACACTCATAAAAGTATATCTCTAATAGGAGTCATTTGTATTACTTGTCTATTCCATTGTAATGAAATGATTACTGCTTACCAATTTTGTCTTTGTTGCTGTTTTCTGATCCCAGAAAACTACTATAGAGTACCTTTAGAATTCATTAAAGATATGAGGACTAAAGAAAGTCTCTTAGGTGCTAAGCCATCCCACTATTTTCATTTAAGTAATTGTTGCTCTATATGATCTGTTTCAAATAATCATTTAGTATCTTTATCTGTTTTTTTTTTTTACTTTATGACAAAACTTACATGTTCACATATTTTTCTACATAAAAGTACTTTAATGTTTCTTTAATTACTCAAAATATGTTTGATATCTAGAAATTTCAAAAGTACTTTACCATAGTTTTATGAGTTGTTTTTAGCTGTGCTGTATAGTTTAGATTTTTTCTCTTTACGTATGTTCTATTTTTTCTTATCAATACCTTGAATGATAGTCATTCAATATATTTTGACTGTGTTCAGCTGTTCACGTAAGTCTTCTCAGTTCACTCACTCTCTTCCATCTCATACCCAGTAAACCTTGTGTTCTCAATATTTAGAAAAAAAATCTCCTGAGTCAAATTTGGGCTCCACATATACTCATCCACTGGAGCATGGTTGAAGTATCAGGACCATAAATTTAATAGGAACTAATTTTTCCTATTGCAGTAGTTACAAATTGCCAATAACTCCTCAATAAGGAGTGGGAGTTTGTGACCACATCTCTATTCAGTCTAAGATTTTGTCTAGTTTGAGTTTATGCAGGTTATCTGCATGCTCTCTCAGCCAATGTAAGCTCACATGGGCATCTACTCTTTCATATCCCCCAAACATTGCTTTATTGTAGTTATCTACTACCTCTTACTAACACCATTATCTGCTCTGCCCTTCCTCTGTAATGATGTTTGAGCCCTAAATGAATGGAATATAGTATATAGTATATATGTCACATTTGTAGCTAAGCACCCCACAGTTTCTTATTCTCTGCACCTTGATAAATTGAGTATCTTTTTGTTCATTGTCACTGTAGAAAGAAGCATTTCTGATAAGGGCTGACAAATGTATGAATTAAGGTGTATAATGATAAGTCATTAGGAGTCAGTTTAATATTATGTTTATTTAGAAAACTTTGGTGGTTTGAATAAAAATGACTGTCATAAGCTCATAGCTTTGGTCACCAAAGAATGTCGTAATTTGAATAGTTTAGGAGGTATAGTCTTATTGGAGGAAGTGTGTCATTAAAAGTGAGCTTTGAGGTTTCAAAAAGGCCATTCCAAGGCAAAAGACTCTCTTCATCCAGCCTAAGAATTCAGATGTAGAATTCTCAGCTACTTCTCTAGCACCTTGTTTGTCTCCATGGCACCAAATTCATCACCATGATGGCAATGAAACAAATCTCTGACTGTAATCAAACTCTAATAAAAATCTCTCCTTTTCAATAGTTGCACTACTATTACATCACAAAGTTTTTACTTTATATTTGAAAAGACTTAAGCTCAGACACTGAGATGGATGATAAATGACTAGGAAGGACACCAAAAACAGCCCAGGATGACTTGACTATGGATTTGCAGCATTCCAATGCCTCTAATCAATTATCTTTATATAATCTTTATGAAGAACTTCATATAATGAACACATTTTTACTCACAATGCAGCTACTGTTTTCAATAGGAATGGTCAACTTCTGGAATCAGAAGGCTCTTCTGGAATAAAAAGTGCTTATGAAGTTGAAATACTCATAACCTAAGGAGCTCAAAATGTATAAGCACTATACAACTAACCAAACATTTGTCTTTAATGGGTCAAAGTTAAGTTTTGAATCTTTAACTGTTTCCCATTGAGAAACAGAAAAGGAGAACATATATAAGAATCAAATTACATTCATAGAAAAAGATAGAGACCCTTGATACACTCTTCTTAACTGGAGTTTTCTTAGCCTAATGTCAGGCTTCTTCATTGAGGGCATTTTTATGAACCACAAAGATGACATAGAAAAAATCTTTATTTAACACAAATTTCCAGTAGAAAAAGCTGATTTCTAATCTAGTAAGATTATGCAGTCTTCTCCCATATAAAGATGCATCTGTGGAATTAAGATGCCGATGAATGGGCTTTGGAGCTGCATCCTCAACTAATACTCTTGATATAAAAATAGAAAATTCTATTATTCTTTGAATTTGTATAATTCTCATTATTATCACTGTATTTCAATTCTGGGTCTCTAGGTTTAAATTGACTACAAGAATTCTTGAATAATTTTAAAATAAATTTTCCTTTTATCTTTAGCATGAGGTATTTTTACATTAATTAATTTTTCTTTCTTTATACAGAAATGTTTCTCCCCTCCCCAGGCCTTCCATTTATACCTCTAATTGACTTCCCTGTCTTCATACAGAAAGGGACAGGTCATATGGGTGTCAACAAAGCATAACATAACACACTGAGGTAGAACCAAGCTCCTCCCCTACATCGAGGCTTGTAGAGGCAACTTAGCGTAGGAAACAAGCCTATAAGCTCTGGGAATAAGGTGAAATTTTGTTTGTTTATTTTGTTTTTATAACATGTAAACAGGAAAAGTACTGTTGTTCTGGTCTTTTATTTTGTAAGTTCAAGGTGGTTCAATGTTCATTGTACCTATTAAATTTACATGAGCTAAAATGTTATTTTCTTAGGCTCTGTTATTTCTGAACTTTCAACTCAAAAATTTATATTCATGCAGTTGCAAGAATAAAAACAAAACAGAATAACAGGGGGAAATGTCAGTTTTAAGAATATAACTTGTTAACAAGATATATTATATTTTTTGCCATTATTATTATTTAAATTGTTGTTTGGCAGAAGAACAAGGCAAGTTATCACATGAAAACCCACCACACAATAAATGTGTTACAATTATTTGTCCCAATTCACGGAGTCTCTCACAATTGTTAAGACCATAAAATTCAAGTTTGATTTTTGTGATATTTTCATTTCTACAGGAGTCAAATTTCATGGGTAGAGTTTTACTGTATTTATTTTGCTTAATTTACATATTTCAGTAATCAGAAAATAACCAAAAGTGCGGGAAATATACTTAACTCTTTTGTGATAGATAACAAAGTGTCTGATGAACAAGGAGTAGAATTCCTTGTTCAAAAGTTCTCATGTATAGCACATTTGTTTTTACAAAATGTCATGCTCCAGTCTTTTTAATTCAAAAAGAAGCTGCTCTGGAAGATAATAATTAGCAAGGGCACATGAGCCTACTGGTTTATTTTTAGTAGGTTGAACAAGTCCAGTTATTTTGAAGACTAAAGAAAAGAACCACTAATGGAAGCAGCAACAGAGATCTACAGCTAAGCACTGGGTCCATTCAACAGAGAGAGGAGGAATTATATAAGCAAATGGGTCAAAATCATGTTGGGAAACCCACACAGACACCTCTTCTGAGCTACAGGGGAGCACAGTGACTGTGGACTGTCAGCTGGGGAACCTGAATGAGATTGAACTAGGTCCTCTGAATGTGGATGACAGTTGTGTGGCTTGGACAGTTTGTGGAGCCCCTAGAAGTGGGACCAGGATTTATTCTTACTGCATGAAC
Organism: Phyllotis vaccarum; assembly: GCA_033318265.1. NCBI lineage: Eukaryota > Metazoa > Chordata > Mammalia > Rodentia > Cricetidae > Phyllotis > Phyllotis vaccarum. Next base: position 101,506,351 of record JARWLC010000008.1, on the reverse strand, counting down.
TGGCTTTTTGGAGCCCATTTCTTATTGAGGGATAGATACCTTGTTCAGCCTTGGTACATCGGGAAGGGCCTAGGTTTTGCCTCAACTTGAAGTGCCAGACTTTGTTGACTCCTCATGGAAGGCCTTACCATCTGTGAGGAGTGGGTAGGGGTGGAAGAAGGTGGGGTGAACAGGAGAGGAGGAGGGAGGGAAACTTGTGGTTGGTATATAAAATGAAAAAAAAATTAAAGTAAAAATAAAGGAATAATTTGGTTTTTGGACTATACCTTCTATTATTGAAAGTAGATAGCATGTAGGGGCTTCTTGTATTCAGGAAAGGAATTTCCCAATACAGTTGCATCAGCACCTATCATGAAGCCATGGAGAAGCAAGGTGTTCGTATGTATGTTGGGGAAAATGATAGGCTTTTGCTTTCCTTATCTTTCAAATTATCATTGATTATAGAGAATTATGACTCTGACAATATTGTTATTTTATAAAGTCACAAAGCTGATTGTCATTAGGCACAAAACTCTGCTTATGAAAATACCTGCGGGACTTAGAAATGACTCTTCCTTAGTCAGACTGATGAGAATAGGAGGAAGCAGATCGTCAGGTTGGGAAAGAACCCCAAAACAGTGGTTTAAAAAAAGTCATCATTCTTGGTAAGGAATTGGAGAAGAGCGATATTTTCAGTTTCTTGCTATCTCTCCCTCTACTCTGGAGGTAAAATGAGGAACTGACCGAAAATGAAGGAGACAGCCAGAAACCTCCAGGCTGTGCCCACATTTCACACCAGTTTCTGTCATAAGACCTTTAAATAGCCTCTAAACTTGTAACTTGTGGTAATTGATTTCTGCCACCTGCTTTTGTTTTACAGGTCCGCTATCTGCCTTCTTCACTCTTATGCACACACCTATGGATCCATCCACAATACATTTCAGATACTTTTTTCTCAGTTAATATTACCTTCAGTTTGTGAGCAGAGAACAGAAAAGCCACTGTTTTCTTGGGGCTTACAGTGAAAAAAGTACTTTTAAAATAGAGGCCCCTAACACAGCTATTTAGCAAATTTTGTGGAATTTCTCTGAACTACATACAAATAAATAGGCCTACATTCACAGACATGTGCTTGTGCTGATGTGCTTAATATTTCCACAATGTGACTATTTAAAAAAATGGAAAAGTCATTAAATATATATTATAGTTTAATGTATTTTATTTCTTTTGGTGTTTTCTTGAGTATTTTTTACTATTATGAAAAATAGTGGTTCAAGGGTATTAAGGTCAATGACCATCACTGCAGAGAAAATGCCAGAAAAGAAGAATGGATGGTTCTGAATCAGTAGTCTGGGAATAGTGTGGATTTTTAAAATGGCATTTTCAAGTAGTGTACCTTGTCTAATATGGCCATATCCTATTATAAACAGTTCCATAAACTGCATACCAAACATTCAAATATATGAGTATATGAAGACCTTCTCATTTACACCACCACATACATACCTCATTCCACTCCCTGGACATCCATGAGCTTGTAATTGTATCGTAAGGCAAAATGCAGTTAGTCTAACTTCAAAAGTTTGCATGATCTTTCCCAGACTCAATAAATATCTCTAGTGCCTTTGGAGACCAAAGGTCGGAAACCTCTTAATTGTAACCTGATGAAAAACATCAGAAAGTAAAACACATACTTGTAGCATATAACAGCAAACCCTATACGTGACTATTGCAAAAGAGAGAAGCCAAGGAGTAAGAACAAAGCACTATACCAAAGCTAGACCAGCACTAATCTGAGCAAACTCCAAATCGTGTATCCCCATGTCTATGTGAAGGGATTTAGATGGATCTACTCTTCAAGATTTGCAGCTGCAACACAATTTTTGCAATACGGTCTTTCTAGGGTTGTTCCCTCTCCCTGTCTGCAGCTTCCTTGGCAAGCATCGCACAGTTTTGGCAGCTCCGATATCTGTGATCTTCAATATAGTCCTGGCTTTTCTCTCCCTGCTGTACACAATGGTTCTTGACGTTCTCAGTACAAAGGTTTACTTTTGGCCTCAGAACTCTTCTTAACTATGGAAGAAGATTTCACACCTTGTTTACTCCTGTATCCTTCATGACTCTAAAGCTGGAAGCACATGCCGTATGCTGTCGAGTTTTGTTGTCTGACTGGGATGGAACCTAGCACACTACTTGAATTACATTTGGAGAAGTATTGATTGTTGCTCTTAACAACACATTTCTTTTTCTTTCCAGAGGTTTCAGGATTTAGTACCACCACGCTTATTCCATTCTTCTTTATCTCTTTCAGTGTAAAAACCGTGGAGAACTCCAATATTAAATGTAATATTGTTATTTTTTTTCTTTTCACCCACTACACTTTTTTTTTCTTTTTTTCTCTGCTTGGTTTTTCTCATTGTAGGCCTGCACAAGAGTGATCCTTGCTGGCACATGACAGAATCAATATTATGCTATCTTGAAATCTCCTATGCCAATCATACTGTCTAAAAACTCCTCAATTTTACCACTGGAAGATTTTGGGAAAAGTGTATAATGCAGCCACATTCTTTGCAGAAATATTACAAGAATTGTCTTTATAGTAGTTATCAATAGCAGGTCCCTCTGTAACCTCTTAAGCTAAGTCACTACAGTCCACATAGCTCCTAGTATCACAATCTTCCATGTTAGGGTTTCTGGCCAATGGTAGCTGCCTAGTAAATGCAGTATTCTAACATGGCAACCACCAGCGAATACTGAGTGTAAGAGGCATGCCCCTTTAATTCACGACAAAGAGTGACCATGTAACCCCTCATACACATGCAACCTGCTCCCTAATAAGCCAAGACCCTATGTTGCACCTCCCCTCTTTTGCCATCTTCATCTTCTCTTCCTGCAAGACTCCTAAATAAACTCTAGCGTGGGTTACTGTTATTTGTGTTTTACTCCTTGCATGCACAACATCCCATGCTTTTACTAGCTAGAATGGTTCATTAATCCCTGCTTCAACTGCTTTGCTACAACAAGGTCCAAAAGTTCTCCATGGAACCCCTATGTTCTGTCATGATTAGGCTTCTAATAGCAATAGTCCACTCTCTGGTCCATATTGTGAATGAATAACTAAAATATATGAGCCTATAGTACAATTCTCACTAAAACTACCACAGGTATATTTTTTTAATATAGTCACAATTTCCACTTTTTGAATACGTTTGAATCATTTTCACTTAAGTTGCAGAAAGTTCAACTAATAGTGAAGTGTTTGCTTTTGTAGTACTGATGTTTTCAATTTACTTTAACTACAACTTTTTCAATGGAATTTTAGAAAGTGTCTTTCAGTAAGGAATCATGTCCTATTCAATTTCAAATGCCATATTCATTCAAACAAGGGTATAATAGATACTCTCTTCTGGTAGAGTGAGCATCATGCAATCTACTGAGATCCCTCCTAAAACAAAAATGCAAAGAAAAGGACAATCATTCTTTTCTTTGGTGTTGAGACAGTTATTTATATAAGAACTTCAGTTTGCAAGGACATTGGGACGCTGATGTCCTTTTCCCTGTGCTCCAATTCCCAGGATCTCAGTTTTCAGCTAAAAGTCGCATCACTATGCACCCTGGTTGGATAGCCTACACTGTTCATTCAATTATGCTAGCACACTTTTGTCAGCTAAGAAAACAGGTTATAATGGATGTCTCCATCATATAAGTTTAATTTTCATAAAATCACTTCATACATATTTATAACTGGCAATCTAAATCATCTATCTTATTTTATTCTGGAAAGCTTTACGAGCCCTATGTCTTAAAATCTGATATGCATTAGTCCCTGACAGGACAATAGTGAGATGTAGAATAGTATCATCTTTGGAAAATGTGAGAGACCAGAAGTCTACATTTTAAGAGCTATGTTCAAATGCAGCATATGGACAAAATGCCTGGTAATGTAGACTTTAACCTCTAAATCTGAAGTAAGTGGACACTTATTAAGCATACATGGCATGATGTTGGGGATACAAGTTACTTTTGAGCAACAAAAATTTAATAAACCATACTAAATATATATTTCTCTTTCTTGTGGATTTTCCCTTTGGAAGACATCACCATTTAACATAGTATTTTTATGAAAGCTCTCTGTGCAGGTTTTCCATGTAATCAGAACAGAGACCAGGAATGTAAAGTAATGGGTTTGAGGTCAAGATTACTGGCATAGTGAACTGGAATTAAGTAAGGCCCACATAGACACTGGCTGAAATTATTTGGTTTTGGCTTTTGAGATAGCATCTTTTGTTTAAAACAAAAATAAAATTAACAATGCAAATATTTCAAAAATAAAATGTTAAAAAATTTCTGATGGAATGTCAGTGTTTGATAAGGGAAAATCTTAATAACATCTGGAGAACTTCAGACCATAATATTCTGGAAACATTCTGGAAGATGTGGTTAAATATATCACAAAAGTCAGAGAGTCAGAGAGTATGCTATGAGATCGTGTCTCTAAGAATGTCAGAATCAGAAAGTCTCGACAACGAGACTGTACAAACATAAGTTGAAAACAGAAAACAACAATATATATGCTGAAGTGGACCTGAGAGATATCATATTGCCTCAATCCTACACAAATGATCACAGGCAACTAAAGATTTCTGAGAGAGGGGAATTAGTCTTCCTTGAAGAAGATAACCACAATTGCTTATACAATACAAAATGGTCAGAATGAAAGCTTAAATGTGAGTAACATTATACATAGAGACCGAGGAGGTCTGTTTATATATAAAAGTCTAGATATGAATGTATATTTAGAATACATATATGCATGAAACAGTAATGAGAAAATGAAGGTCATGACATTGAAAAGAATAAAGAGGGGTATATGAAGGGTTTGAATAGAGAAAAATGAAGTGTAATGATAATCATCAATAATCTCAAAAAATAGCCACCAAAGTGAAGGAAAGAAATAAAAGTTGTTTATGAAATATTGTTGTTTTATATCAGAGAATGCCAGTAGTATATATATGAATAAAAGATTACGCTTCCTCTTTCTTTTTATGCTACTTATTTTTATCTGTTTTAAAATGAGTGAGTAGAGGGGCATTATAATAGGACTCTTGCTCATTTTTGCAATGATAATATTTAGTTTGAAATTGTGAGGAATAATTTCCAGGAAGTACCATTTCAACAATTAATAATTCTCTATTTTATATCCAGAGAGCAGTTATAAATTGCTAACTCAAAGCATCATGGATTCAACTCATAGTTGCAAACTAAATAAATAACAATCTATTTATTACTAATTTCTTAGAAGTTCAGTAAACTATTTATATGGAAGATTATATCAACACCACAAAATGATGCTATTTAAATTATAAATACGCTTAGTAACTTCCAATAGTTCTCAACAATTGATATTTTACTTTTCACAAATAAAAACAACTTCACAAGCCCTTTTAACATATATGCATTGCTTCTACTATAATATTTGTAAAAATATAGAGGTAGATAAGTTTCTATCTTTGCAATCCTTTATTCTGGAAATAAATGAGGTTAATATGTAAGACAATCTGATTATCCATTCTGAATTTTTCTCTTACTTTAAAAAGTTGCTGGAATGAATGTGGGTTCTACTAATTCATTATACAATTCCAATGAAGCCTATCATAATTTAACACAGTCCAAATAACACAAATAATACATCTGAAAAATAAGTTCAATGTTTTGAAAACTATACCCTCTTCTAGAAATAATTATTTAGTAGGAATACCCCCCCCCACACACACACAGAGAGAGAGAGAGAGAGAGAGAGAGAGAGAGAGAGAGAGAGAGAGAGAGAGAGAGAGAGAGAGAGAAACTGTGGTATTAACTATCTTATATGGTATACCAAAAAGTTGAATACTATAATTAATTTTGTTAGACAATTATGGTCATCTGATGAAAATATTAAAACTAATCTATCAATACTCAAAATAACCAGAAAAATTAATTTGAGTACATATTCACAGTCTATGTTGCAGATTTGCCTTTTGCTAAATAAGTGACTTAGCAAGCAAACCTCTTAATACATAAGCACTTTATTTTATGGAATAAAAATCTTTATTTATGGTTTGCTGTTAGTAAACAAAGTTGAGATCAGCATACTATTTCCCCCTAGGTTTTGCTATTTTTACTATATAGATATGTCCCAACAAACAAGCTCATGAAGCTCATATTAACTTATGTGTTGAACCTCAGCAGTTGTCTAAAGCCTAAATGAAAATGATTAAATAAATCCAAGAAAGCTCTGATATTTCTCTTTGGTTCAAGTTTCACCTTGACATAATACTTCCTGAGGCTAGCTTATTAAATTTAACACCATGTTTCCTAATTTTACTTATGTTTCTAAAATATCAGGACTATATTCCTTGCCTTGTCTGAGAAGTAGTAAATATAAAATATATTAAATTAATATATTAGTTAAACCAATATTTTGAGTAATTACATCAAGATAATTAATATGTTGATATATTAAATATTTTTATATTAAAATTTATGTAAAACTATATTATATAATTATATATAAATAAAAACTTATACACACAAAGTTTTATTTACCTCTGTATGGATGCATTGTAGATTCCATAGGAATCTAAATGCAAAACCTCTTCTGTCTTTCTGAATGCCTCAGTCTATCTATGTATCTATCTATTTTTTCTATGTGTCATTTGTGTGTGAATGTATGTATGTATCTGTTTCTATATCTATCTATCTATCATCTATCTATCTATCTATCTATCTATCTATCTATCTATCTATCTATCTATCTACCTACCTACCTACCTACCTACCTACCTACCTATCTACCTACCTATCTATAGTGTTAATATATCTGGACGTCCACTTAATATTACATATAAAAATTTGACTTTATATTTTCTGGGTCATTTTAATTTTAATTACTATATTTTCTCTGATTTTTTTATTTGAACTTTCTTGTCAGTTCCTTCATTATCTTCTGCTTTTTATATGCTTGTTATAAATGGATGACTTGATTATGAGCATAAGCATAGAAATTATATTTAGGACTTATTTTTGTGACATACAGCATATTCATCATGATCTTTCACCAGAATAATAACTTATAGAATAGGAAGCCAGATAATGGACCTTCATCTGAAGAGTATTTTATGACATTTCCATAAATTTAAACTGCTACCATGGCTGTACTGTAAAAATCTAAGATGTCAGAAAGGTATTATCAAGTGTACTCACTTAGGTATTCTGCGAAGGTTTCTGATAACGCTGGGAAGAGGTGTGTCTATAGCTCTAGGGTGTAACTGCTGTAAACTTTGCTTTAATTTTTGCCAGGGATGCTATGCCTCTTGCTTTGAGTTTCCAATCTGTACTTTTATTATGTAGATTAATTTACTGGTTTATAATTTGTTCTACATTTATTATTCTCTCTTTCCATTCTCCTTTTGTGATGATATATTTTATATTTAATAAAGTCATCCTGGAATATCAGAGAACAGATCTACCCACAGCCAAGCCAGGAGGTTCATAGAGTTGTAACTCACTCCTTTAGTTCCAGCATGGGAAAGACTAAGTGTTGACCTACACCTTCCATTTCATAACTCCAGGGAGAGAGATCTTTGTGTTTCTGTGAGTTAAAGGCCTAACTACCAAACAATATTAGCTAATACCTTTAATTCTCACCCTAGAATTATGATACAGAGTGGAACCCAGAAGTGAAACAACTGGGTGAAGAAGATATTTAAGGCAGGTGATAGGCAGATGGTTACGTATTCTGTAGAAGCAACAAGTCAGGAGGAGGACTCGGGAAGATAGCTTTTACCCTGAGGTTTGACTGGGTGAAAATTGACTGTGGTCTGTTTCCTCTCTCTGATATTCCAGCTTTCCCCCAATATCTGGCTTTGAGTTTTTATTAAATACCAACTCGAATTCATGTTATATCCTATCATACCCAATTGTTCTAAGGTGTCTTAGGTAAAGCATGTATTTCCTATTTATGGTCATACTGGTGATTTTATGTCAGTGAAGTTATTTGTAGTGCTAAGATTCACTATTGGGCTTGGCCCATTAAGATAACCAAGTCTGTTCCTGAAATCTACTCATGGGTCACAATGAACTAAGAGCTGAAGGAGAAACAAAACTAAAAATGTTGGGCAGATATCTCTTGGCTCCTGATTCTCCCTGATTTTAGTAGCAATGCACATTCATTATCATATAAGCATATAAATATTTCCAGGTTTCTGTTTTTATAACTCACTGAGCATCATTGTTAGAAGTTGATCTCTATTGTGACACCCAGTTAAAAGAATAAACATCCGTACTCTATATGTGGATGATGTTTAGAATCTCAATGCATTGTGTACATATAGCTACTTCTCTACATGCAAAATCTTTACCCAAAACTTTGTGATAATGATGGTAGTGGTGTATTATATTTATGACCACTTTGCAAAATGAAAATCTTGTAGGAACAGAAATGTGGAAGAAATCCACATCTGTAGAGGGGAAAGAAGGAGAACTAGAGAAGTGATAATATGATACATCCAGATTTCAAATTCTATTAAAATAGCTTGAAGAATGATATTTTCCTCAGCGCCACCATTCACATGCTTTTCCCTTTATTTCAAACATCACATGTTCCTGCCCTAGTGTTTACGCAGCTTTTAAATTCACACAATTTATATTTTCACTTTTGAGTTATTAGAATATTTGGCCTTTCTGGTTAAACTCAAATGTCAACACTGCTGGGATACCAGTCTCAATCTCTCAAGCCCAAATTAATCATCTTTCATTGACATTCTCTCAGAATGGCATTATTAATTTATTAAAGATTAATTTGACTCTACTGTAATCATTTAGTACTATATCAGTCACTGCTCTACTCTAAGTTTCTATTAAGTTAGTGATCAGGTCTGGTGTAATTATGTATGTACTAAAAGTCTTGTGTGTGATTAATAAAATATAAATAACTTAAATCTTAAGTCTTCAGTATTATGTCAGATATTTAAAAATAAATATTTCACTTTTACTCTATTGGCTCCTAAAACATCTAACTTCTCTTTTAAAACACAAAAACAAAACTTGAAATGTGTCTGTATTCATACTTACTAGTTAATTGTGGAGTCAAATTTCAAATCACAATCTTTTTTTAATCCAAGACACATTCAATTCAATAGTTGATGAAGTAAAATTTTATTCCTATTTTGTTCTTTGTTTGATCACCTAACCAAGATGAAAGTCTGACCTTGGATCACAAAACTTTGTTTACATTAACATGAGGTGAACTAAGCCATGGTGTTATTGATAGTCATTAAGAAGACTTTGATAATGTCTGTAATCTTTCTTCTTTAGCATCCTGGGAAATCTTAGCTGTAAACACTTCAAAGAAAATAAGACTATCTCATCTCGTAATGATCCAATGTATATCTATTAGAAAGGAAAGTAAACCAAGTTTATAAATTAGAGAGTGGAAGAAAGCAGTCTGACAAAGCTCTGTGCTATCTCTCTGTGGGGTTGTCTCTGTCAATGTCCACAGAAGAAAGCAAAATGGTTAGTTCATGCTTTGACTGAATAAAGAGCTAAGATTTTGTAAATTTGAAAACTATTAGACTTCAAGCACAGGCAATTTGAAAACTCTAGTTCAATCATATAAAAAAATGAAATTGAATAAGGCAAAAGAGATTCTAAACTAGAATTAATTGTTAGAAAATGCTGTTAAAGAAAATTAAATGTGGTTCATCAAGGTTTAACAATCTATGTTTGAATACAGGCAACATGCACTATTGATGTCTAATTTTTATTACTATTAAACAAATCTTACCATTCCAAATCCAACACAGATTTTTAACTCTCATTACCTACTTTAGAAGATCTAAATTCAATAATTTTCCCTGCCATGACCTTTCTTTCTTTATGAATGTTAAAATTGCCATACCACCCTGAAAATTTCCAAATAATATTTCCCTCTTTTCATGAAATAAAGTGATACTAGAACTTATCTCACACACACACATACACACACACATAAACACAAATATGTCATGTACTCATGCACACAGGCACACATATACACACTTTATTTTTTATTTAGTATGTAGATTTTATTACAGTATTTTCAGACAAAATTTGTTTTTATTGATTTTCTAGCTTATCCTCTACATCCTGGAACCCAATTTGATTTATCTTCCTAACCTCCATAACATCTTTTATAATTTCATATTTCATGGATATTACTTTCCTACCAATTTTCCCCAATAACATACTTTGCATCTATGTTCTATGCCTTTCTCTGCTTACATGTACACAAGCACATGTCAAAATCAAGAGTCTGTTTCTGGAGAAAATTGGTGACAATTTTAGATACATCTATTTGCCTTCGGGCTTCACTATTTCTAACTCTCTCTCTCTCTCCCATTCTTTTTAGATAACCAAGATGAAGTTAGAATCAGAAATCTTTTCAAATGCCAAACCTTTAATTATGTCACTCTTTGCTCTATATCCTGAAAGAATTTACAAATAATTTCTATCTATCACAGAATACATCACACGATAAGTCATAAGTAAAAACAGATCTAAATACTGAAACATGTCAGACTTAGAAATACACATTAGAACTTTGTCCACATTCAGAAAAGTAGTTTCACTGTCTTCATCTGAAAATCCAAGTTGATTTCTCACTAAACCTTATTAACAATTCACTGAGCTACTCAGATGTGGAGAAGAATAAAGCAACATACCTCCCTAAACAAAATTACTATTTAAATATTTAACGATATTTAATAATTCAGGCATTTTATTACTCCAATACAGCTAGCTCTTAAGATACAATTATTCCAAATTAGTGAGGCTAGTTTGACAAGTACCTGTGGCCAGTGAGTAAAGAGAGCTGTTTGTGGTCATGCTGAGCTTGTATAATATCCCATCAATACAGACGTAAACAATGGGCAGTCTGCTGAATAGAAGTTCCTTTAAATCACATGCTTGGGCAGTTAAAAGACAGTTAAAATCATGTACAGCAGATACTGAAAAAGCAGAGAAATATGAAAATATTATGAATCTCTTGCAATGCTAAACTTCAAAGTCAAGGCACGGTGCCACAAAATTATGAACACCTTCAGGAATCAAGGCAAGCTCATGACTGGTCTGAAAAAAATTAGAGCAATGGGTCTGAATGCTTCCAGGACTCAGGTATTGTGTAGTTGTCATTCTCTGGAATCCAAAAGAGGAAAATGTAAAGTTTACTCTAACACTGACATATTCCATTCACGAATAGACATGTGCAAGATTGCAAGTTAGACAGGAGAGCAAACTCAGATTATTGGAAACCTCTTCAAATTAGTGAGGGTGTCAAGAGTAGCCTTAATTAAGGTTTATTGAAAAGTAAACTTAGTCAAAAGCTGCCAAAGCTGAGATTATTTTTTAGGTTTTCAGTAGTATTGAAGAAGACAAAAAAATATTGGAAAGTGCAGAATGCAGGCATTGGCACAGGGCAGAGTGCTCGATAACTGTTCAATAAAGATGCAGAAGACAACATAGTGTGTGGGCCTTGAATATAGATCTCTTGCTAAGTTTAATTTTGTATTTATTGGTCTCATGGACACACTATCCCCTATTTTAGAAGCAGAATTACTACTAAAGTTTAAAAGGAGTGGCTAGTAGTTTTGCTATTGATATTTATTTGCTAATAGTATCTTGGAATGTGTGGTTGAGTTACTACATTTCAACATGAGTCATAAAAATTAATTAAATTAATTAAATGCACAGAAAATTAACTAAAAAGTGCAAAATTATATTTTATTTGTTAAATCTACATTGATGAGACAGATTATTAAACAATATCAAACCAGTCTATCTTCATGAATATACTAGTTTTAAATGCTTTACAAAAGGAGTATGGAAAGTTTCAGTTTCATATTTGACTTGTGATGTGACAGTGGATTAAGCATAGAGATATTGCTAACGTCTTTAAAACAGGTCAACAATAGGCAGCAAATATCTAATGTTTTGCCATAAAGGCTTTAAGGACATAGTTGAGTATCTTCCATAGAGCTCTCAATATGAGAACTGCCACTCAAAACATTACATGTGTTTCAGATTGCAAAATGGAAGGAATAAAAATAAATTCCATTTTTGTACAAGAACATTTAACTTCACGACAATTTCTCTTTGATCCTAAGAAAATATGTAATCTGAGAAGATGGTTCATTTGATAAAGTACTTGCCCTATAATCATAAAGACTAAAGTTCAGATTGTCAGAATACCTATAAAGATGAGTAGATATGGCACCCACTTGTATTCCAAGCACTAGGGATGGTGATACAGATGATTCACTTTGGAGTGACCTAGATAGCTAGACTAAGCATAATCAGCCAGAAATCTTGCCTCTATAAATAAGATAGAGAGTGATTTATGTAATTATCCAACATCAACTACAGTTTTCCATGTTCAAGTGACCATATATATACATGCAACTGCATACACATGTAAATATGCACTTACATCCATACATGCACTACCCCCTCTCTCTTTCTTTCTCTCTCTCTCTCTCTCTCTCTCTCTCTCTCTCTCTCTCTCTCTCTCTCTCTCTCTCTCTCTCTCACACACACACACACACACACACACACACACACACACACATGAGAAAAAAATCTGTGTGTGTGTGTGTGTGTGTGTGTGTGTGTGTGTGTGTGTGTGTGTGTGTGTGTGTGACTGTGTGACGTCTTTGACCCATCTGGCTCTTAAAAACCTTCCTCCTTCTTTTCAGCAGAATTCCTGGAGCTAAGTCTAATTTGGGGCTGTTATTTTCTCTGCATCTGTTTCCATTAGTTACTAGATAAAATTTTGACAACTGTGGTAGTTTCTGATCTATGAGTATAGGACAATATCAACTGGCATTATTACACAGAATTTTTTTTCTTCAATTATATTTGGTTCTATTCTAGATCTCTGGTCCATCCAGCTTCTTAGTCTGGGAACTAAAGGAAGCTTTAGTGTTGGGCTCACTCTCAGCGCATGTGTCTCAGGCTGGACCAATCATCTGCTGGCCTCTCCTACAATCTCTATGCATCCCGTATACCCTAGTACATTTAATAAGCATGGACAGACTGTAGGTCAAAGATTGGTGTTCTAATCCTTGCACTGGAAGTCTTGCTTTATGGTCGGAGATGACCAGTTCAAGATATGTATTCACTATTGCTATGAGTTTTGACTTGGGTCTTCCTTGTCAAAAGAGTTTCCATTGCATCAGGTTTCTATATGACATCAAAATGTTCCCTTTTTCTCTTTCTATATTTTCCAACTCCTATCATGCCCAAAACAAGATGCATTATGTTTCTATTTCCTCCTTACTTCTATCCAACCAGAGATTTCTTCTATTTTCCCATCCTAGGAAGACACATGTGCTTCCTGCATTGGGCCATCTTTGTTATTTAGCTTCTCTTTGTCTGCGGATTATAGTATAATTATCTTTTATTTTATACCTAATATCTATACAAAAATAAATACATACCATGATTATTTTTCAAGGTATGGATTATCTCTCCTAGGATATTTTTTTTTTCTAGTTTAATCCATTTTTTTCCAAGTTCATGATTTTATTGTTTATAAAAGCTGAATAATATGCCATTGTTTAAATGTACCACATTTTCTTTATTCCTTCTTTAGTTGAGAAGCATTTATGTTGTTTCTATGTTCTGGATATTATTAATAGTGCTGCTCTGAACATAGTTGAGTAAGTGTCATTGTGATATGATTGAGCATCCTTTGGGTGTATGCTAAAGAGTGGTGTAGCTGGTCATTGAGGTAGATCAATTTTGAATTTTGAGAAACCAACATATTAATTTTTAAAATGGCTGTACATGGTTGCTCTTCCCCAACAATTGTGAATCTTAGTGTGTGTGCTACTTGTATTCTATTCAGGAAGTTATTTCCTGTGCCATTGCCTCCAAGGCTATATCCCACTTTCTTATCTATTAACTTTAGTATAATTTGATGTATGTTAAGGTCTTTGGTCCTTTGGAATTGAGTTTTATGTAAGGTGATAGATATAGATCTTCTTTCAATGTACAATAACCTTCGGGCTTCAGCTTCCTCTTGTGTGGTTACATAGCTCACTTATTCTGTTGATGAATATATTTCTTATGTACAAACACAATGGTTTCTTATTGTAGATTATTATGAAGAATCATTGAAGCCATTGTTACAGTAAGGTTTCTAGTGTGGACTAGCCCCACAGTTTAGACTTGCCCACCACTGTTGTGGGATTCAGGTGTCAGCTGATAAGGTCCAAAGAAGCTTATCCAGGGTCCTGGGCTCCTGGAGGGGGTGTGGCCAACCCCATTGATAAGGGGCTGCTGAGACGCTGGGAGGCTCTCTCTTCCTGGTTCCTGGCTGCTGGAGGGAGGATCCCATCATCCGTCCGTCTGCAGACTCCGGTTCCTGTTCAGGTGCTACTGTAATCTGTTGCCTGTACCGTGAGTGTTGGTTTATATTTTAATAAATATCTATCTGGTATTGGTGTCCTTGTGGGTAAACTCCGCCTACACACCACCACTTATCTGAACGAGCAATCCCAAAGTCCCAAAGAAACACACAGATGCTTTGGTTAACTTCATGCTGTTTGGGATATGGCTCAAGCACACTTCTAGCTAGCTCTCTCATCTTAACAACCCATTTCCATTAATCTATCCTGCCATGTGCCTTGTGGAACACCTGTGTTCCTTACATGTTGCTTCTTTGTGCTTCTGAGTCAATCTCCCTCTAACTCTGCCCTCCTTCTCCTACCTATGCTCATTTCTCTGGCTATGATGTTCACCAAGGGTCAAAACAGTTCCTTTATTTAAAGATTGATATTCAAAGCATACAGAAAGACAGTCCCACACCAATCCATAAATAAAATATTGCAGGGTTTTAAGTTATTCAGGTACAAGTTAACTTAATCAATGATTTGTATGTGAGAATATATTTAAGTTTCTAAGACAACCATACTGCTGCTTAATTCTGCATGATGTTAATTCCATTAAGAGTGTTTGTCCTCTTTTCTCCCTCAGATCCCAGCCCACACCTCTGGAAACAGTCTCCCACTGCCCAGATGTGGTCATCATTCTGAAAGCCAGCATAACTCCAAATGTCCCTCCTCCACTCATCACAATGTCCTGGTCTACACCTCTGGTGAAAGCCTTACTCTTCATCAGAGGCCAAGCCAGATTCCTAAAAACAAGATAATCCACCATTCCACTCAATCCTCTCCTGCCCTGTCCAGCATAACCCCAAATATTCTTTCTCTCTTTGTCCCCTGATCCTGGTACACACTGCTGGTGGAAGCTTTTCACCACCCAAAAGCCAGGCCAGCATCCTGAATTCCAGGTAAGATCAGCTTCTATCCCAATGTAACCCCAAACTCTCCTCATCCCCTCATCACCATTTCACATTGGACACCTATGGTGGGAGCCTCCTCTTCCCTACAAGGCCAATCCAGCATCCCAGAACCACTGTAACACTGCCCCCACCGGAGTGCATTTTCTTAGCATGAGAAGCTACTTTGACAGATTAAAAGACATGTACACACATAGCCAGAACTTCGGCCCTAAATTTGGGCAGCAACCTCCTGCTGAACCTGAGTCCACACAATTCAGATATTCTGCCCCAATAATGGATGAAAACCCACTACTCCACTCTAGGTCCTAGGATCAAGAAGACCAGACCGGGGGTATGGGGGGGGGGGGAACAGAGAAAAAATAATACCCATTCAATGAAGACAAGTGAAAAAAACAGCAACTAGACCATTAATCCCTTCCAATCCAGATGCCTAAATATACTTATAAGAACATCAGCAACAATGGCCTATATAACAGATCATCACCCCCAGCTACTCCACTACAGAAAGTTCTGGCTATTCTGAACTAGTATAAGTACAAGAAACTGATCTTAAAACCAACTTTATCAACAAATTCCTTAAAGAATGCCAAGAAAGCCAAGAAAAAGAGAGAGCAAACAGGAAACTATCAAAGACAAGAAAACCAAACAGAAGCAATAAAGTTAATATAAAGTAAGTGAATTAAAGAAATGGATAATATAGGTAGGTGCACAGGAACTACAGATGTAAGCACCACCAATAGAATTCAAGAGTTGGAAGTGATAACCTCAGGCTTTAAAGATATGATAGAAAAAATAGATTTATTGGTCAAAGAAAATATTAAAGCTAAGGAGTTCTAACACAAAATATCCAGGAAATCTGGGACACTATGAAATCTTTTAACCTAAGAATAATAGGAATAGAAGAAGAATATCAGTTCAAAAATCCAGAAAATATATTTAACAAAGTCCTAGAAAGAATTTCGTTGCCTGTAAAGATACAAAAGGTACAGAAAACCAAACATACTGGATCAGAAAAGAAAGTCCCCACATAACAAAATAATCAATAATATACAGAACAAATGAATAATACTAAAAGATGTGAAAAAAGTCTAGCAACATATAAATGTAAACATAAGAATTACACCTGACTTCTTAGCTGAGATTCTAAAAGCAAGAAGGCCCTGGAAGGATTTTTTTGTAGACTATATGAGACCATGAATGGAAGACCAGAATAATGTACCCAGCAAAATGTCCAGTCTACATAGACGGAGAAAACAAAATACTTCATGAAAAAGTCAAATATAAATCACATCAATCCACAATTCCAGTCCTATAGAAGATAGCAGGAGAAAAATCTCTAGTTCAAAGAAGTTAACTACACTCACATAAGCATAAACAATAAATAATCTCACAGCAGCAAACTCAAAAAAGAGAGAGAAACACACATATCCAACACACACATTATCAATGACCACCGCCACCAGCAATAACAACATCACAGGAGGCAGAAGCATGAGAGGGTCCAGGTGAAGAAGAGTATAAAGGGATCAGGATCAGGAGAAGACCCACAGAGATAAGTGAACCTCGAGTTATTTGGACCTCATGTCACCTTAGAAACCTTCATGGATAGGAACAACCTTCCAAATGCAGATGACATTCAAATGGCATGAGAAGTTTGTTCAGTCTCTTGCCATCACACCCGAAATTATTCCTCGTGTATGAATTGACTCCTTGGGGCCCATTCTCTACAGAGGAATACCTTGATCAGTCTTGATACTGGGGAAAGAGACTCAGTCCAATCTCACCTTGGATATGCCTGACCAAACAGACTCGTCTTGGAACATTACTAATGGAACATTACTAAAGCATAACGAACACAGATTGTCCAGACAGACGCTAACAAAAATAAATGGAACTAACAGACAGTAGTATATCTCAAATGGCCCTAACAGATATCTTCTGAACATTTGATCCAAACAAAAATGAACATACTTCTTCTCAGCGCCTCAAGAACCTTCTCCTAAACTGACCATATATTAGGTCATGAAGCACGTCTCAACAGATACAAGAAAACTGAAATAATGTCCTGCATCCTTTCGGACCACTATGGATTAAAATTAAATTTCAACAACAAAAACAACAGTAATCCTACAAACTCTTACAAACGGAACAACTCTAATGAGTTACCACTGGATCAAGGAAGGAATTAAAGACTTCCTAGAATTCAGTAAAAATGAATATAAAATATACTCATGCTCATGGGATAAGATAAAAGTAGTACTAGGAGGAAAGTTCATATCAATAAATCCTTTCACAACAAAATTAGAGAATAGCCATATGTCATGCCAGTGACTTAACAGATCACATGAAAGATGTAGAACAAAAGGAAACAGACACACCCAGGAAGAGGAGACTGTATGAACTAATCGAACTCAGAACTGAAATCAATAAAACAGATAGCCCAACAGTCATTAGAAAGGCCTTATCAGGTAACCGGTGAAGACAGACACAGAGTGCCACAGCCAATTATTATTCAGAGCACAGGAAATCCTATTAAAGGATGGGAAGATGAATTTTAATAATTAGAGGGTTCAGAAACACCACAAGAAAACACACAAAGACAACTAAGCTGTGCTTACAGGCAGTCATTGACTGCACTAAAAACCAGGGATCCTGCATGGGTCTGACCACGCCCTCTTCATTCATATATGTGATAGTTGTGTAGCTTGGTCTTCTTGTGGAACTCCTAACAGTAGGAGCAGGGGCTGCCCTTGACTATTTTACTGGCCTTTGGAAAGCTATTCCTCATACTGGATTGGCTTGCCCTTCCTTAATACAAGGCAAGGGGCTTTTACTACAATTCCATATGTCTTATTTTGTCAACATCTATGGGAGCCTTGCAATGTTCTGAATAGAAATGGAAGAAGAGTATATGGGTGGGTGGTAGAGCAGAAAGGAGGTGGTAGGAGGGAGAGGAGGAAGAGGGAACTAAGGTCAGAATGTATAAAGAAATAAAGAAATGTTAAGAAAAAAAAAGTAAAATTATTAATTCTCATGCTCATCAAAAAATGAAGTATGTTTTTCCAGTGATTATTTTTTTGTTATATTTAAGTGTTTATGTGGCCGTTTTCATGTGTTTTTCTCACAAAGGAATCTTGTATTCTTTATTGTGATCCTTTTCTAATAAGCACATATTGTTCTAAATGTTCCAATCTAATTTAGTAGCATATTACACATTTTAGTAAGTTGCAAACTGGCATGATTATTTTAGAGTGTATTTCAGCTTTGTATATATCTATTATAATATACATAAATGTAAATGCTGAAAGATCAGAAAAGCAGAGAAGCAGCCATTAGAGACTTCTTACCTCTATGATCCTAGAATTGAATGGGGACTAAAGTCCCCTCTCTGCTAGCCTTATGTTCCTGTCTCCACCTCCATGGGACAAAAGGCATGCACCACCTCAGTGTTCTGCTTCTCTTTAGACTGGTTTAATCTCCTGGATCCGAGGGTGGCCTTGAAAGCTTGATCATCCTGATTCTTCCTTCCACCACTGTGCCACCACTGCCTGGCCTCTATGGTTAACTAGTGGTTATCTGTACCCTCTGATCTCCAGTCAAGCATTATTAGAGCATCAACCAAATATCAAACACTCAGGATGGTACAGCTGTTAAGAGCCCTGGCTGCTATTCCAAGGATTGGGATTCAATTCCCAACACCCTCATGGAAGCTAACAACTGTCTGTAACTCCAGTTCCATGTCTGACACCATGGCAAAACACCAATGCATATTATGGATTTAAAATTCTGTTTTCAAGAAGAAATATACTTGTGATTCTAAACATTCAGAAATTTTCTAGCTTCTTTTATGTGTTTTATTTGTGCAGTACTGTTATTATCCAAAAGTTTTATTGACAATTTTTCCAGTTGTTTGTAAGGATTTAGGAGGACTATCTATTTCAGTTTTTATAGGTGGACTATTTTAATAAATAACAATGATTCGACTGATAAAGCCAAATAAGATAACTTGTAATTCAATTTTCTAAACATTTCACTGACTTAAAATATGATGGTATTTTCAATTGCAATGTTAAATTTCTGTATTTCCGAGTAACATTTTGTTATAACTGACATGATTTATCAATGCATTATTAGGTTCACACACCTTCAAGATCATAACACATATTTCAAATATTTCTTTGACAATAGAAAATAATTATCCCACTCACCTCTTCCATTCCTACCCTCCAATGCACCACCACATTTTCTGACATTCAAACCCAAGACTTCTTTTTTTTTTTTTTTTTTTTAGTTTGTTTGTATAGCCTGTCCGTATAAAGCTATGTGTGTGTATTTATTTTCAGAGATGACTAATTGGTATTTTATAAGCAGTTGGAAGACAACTTCTTTTATCATCTAAATTCCTTGGCTACCTGTAGTTATTTTTCTGGTATGAAGATCTCATGAGCTTTCCCTACTTAATGTAAGCATGTGCATTGGTGCCTTCTTTATTCCTGTGATAGTCAGGAAACCATGATGGTGAGATTCATTCTTATAGTATCTTACTACACTCTTACAGCAAACTTTATGTTTTTTAGACCATACAGTCTTTCTGATACACTTTTTTGAATGACCTCAGAGTATTAGGCACCAAGAATTGTGTTTAAAGATGCTTTAGCTGTGACCGCGATCCATAAGTCTGTCTTTTGACTGGTTGGGTTTGTTTGTTTGCTTTGTTTCACAATAGTACTCCATCTATTGCCAAAAGACGCTTCTTTGATGTGGGATGAGGACTACACATATCTGTGGGTATAAAATAAATATTTAGACTGGTTTAGTAAAGTGACAATTACAGGTTCTTCTCCAAGATACAAGGGTTCCTTATCCCTGAGTAACAGGCTAGATTTCTAGTACTAGGAATGTTTTCCCTCTTGTTGAGTAGGCCTTGGGCCCAAGATAGCTAATAATTATTGCTAAGTATGTTTGCCACACTACTTCCTTAGGGCTATTAGGCCATGCTGGGCATTGTTGTAGTTCACAGGCACCAGAGCTGGATAGGACTATGATTGTTTCCATTTATTAAAAACTTATATGATACCTTCTGGTACCATAAAACCTATTCTTTAGAGAGCCTACTTTCAGACCAGATCTGGGCCATGAATCTGAAGGCTGTAATGTCTTCAGTTATAAGGATTTACCTTCTGGTTCTGGGGGAATACCAAGAGAAGTTGCAATAGTTTATAGAGTTTGGGAAATATCCTGAACATTTCTGTCCAATAACAAAAAATAATAGTTCTCATGCTTATTGTTGGGGGTACTTGTAATGTGCCCTTTAGTTCTTAGATGGAACACTGTCAGTACAGATAGAAAAAATTAATTCTCACTATTATATGTATATGTGTGTGTGTGTGTTGCCCACACATGTGCACATGCATATGTATGTATGTATGTATGTATGTATGTATGTATGTATGTATGTATGTATGTATGTATGTGGTATGTATGTATTCAGAGACTTAAGTACCATAGACATTTTTAGGTAAATATTTGGTGATATCATTTTTAGGATTTTTCAGGCATTATGGCTGTTATTTTATCCCTTTTTTAGAAATTTTATTTTGTATTTATCCCTTCATAAGTAGAGGAGGCTCTGTTTTTCCTATTCCCTCTTTCAGACCACAATCAGTTTTAATCAGTATATCAACATTCGACTATTCCATAGAATTTTCTCTGTCCTAAGGCTTCTTTCATAGTCAATTAATATATATATTATGAATCCTTTGGTGGGGTGTTAACCATATATATATATATATATATATATATATATATATATATATATATATGATAAATTGATGAAGAATATATTTTTATTTTTTATTTATTTTTTCTGTTTTTTAAATTTTTTTCTGTTTTCTATTTTTTATTCTAATATATTTATTTTGTAATATTTCATTTTTGATTGAAGCAGGGTTTTGGTTTGTATCTTGGGGTGAGTTTGAACTCACAATGATGCTTCAGTTGGCCTTGAACTTACAATCTTCCTGACTCAACCTCTGAAGTGCTAAAGGCCTGGGTCACCACATATGGAAACCTCACAAATCTTCATCTATCTCATTTTGCATTTAATTTATTTTTATTTAAATATAAAATATAGCAGTTTCTTTGGAAATTGCCATATACACACACAAAACATAAATGAGTAAATAAATAAAACTGTAGATATATATAGTACTTTAAAAAAGATATATATATTGTACTTTAAAAAACTGAATATTTAATTAAGAACCTTCTCTAGCTAAGAACCCTACAAAGTACAAAACCAACCAACCTGAGAAGATATAATTATTGGTACAATAGTGTTGTGAATGACTTGAGAATCACTAATTACTTTTTAATTAGTTTTAAGAATCACCCTACAATACAGAATTTATACCGGACACAGTTAACTGAGTTAAGAATATGGCTATACAGGTTGTGGGCCCTAGAAGACAATCACTGAGTTTAGTAAATGAATATAGTAAGAAGTTGCCTCCTAAATACTTGCCCTTGTGCAAATAAATTAGTGCAACTCTTAGTCCCCATCAAGGAAGCTTGCTTTTATTCACACTTGCCCCCCCCCCATGTGACCAGTAGATGTCAATTAATATAAAAATATTACAGCTACTTGGAATGCAGACAGGAAAAAAAATGTGGACTGTCCAGTCCTAAGTGGCACATCTATATCAAGACAACCTCCTCTGAGGTCTCATATAACAACATGAAAAACACGCAAATATGACAGAGATGATTGGAAACTATGGCGGAACAGTGGTTTTCAGACATGACAAGGTTGTTGGACACATGAACTCACACTGACTGTGGCTGCATGTAAAAGACACATACAAAATCAAACCAGTTAAGATTTCAGAGTCAATGAGGGAGGGACCTTGTAAGTGATACAACTAACAGAGAAGCGAAAAGTTAGTTAGATGCTGACACTGATAGGCTGCCCATGTTCAAACAGATGTACTTCAGCCATGCATATACTGACAGCACCATGTGGACTTCGTAGATTTAACAAAATTACATGAGTTTGGGAGGGAAATATAATAAGGGATATAAGAAAATTTGGAGGGAACAAACTGGGAAATGGGTTTGATGATAATGTTATATTCATGTAAGAAATTCATAAATTTTAAATTCCTTTTTATTATTTTTATTTATTTTACATACTCCAACAGTTTCCCTTCCATTCTCTCTGTCTCCTCCTATACCTCCAGTCTACTATTCCCCCCCCATCTACTCCTCTTTTGTTGAGAAAGGGGCAGGGCCTTGATGGGAGTTACAAAAGGATGGCATATCAAGTTGAGGCAGTACCAAAATCCTCCCCTTTAGTCATGGCTAGGCAAAGCATTCCAACATAGATAATGGGTTCCAAAAAGCCATGTCATGTGCCAGGGACAGGTCCTGCACCCACTTCTAAAGGCCCCACAAACAGACCAAGCTATGCAACTGTTAACAACATGCATTATGCAAAAGACCTAGGTGTATCCCAGTCAGTCTCCCTAGCTGTTATTCAGAGTCCATAAGCTCCTACCAGCTCAGGTCAACGGTCTCGGGCATTTCCCCTATCATGATCCTAACCCCCATCACTTGTACAGTCCCTCCTACCCGTCTTCCACTGGACTCCCAGTTCTTGGTCCAGTGCTTGGCAATGGATCTCTGCATGTGCTTCCAACATTTACTGATGAAAGCTCTCTCTGATGACAATTAGGATAGTCACCAATATGTTTATAGGTAAAGCTAGTTCAGGCATTATCTCCACTATTGCTAGGAGTCATAATTAATATTTTTTAAATTAAGAAATGACTAAAATATAAAAAAATACTGTAAGACAACATAAAATAAAAACTGGAAGAATATGTACTTTTGTGCTACCAGAATATAGTTAAATATGGTTAAAGATTGTTGAAAATTAGATTTGATAAAAACAGCTAGAAACCGAAGAAGTTTATTAGATATTAAAACACTACATAGACTGGAATTCACTAGGGACAATTAACTGTGTATTTGTAGAGTTTGTGGATTTCTATCTTTTTAGTATGTTTTTTGGTACTAATAAAATATCTCCTGCTAAGACCTCAACTTCAAATATTTCAGTTTACATAAAATGTTACATTTCTCTGCATAAAAATGTAAAGGAGGTTATACGTTAATTTAGCCATTCTCTTTATATCTCTGGCTACATAGACCTAGTACTTTCATATGAGGTGACAATAAATTTGTGACTCATCTTTTGTCTTCCTTTGATTTCCATAAATAAGAAAAAAAATCCTTAGAAGAAATAAAGGATACTTGATGCCTGGCAAAATTGCACTTTGTGAAATATTTCTGGTTTCTGTATAATCACCAGCCAGTTCTTTTACCTAAATGAAGACAGCCTGAGAATCCTGACAGGTATTTAGATATAACAGTGATTCATTTTTTCCTATTTGGAGATGGGGAGGAGCGGTAAAACATTACTGCTTGCCCAGGCTTCATCTCCTGACTTTTGGGCAGAAGCAGATGAGCTCACTAAATCCTTGCTGAAGCATATGACTCACGGTGTTCTCTAAGGCTAGTATGGGGTGCAATGGAAGCAAACAGGCCAAAAAGACTGATTTGAGAGGACTACTATTACTTATTAGAGGGAAAAAAAAAAGAAATTATTTAATACAATTATTCACAAAACCGTGGAGTTGTTTAATTACAGTTCAATTTGGGAATTTGTATTTTTGTATTAAAGGGAACTTTTTATTCTAAAAAAAGGTTTACTTTAATTTATAATTTAATTTATTATTATATATTTTGAGTGCCTAGATGTGTGTCATCTTGTTTGCCATGATATATTTGTAGAGTTTGCAATACAATTTCATGTGTGAATTCTCTTTTATTGCAACGGGTTTCAGATATCAATGTGATGAGGTCATCAGGCTTGTATGGCTTACATACTATGCCATCTAACTGGCGTGATGTATATACATACATATATATATATATATATATATATATTAAGAATATATATATATTTTAAAAATATATGTTTAGCAGTTAAGAGTAATGAAATTAGAATTTCTAAACTAAATAACTGATTTCAATTTTAGATAGTCTTAAATTTGAGGACAAATTACAGTGTATGAGTATAATGCTTAATGGAATTTTGTACTTGAAAAATGTTCCCCAGACAGAAAATTAAAGTGTAACCTTCAGCATCTCATCATATACATTTAAAGGAATCTTCAGATAGACTCTAGAATCCTAGTTGCAGGCTTAGGTATCCTTCAGTATAGAGGACTGCACAATGGGTTTACTTGATGAGATTTTGCAGTCTCCAGATGTTCTGAAAATTGTAGTGACATTAACATGGATAAAATTCCTGGATGGCATTCAGTAAGAGAAGAGATGTTGGATTTGAGGTGTAGTTAGGAAATAATTACCTTACCAACGAAAATGGCAATGGTCTTGTTGCCAAATACACATTGAAAAATATGTCTGTCAAACTGCATAAGCCAAATCTGGAAACTTCGACTCAGAACTTTATAGACAAAGTTAAGGTTAAGCTTGTTTATCATTGTTAAAAAAATAAACACTAGAACTGTTTTAAAATTATTCTTTCCAGAGAAATAACTTAACTTAATGAACAAAATGATAAAAAACACAGTGAGTTTGAATATTTGTTAATTGAGTGAATAAGCCACTAAAATAGTGAAAAAAGAGCATGAAGTAGTAAAAGAGATATTAAAATCACATTAAGTTATACAAAATATGATGTGTGAAGTTACAGTAAGTCTGAGACTTAAAAAAAAATGTATATCTAGAACAATATCTGCATGATCCATTTCAGTTTCCAAACCATTTTTCTGCCTTTTAAGGTATTGGTTTTACATGCAACATATTGTGTTAAACAAACCTGTCATAGCTGTTGTCTTCATAATCCTGATACACTTAAAATAATACTTTCCTTCCTTAGAGACCAAATTAATCACACATTTTACTCTAAAGAGTAGCTAAAATTCAGTTCAAGCATAAGGAGTTTATTCTCACATTTGAGCCCAAAGCTACTGCCTCTCCACAATATGGGCCCTTGCCATAGTGGGTCATTTGATGCTCCATTGAGTATAAAAGGTTTTGGAATATGTCACATTTTCATTTTCAAAACAGACAGGAATGCATGTGGGGCTGTCTATATGCTACTGGCACATTAAAATTCCTAGCAGATTTTCAACCTGAGGTACATTGTCTCAATAGAACGATAGCCATGCTGAAAGACCATATTCATTAATGTAGAAAGGTACAATCTATAGCTGTGCTATTATTTATAGCTGTGTGAATACAGAATCTATGTATTAGTAGCAAACAGCTGTCTTATTGCTAGCTGAGTATCCTTTTCCAAAAAATATAAAATATAGCATCTGATTTTCTTCAAATATTCATAATTTTATGGGTAATCTATAAAAATGCCATGTAAAACATTTGAAGAAGAAAAAAATTACCTTGAATTTTACTAGTCCTTCATAGGACATGTGCTTGTTAAAAGGAAAATCACACCACTTTCATTGCCCAGGAATTCATCACCTAGAAACGTGTTATTGCAGATTGGAGAGAAGGCTCATGAGTTAGCTGTTTGCTGGGCATCTATAAGGACCTGAGTTCAGATTAGCTGCAGCTATATAAAATACTAGGAGAAGTTAAGAATGCCATAGCATTAAAGTGATGGAAGCCAAAAACCATTGAGACGGGATGATCAAGTTCTCACTGATCATTCAATCTAAACAATCATTGAGATCCAAGTTCAGTGAGATATTCTGTCTCAAAATGTAATTTCCAGCCTTAAGTTTGTGACATCTACACATGCAAGCACAGATGAGTGTATCTGCACAAAAATGCGTGTATCAAGTAAACACACACACACACACACACACACACACACACACACACACAAACATATGGGTGACACTGAATTTTCTTGCCTGAAACAATGTAGCTAGAATCTAAAAAACTGTTAAATATTTTATGGTATAGATATGAGTATTACCTAAGCTAATAAAACTTCTAATAATAAAGCATATTGCATTTCCCTCTCCTCAGACAACAGTTCAGAATAGTTATTGCTACCCCTTTACTCTCATCATACCTACTTTCAAATAGATTGTGGTGGTATAAATGAGTGCTTGGTACCTAGTTTGTGGAGTTGTTTTAGAAGGATTTAAGGGTGTGGTCTTGTGTTTCAAAAACCCACACTAGGCATAGTTGTTCTCTTTCTCTTCATCTAACTTTTGAATCACATGTAAGTTCTCAACTTACTTATTCAGCACAATGTCTTCTTGGTTGCTTCCATGGTCTCTGCCAGGATGATTCTGCATTCATGCCCTGAAACTGTAAGCAATCCATCCCCAATTAAAAGTTTTCTTTGGTAAGTAGCTTTGATCATGGTATCTATTCACAGTAATTACACATAACGTCTGCTAAGTTTATGTAAAAGCAGCATAATTAGCACATAGCCCTGGCCTATAATGTAAAAAAAAAAATTGCCTCATGCCCCAAGGTTTCTGATTGATAAGGCTGCCATCCACTCATCTCTCTTCATTCATGTGTAAGTTGGTAAGCAAGTAGTTGGAACTACTCTTGGCCAAGCAGAATAAGACATGTTGCATAAATATGATCTTTAAAGTGCATTTGGGGCTCAACAAACACATTTAGAAATTAAACATCTTATAGACTCCTACTTAAATTTCAGAAATTTAAGCTCTTTTGTAGTCTGAGTTTCTCTCCAGCTACCAAAGTCTTTCAGAGAGACATACAGGAAGCAAGATGAGAAAGCTGTATTGGGAAAAGGCACCAAACATATCTATGTGGCTAAACATAGATAAGAATTATGAGTTAATTTAAGAGTAAGATCTAGTTATTAATAAGACTGAAATATGGGCCCAGCAGTTGCTATGATATTAAGTCTCCTAGTTAATTATTTTATAAGCAGCTGTGGGACTGTGGGAATAGATTCATCTGGACCTGGGGACTAAATAGAACCAAAAATTTCTAACTACAAATGATGTTTCAGCTTGGTACACATACATTCACATAAAGCCTGAGGCAGTTTTAAAGGGGCTCTAAAACACAGAAATGGAACAACAAACAGCTTCCTAGTTTTGTCTCAAAAATGGGTCATGGTACAGAGATGCTATAACTTGCAGGAATGAGCTGCAATATGGTGGGCTCCCACAGTCAAACAGGCCTCATTATAAGCATAAGCTACATATGACTGATATAGGTTACTGTTGTCAAATACTTAAAATTGAGTTTCCTAGAAAAGAAAATGTCTATGATGATACAATAAGCTTATAGAACACCAAAGAGACTAGATCCCTCAAAAAGTCTGCTTGCCACAAAAAATAATAATTAAACATACAGAACAAAGAAAGAATTTTAAGAGCTACAAAGAAAAAAAAAAGATAATTTATAAAGGCAGATCTATCAGAATAACACCTGGCATCTCCATGGTGGCAACAAATGTGGAAGGTCTGGACAGATGTTATAAGGACACTAAGATCACAGATGCCAGCACTGACTACTATACCCAGCAAAACTCTCAATCACCATACATGGAGTAAACAACATATTCCATTAATAAAAAAGATTTAAACATAATCTATCCACAAATTCAGCCCTACAGAAAACATTAGAAGGAAAACTCCAACCTAACAATGTTAGAAACACACATGAAGCCACAAGCAACAGATAATTCAGCAGAAGCAAACCTCAAAGAAAGAAAACACACACACTACCATTGAAAATAATAGAAATTAACGTTCACTTGTCATTAATATCACTGGATTCAATTTCCCTATAAAAAGACATAGCCTAGCACAATGGACACTAAAATGGGATCCATTCTTCAATTGCATATAAGAAACAGACCTTAACTTCAAAATCAAATACTACCTCAGAGTAAATGGTTGGGAAAAGACTTTCCAATCAAATGAAATCAAGAAATAAGCTTGAGTAGTTATCATAATATCTAACAAAGTATATTTCAAATTAAACTCAATCAAAAATCATCATAAATGACATTATTTATTCATCTTAGGGAAAATTCACTAAGAAAAATTCTCAATCCTGAACATTTATGCCACAATACAAGGGCACCTACATTATGTAAAAGAAGCATTAATGAAGTTTAAACCTTACAACAAACTCCACACACTAATGGTGAAAGACTTCAAAACTGAACTCTCATCAATAAATAGGTCTTCCAAACAGAAACTGAAAAGAGAAATAAGGGAACTAACATATATTATGACTCAATTAGACATACCACACACACACACACAGATATATATATATAAAACATTACACCTAAACACAAAGGAATATACCTGCTCAGCAACCCATGGGACTTTCTCTAAAATTGACTGCATATTCCATCATAAAACAAATATGAACAAATGCAAAAAAATCGGAATAAGTCCTTGTACCTTTTCAGATTTCTATGGACTAAAGTTAGAGATCAATAATAATACAAACCACAGAAAGCATATAACCTCCTCGGAACTTCATAGAATATAAGGGGAATGAATTCCCAACTTACCCAAACTTATGGCATTCAATGAAAACCATGAAAAGATGGAAAGTCCATAGCACTAGGTGCCTACGTAAAAAATTGGAAAAATCTCACATAAAAGCCATAACAGCACATCTAAAAGCTCTAAAACAAATAGAAGCAAACTCACCTAAAAGGAGTAGATTTTAGGAAACAATCAAATTAATGGATGAACTTAAAATATTAAAATAAAGAGAATCATAAAAAGAATCCAGGAAAGAAACAGTTGGTTCTTTTGAAAAGTGAAGAAGATAAACAAACACTTAATCAAACTAACTAAATGGCAGTGAGAATATCCAAATTAACAGAATTGCTAATGAAAAGGGGAAATCATTTAAGACAATGAAGAATCCAGAGAATCATTATGTCATTCTTAAAACATTATACTCCATAAAATTTGAAAACATAAAAGAAATGGACTTTATGGACTGGTACCACTTACCAAAATTAAATCAAAATCAGATAGATGACCTAAATAGACCTATAATAATTAAGAAAATAGAAGCAATTATTAAAAATCTCCAAAGCAAAAAAGCCGCAGAGCCAGATGGCTTCAATGTAGAATTCTATCAGAATTTCAAAGAAGATCTAATACCAATACTCCTCAAATTGTTCTACAAAATAGAAACTGAAGAAACATTACCAAACTTTTTATGAATCTACAATCATATTGATATGCAAAACCACACAAAGATGTGACAAAGAAATACAATTACAGACCAGTCTCCCTATGAATGATTGATGATGATGCAAAACTACTCAATAAAATACTGGCAAACTGAACTCAAGAACATATCAAATATCATTTACGATGACCAAGTAGGCTTCCTCCCAGAGATTCTGGAATGGTTCAGCATACAAAAAACTGTCAATGCCATCCATCATATAAACTACCTGAAAGAAAAAATAAACTACATGATCAGATGCTGATAAAGTCTGTGACCAAATCCAACACTCCTTCATGATAAAAGTCCTGGAGAAATCAGGAATACAGGGAAATACCTAAACACAATAAAGGCAAGCCAACACAAATACCTAAACACAATACAGCAAGTCAACAGCCAACATCAAACTAAACGAAAGAACCTCAAAGCAATCTCATTAAAATCAGAAACAACACAAGGCTCTCCATATCTATTCTATAAAGTTCTTGAAGTTTTGGCTAAAGCAATAAGACAACAAAAGGAGATTAGAGACATACAAGAAAAGAAGTCAAACTGATGTTGGGAGTGCCTTTCTGTATGCTGTAAATCTTAATATTTAAATAAAGGAGCTGTTTTTGTCCTTGACAGGCACCATAGAAAAAGTAGACTGAAGAATCAGAGTAGGTAGGAAAGGAAGGTTGGAGTCAGGGACAGACCAAGCCTGGAGCCCAAAGGAGCAACATGTAAAGAACACAGGTGAACCACGGGCCATGTGGCAGACAGATTAAAGGAAATGGGTTGATTTAAGAAGTAAGAGCTAGCTATCAATGTGCCTGAGCCATAGGTCAAACAGCATAAAGTTAATATAAGTGTTTGAGTCATTTTTAAGGGCCTGGGCAGCAGCGGTGAGCAGATAAGGGGTCTGGCATGGCAGGGTCTGGGCCTCTGGCCACCCAGGACCAAGAAACCCCACTGCAACATCAAACTATCCTTGTTTGCAGATGATTCAATAGTACACATAAATGACCCATAAAATTTACCAGAAAAATCCTGCAACATATAAATGCCTTCAGCAAAATAGCAGGGTTAAAACTAACTAAAAAATATCAATAGCACAAATAATAAAAGATCTGAAGGAGAAATCAGGAAAATAGTACTCTATACAATAGCTGCAAATGACATTAAATATCCGTGGGTAACTCTAACTAAAAACAGGGACAGACCTGTTTGACAAGAAATTTAAGCAATTGGAAAAAGAAATTAAAAAAAAAATCATAAAATGGAAAGATCTCTCGTGTCCTCAGATAGGTAGGATCAACATAGTATAAATAGCAATCGCACCAAAAGCCATCTACAAATTCAATACAATCTTAATGAAAATCTCAAAATCCTTCTTCTTGAAAGAATGATACTCCACTTCCTATGGAAAAACTATAACACAGGATAGCAAAGAAAAAAAGCCTGTTTAACAATAGAACTTCAGGAAGCATTGTCATCCCTTACTCCATCTACTACGAGATTTAATGCCGAAAACATCTTGGTACTGGTATAAAAACAGACTTGTGAATCAGTGAAATCACATTGAAGACCCTGATATTAATCTATACATTTATGAACACCTGATTTTGACAAAGAAGCTAAAAATATAAAATAAAATGTAATAAGAGGTTCCAAATTTGGGCCTACACACCACTGCTTATCTGGACCTCCAATCTCAAAGCCCCAGAGAAACACCCAGATGCTTATATGAACTTCATGTTCTTTGGCCTACGGCTTAGGCATATTGCTTGCTAGCTCTTTCATCTTAATTCAAACCATTTCCATTAATCTGTCCTGCTATATGGCCTGTGGCTCACCTGCATTGACTTACATGTTGATTCATGGATGATTTGATCATGTCTCACTTACTCTGCCCTTATTTCCCCATCTATGCTCCAATTTCCAGC
Organism: Phyllotis vaccarum; assembly: GCA_033318265.1. Classification (NCBI taxonomy): domain Eukaryota; kingdom Metazoa; phylum Chordata; class Mammalia; order Rodentia; family Cricetidae; genus Phyllotis; species Phyllotis vaccarum. The sequence goes on along the minus strand of JARWLC010000008.1, from coordinate 101,474,809 downwards.
CTACTTCTAAGGTGTGTACCATAGGCCAACACATTCCCTTTATTCACAGCATAAAGATGTCCCACATCAATGAAAAAAGACAGCATCTTCAAAAAATGATGCTGGCATAACTCGATGGCGGTAAGTAAAAGAATGAAAATAGATCCAAATCTATCACCATGCACAAAACTCAAGTTCAAGTGGGCCAAGGACCTCAACATACACTCAGTAACACTGAGAATGATAGAAAAGAAATTGGGAAATATCATTGAACATATTGGCACAGGTGATCGTTGACTAAATATAACACCAATCGCACAGACACTAAAAATAGCAACTAATAAATGAAAAATCCTGAAACTGAGAAGCTTCTGTAAGACAAAAGACATGGTCAATAAGACAAATGGACAGCCTACAGAATGAGAAAAGATCTTTACCAACCCTACATCTGACAGAGGACTAATCTCTAAAATATAGAGAGAATTCAAGAAACTTGAGGCTAAAAAACCAAATAATCAACTTAAAAAAAAAATGGGATTCAGAGCTAAATAGGAAATTCTCAAATGAAAAATTACTAATTGCTGAAAGACACTGAAGGAATTGCTAAACATCCTTAGCCATCAGAGAAATGCAAATCAAAACAACTCTTAGATACCATCCTACACATGTCAGAATGGCTAAGATGATAAAAAAAAAAAACAAAAAAACAAACAAACAAAAAAAAAAAACCACACAGTTGACAGTCTATGCTGGAGGGAATGTGAAGCAAGAGGAAAACTCCTCCATTCCTGGCAGAAATGTAAACTTGTACAGCTGCTTTGAATATTAGCATGGCAGTATCTCAAAAGACTGGAAATCAATCTACCCAAAGATCCAACAATACCCCGATTAGGTATATATCCAAAGAATGTACATTCTTACCCCAAGGGCATTAGCACAGCATAGCAGCATTATTCATAATAGCAAGAAACTGGAAACAACCCAGATGTCCCTCAACTGAAGTATGGACTAAAAAATTGTTACTTTTACCCAATAGAATATTACTCAGCAGAAAAAAAAAATGACATCCTAAAATTTGCAGGCAAATGAATGTATCTCAAAAGTATCATCCTGAGCAAGATAACACAGACTCGGAAATATAGACATGGTATATAATGAGTCCTAAATGGAATTAAAACATAAACCAAAGTATAAACAGGCTAAGATCCACAAACCCTGAGAAGCTAGGTAACAGGAGGAACTTAAGAGACACTTCCATGGATCCCACTGGAAAGGGGAAATAGAGATCTCCTGAGTAAATTGGGATCATGTATGGGAGCTTGTAAGGGGAGGTGGGAAGAGATCGTGAGAGAATGAGATGAGTGTCTTGGAGGAGCAACAGAACACAAGAACAAATACATAGATAAAATGATAGAGTTGCCATTGTGGGGTTAGAAAGAAACCTGGTGCTAGGGAAACATCAAAACCCCACAGGATATTCCTGCCTAGGACTCCGAGCAATAGTGAAGAGAGTGCCTAAACAGGTCTTCCCCTATAATCAAGTGAATGACCACCCTATTTGTCTTTATAGAACCTTCATCCAGCAACGGATAAACACAGAAGTGGAGATTCATAGCCAGGCATCAGGTCAGCATCTTTGCCCAGCTGAAGAGAGGGAGAAGACAGGATATGAGCAAAGGGATCAGGACCCTGAGGAGGAGGCCAACAGATATGGCTGACGGGAGCTACTGGGACATCACTGACTCTGAAAAAAACCACTGAGGAACCTTCATGAAAAGGAACTGAACTATCTGAGTTTAGATGAGAATTGAACAGTTGGGCAGTTTATGATGCCTCTTGCAGTTGTTCATTCCTGGTGCATAAGTGTCCCTACAGAGGAACACCTTACTCAGCCTTGATACAGGGGGAGGGACTCATACCTACCTCAACTGGATATGCCAGACTGAACTGACTCACCTTAGGATTCCTTGCTCTCTTGGGAAATGGATGAGAGATGAGGTGGGAGGCAGTGTGTAGGGTGTAGGATGACTTGGAAGTGGGAGAGAAGGGGAGCAGTGGTAGGTATGAGAAAAAGCACTTAAAATAAAAATGAATAAATAAAACAAAATAGAGTAAAATATATAAATAAGTGTGTATAAATGGAAATTATGCAGTCTGGATACTGTATGTTAGTATGATGTTGTTTTTTAATTGTTTGACTGTAGAGGAAAGGGTAAGAGCTGCTAAAAGACATTTAAATGTTGCTAGATTAACTCAACCTATATACTTTGAAAAAATTTTAACTTCCGTATTTATGTCAATAGATGTTACTTTGGAAAAGAGGTTATGCTTTTGCTACACAGAAAGTGAGAAGCTGTAGATTCACTCCAGATTAAAGAAAATAAGGTATGATCAAGGAAGACTACCTGAAAAATCTCCAGTGGAAACAGATGGCTCAAATTATCTGTCCAGAACACCTCTGTTACAGTTTTCTGTGAGTTCTGCATCCAGAACAGCTTCAATGGTGCTGCCTGAAATGATTCAGCCACACAAATACTTCCTTCAGAACGTGCCCATAATCCTAAATTTTCCTTGGCTCCCCATAAATATACCAGTGTCCCCAATCAGTAGAAAGTAATCTAAAGTACTATGTCCACATTCCCGAAATATGGAATATAGATGTTTGTCTTTGCCTAGAGTGTTGGCTAAAAGTTGTTATGGATAATGGTCATAAAAAAGCTACACAAAGGAGATTAGGTTTGGGATCCTTGTTCTTTTTTGTGGGGGAGGGAGAGATGTAGGGTAATGCTCTTATACACTGTAAATATTTTTAACTGGTATTAGTTTAATAAAATGGTGATTGGCCAGTAGGTAGGTAGGAAATAAAGGCAGGTCTCCAAGACTAGGAGAATTCTGAGAAGAGGAAAGGCAGAGCAGCAGTTGCCAACCAGATGCTGAATAAACAGGATGAAAACGCTGCACTGAGCAAAAAGGTCCAAAACCACCTGGATAAACTCAAATATAATCATGGGTTAGCTTAAAGTTTAAAGAGTAGTAAATAGTAAGCATGAACACTAGGCCTAACAGCTTGTAATTAATGTTAATCATCCAAGTCAATTATTTTATAAGTGATTGTTGGACCCGCTGAGTTGGACAGAGAAACTACTGAATATACGCTTATATGTTAAAAGTATCAAGCCTGCTGTCACACGAAAGAATGAGACTCAGGGATAGATCTCTGAAGAAGTTGGAGATACTAGTGGGAATAAACACCATAGTCAGATCTTACCCAGTGGTCTTCCAGCTTCCTCAGCCTTGCTTCCCTTGGAATGGCTTCCCTCTGTGTATCTATCCTGTCTTAAGTACCCTTCCATAAATTAAGGCATGACCTCACCACACCTGCTTGGGAGCCTGGAATTCCTGCTATAATCTGAAGTGACTTCGACTCAGTTGGGATTAAGGCTGTAGGTCACCACTCCCAGGATACTCCCTGTGCTGGGATTAAAGGTTTGAATCACCATTCTCTGATTTTCCTAGACTGACTGTAGTTAGAGCTCTGGGACTTGTGGAGCTTTTACTAACCCCCCACATAGACTGTGGGTAGATTCCCTCTGATATCTCCAAAACTTCTGAAACCTTTATTGAATCCCCACATATCCTCTTCTGTGTCAAATTTAAAAAAAAGAAGGTGATAGCTAACATAAGAAAAACAATATACAATAGGTACAATAATTATATACAATATATACAAACAATAAATGAATAATGTCCAGTCCATTAACAATTGACAATTCCAAGAAAATATTTCATTAATTATTCTATTTTGATGAATCCAAAGGATTATACCTAATTCATTTCCTTTCTAACTAAAAGCTATTATTTTGATGTCTCTTAAACTTATAAACTTTAACTTCAAAGTGTCTTTTCTAAAACTGTATTAGAAAACTGTAACTATAACTATCTCATCTTCAACTACCTCAGAGATCCAAGAAGGAAATAATATTTACCCAAATAACTAGGAAGTGCAAGCAACTTCCAAAAACTAGAAATGACAGAGATGACACCTATCTGCCTGTACAGTCACCCACAGAATGCCAGAGAGAAGCCGGAAGAAGCAGAGGACAACTATGCTGCTCTAAGAAAAGGTACTGAGCCACATGGCTGAACAGGATAAGAGTCATGGGTTAGATAAAGGGTAGAGAACTAGCAAGTGATATGCCTAGGCCTGAGTCCGATCAGCCTAAAAATATTACAAGTGTCTCTGTGTCTCTGAGGGTCTGTGGGTCTGCGGACCAAAGTCTCTAGGATAGGCCCAAAAGTCCGGGTCAGAAACCTCTTACTACAGCCGGCAGAGGGGCACAAGCAATTGGCAAGTAGGCCGACAGATTTTGCATAAACAGCCTGCTAAAGTTTTCCAACTTTTCTAAATGCATAGATTTTTTTTCTACTCAAGATTCTTTGTATTTTTGGTTTGTTGTTTGTTTATATGTTTTTATTATTGTTGAATGCATTGGAGATTTAACATATAACTTTCATATCCTAGGCTTTTACATTTCAACTGCTGTCCCAACCAAATACATGATTCATCTATCTGTCTGTATGTATATCTACCTATAGATCTATGGCTCTATGAATATCTATCAAGGCAGCAGCCCAATATTGTGGCTCACTAAATTGTCTAGTAAGTTCTCTAACTTGTGATCTTCCGTCTACCACAGTGTTAGATTGCATTCTTACACCAACCAAACCCAACCTGTTTTTAAATTCCTTTATACATGCTTCCTATTTATCTTTATGATTATGAAGACACAGTTTGGTTTTATTGTCTCAAATAATCAACTCACTTTTACTTATTTAGAGTCTTTTGGAAGGGGTATGTAACCACAAAAAACACTTGAAAGAGCTACGCCAATTTTTTTCCAGGTAGCCTTGAAGGTCATGGCTAATTTTAGAGAAAAGTTTGTGTTGTTATCACAACTATTATAAGTTCTATAATTTTTTGATTCATTAAATGCTATAAAGCCATGATAAATGCATCAATACCATGCTACTGTATTTTTTAAAAAGTTAAGTAACAAGGCGTGTTGGTTAATTTTTAACTTCATACAAAAAAATAAAAAAGAATCTCAATGAAGACGATCCCTGTATCAGATTGACCTGGCCATAAATACAAGTTACTTTCTTTTCTGAACAATTTGTGAATTCTGGCTACTTGTAGGCATCTCCATCCCTACACAGGTGGTCTTGGGCTATGTAAGAAAGTAAGCTGAGCCAGCCATGGGAGGAAGCCAATAAGTAATGCTCATTCACAGACTTTGCTTCAGTTTCTGTCTCTGAGCTTATGCCAGGCTTATGTCAAGGACATCCTGTTACCTATAACAACTCTTTACCACAAGTTGACTTTTGTTTAGTGTTTAATCACAGCACCCAAGAAGAAAACAAGAATAAATAGAGATCATATGCAAAAATATCAATAAAAGTGCTCCATTATATTTTAAAATCAACTTTCTTTGTGAAGGGGGAAAAATCAGTGGATAAACCTACAACTTATTGCGTTTTAATTTTTCACATTTTAGGACATTTTCATTCATTGTAATTTATTAATCTCTCTTCTTTATGAGTTTACATTGGATCAAAAATGGCATGCATTGTGGTAAGATTATTTTCCTGTTTTATTTTGATTATACATTTTGTTACCAGAACCTAAGCAAATCTTCACTGAACCATGTGATTTGAAGATGAATAATAATAAGAACCAGGAAATCAATACTTAGGAAAACCATTTAGAAAGAAATACAATAAATTTTACATTTAAAATTAATGTGATTGTTTGTCTCTCCCTACAAATGAATTTTTTTTTCAAGGCCTACTGTTCAGAGAAAGCCTTAGAGAAATAAAGTGGTACATTACTCATTGTCTTCAAATCCATTTTCTGCCTGATTGGAGTCAGCATTAAATTTAAACCAAGGAAACCACTGGCCGATAGAAATCTCAGCCAATGGAACACAGCAGAAAGGCCAAGCCCCAAGCAGCCTTAGAATTTTTAAGTCATTCATGCGAACACATTCCTGACTACGTAAACACCTGCAACTTCATTTCATGACCTACACTCCAATAAGAAGAAATTGTTTAGGAACACAAATACTGCTATTTTGGGGCAATCTAGAAAACAACAGTTTTTAATCCATTAAAACTTGAACTTCCCGTATAATTATTAGAGGTGTGATCTTAGGTAGGCACCTGAAAATCTCTACAGTGTTACATGAAGCCATGCGTGGTAGCACACTCTTGCAGTTCAGGCTATTCAGTAAGCTGTGGGAATTATATTTTTTGAGTGTTCTACTTCTCTGCTGGCCTGGGACAGCTATGACAGACAAAAAAATAAGGTTATAAATAAATACTTTCATAATTCATGCCAATTCTCTTTATTAATATGTACTCACTATTATTCAAGTATTTAAATATTTATTTCCCAGTAAAATATACTACATACTCAGAGCCCATATTTTGTTCACCAAATTCTTGATCTAGTATTTAATGAACTATAATTAAAATCCAATACCTGCTTTCTATGGCTCCATTCTTTATAAAAAAAATATCCATCAAAGTCTCTGGGAAGCAGTATTTCTTAATAATTATTGGTCTTTTCCATCTTAGAAGACTTAAATAGATAAACCGCTGACTTTTGAAAAGAACAAATTTCAGAAAATAATAGCATTAAAGTTTTATATTCTCAAGGAACATATGTAAATAATTGAAAATTATTCACATTTAATAAGGGGGTATAAATAAGGCGAGTATCGTTAAATAGTGTCTGAAATTTATCCAGTTTTACCAACAATTTAATGTGTTAGTTGTTTACAGCAATATTTGTAGTAGAAAGATTGGAAAAAGTGTTGTCGGTAGATGACATATGTCACACTCAACTTATCACAGGAAGAGTTTAGCTTGTTTTCTTCACTCCCCAACAACCCTCTTAATATTTTCTACTTACTAGTGAATGAACGTGTCCTCCAGGGTCCAATTGTGGGAGCAGAACTGCATTTAGGAAGGAAGTAGAGTGGACTGCACTCAACACGTGTAAGTCCAAAGTGTTTCCCTGGAACCACTGTTCAAACCTCTGTCCTTCCTGCTTGTTGCTGCTCAGCCAGCTTGGTACACCATTGTATAAGCAAAGATCAAAATGTATATTCTATCTCTACTTTTTCCAGTATTCTGGTTAGCAAAGTTCCTTGCTCAATAATATTAAATTTTTGCTCTTAGAATTCTTTCTTTTTTAAGGTATTGTTTTTCTCTGTGACAGTTGAAGCTAACTCTGTAGACCAGGCTGACCTCAAACTCACAGAGATCCTCTGGTCTCTGCATCTGACGTGCTAGGATTAAAGGCATGTGCCACCACCGCCCTGCCTAAATTGTAAATTAAAAAAAAAATGGAAGAGAAACAAGAAGAAATAAGAAAGAAAAAACATGGCTGAGATTCATTTATTTAACCAATATTTGATGAGTAGTTATGTGTATAGGACAAAAGGCACATAATTCTTAGACTTCTAGAAGTTCACCCTGAGATACATTAAACTCACTATTCAAAGAGGATGCAAAAAATAAGAATGCAGATGATCTACAGGATTTATTGTAAGTTGGAATAATTGGTAGGAAGTCAGTTTGTAGAGGATTACAGTAGTTGATCTCAAAGATCAAATATAAGGGAAAACTTTCTGAACAAGTACCTTGATGCAGGTAGAATTTGAGCTTGAAATCACAGATGAAATCTGTACCTTGATAAAGTGAAGACTTTGACTCGAGATTAAACCCCTCCATTAAAGCAATACAAAATCAATAAAACGTTTTTAAAGCATCTGACACCACACAACAAAGGCATCAAATATCATGTCCAAGAAATGACAAATGACAGGTAACATTCTGTTGGCATAGCTTATTCTCTAGAGAGAACGTCTAGACAGCTATATTGGTGAAGAATAAACCTCGTATAGCTTTCTTCCTGAGTTGAGGAGACAACACTGATTGTGTGAAACACATGGTTTCAGAGAGATCAGGGGCAGAAGGAGTTTGAAGAGAACTGTCACAGAAAAATTACACTATTTCCAAAAGGACCTCACTTCCCTGTGTTCCCATGAAAGAAATGAAGAAATGTGCCTGTCCGTGGTCAAAAAAACATAATTTTCTTTCCTTTTTGGCTCTGTTTTCCTCTTGGACATTTGATCTTCTGTGTTCATTAGCTTTTACACTCACCTAGGAGTACAGGAATACCAGGCAGTGATCTCTGTTTTGGTCTGAGAGTCTCAAACTCCCCAGAAGTTACAGCAAGTCACACAGGAAAGGACACCCCACTATGAGATCAATCCTCACCTAAATGAGTGATTGAACCACCTACTTTTCCTTAGTCATCACAGCAGTAACATCAAAGCTTTGTGAAGAAATGGACTGAAGGATCTGTTAGATCATTGGCTTGTCAAAATTATTTGCTCTCTCAATGCTGTAGAGCCAACTACCTCCTAGGAGAACAGGAAGATATTACCACTTGGAGAAACTTTTACCAGTTCATGCTGATAATAATCATGTTGTTTATAGTTCTCTTCTTTGTCTATTACCCAAACACATTTTTGTGGTTGTTGTTTTAAATTGAGATAGCCACTGAACCTTGTCCACTGGAATTCTTAAAACTATTGCTTTTGTCCTAAATTCTTCTGAAAATAAACATTTCAAGACCAGTAAAAAGAGCTATCAAAAAAAAAAAAAAAGATAAGAGTGTTGATACTAACAGATGGATAGAATAGTGCATTTTCTGAAACAATAAATAAAAATTTTTCAGAATTCAGAGAAATTGAAGTCAATCTACAGAGGAGTAGCCATAAACAAATTCTGTATATTTCACCTGCAGCATTATCCTTTAAGAGCTAGAGGTATTAAATAGTTAACATATTGTATAACTTACCCCTAGCAAGGCTTAGAGTCATTTATAGGTATAGAAATAGGTCCACATATAACATAAAATTATTATAATATGGGACATATGATAAATGACTGTTAGCATTCCCAAAACAAAGAAAATAGGTTCTACATTGTAAAGATGGAATAGGTCATTGATGATAGCCCGTAAGTGACACAAAGTATTGGATTCTAAAGAAATCAACAAAGATATGATTTATGACTAGAAAAATTTAAATGGATCATGAAAATGCAAAAAAACAAGTAAGATTTCTAAATATTTAAATTATAACATACTGAGTTTAATAGACAGTGGTTAGAAGTTGTAGAAGATTAAAGGTTGCAGGATATGTTTGGAAAAATGGAAGATATACAGTAATCACTTACACTGAAAGAATTCTCAAAGATAGAGGATTGTTGATATTTATCAGTGTGCAGTGTGATAAATCAAACCGAACCAGAAAACATGCAATTAAAATTCCATAGTTAGAAATAGGAATATATGATGTATTAAGATTATCAATGTTAAATAAATAAAAATTTTAAAGCATTTAAATTTTTAAGCAATTTTAAGGCAATAAACTCCAAACAATATATTATGGTGGTTTATGATATAACATTGCTGGCATAAATATATATCTGAAATATGATTTATGAAAATTAAAAAGAGAGAAAGGAAGAAAGAAGAAAAATTAAAACATAAATGAGATAAGAATCCTGCTTGGGGTGTTTTATGTAACACAACAAAAAAGGTAAAAGGATGACATTTTCAAAGTAAATTTTTTTAAGATTTTAAATTTTTTTAAAATTTGTGTGTTTATATGTATGTTTCTGTCTGCATGGGTGTATGTATATCACATGCTTGAAGGTGTCTGTTAGGCCAGAAGGGGTTATGACATCTCCCATAGTTTGAGCTATAGGGGCCTTGTAGCAGCCTTGTATGGTTCTGGGAAAGGAACCCATGTCCTCTGAGCCAAATGCTCTAAATTCGAGATGTAACTCATACTGCTATCAAACTTGTGATCCCCCCCCCTGCATTTCTTCCTGTTGTTTTCTGCCCCAAAATCCCATTGCACAACCTTCAGTCCATAAAGAAATACAAACGATATTGTGTTTTAATAGTTTTTTACTTGTTTACTATTACTTTTATTATATTTTTTTTCTACTGGTTAAGTGTTTACTATAGAGTTAGAAGTATACTAAGCCATCTGTATTCTCAAAAATCTGTGGTACTTGGAATAATCAGATATTACATGCTCACATTCAATCACTCACAGACACATATACATAAATTCACATGCACATATACACTTATACAGATACATATAGTAGCATAGATGTATAACACTATGTCTATGTAAATATGCCTGCAGCCCTGGAATTAATTCACAATCATTTCTTAGACCATATCTATGTTTTTGAGCAATTGAGGAAGTAAGTAAATATTTGTGTGGCTGGGTGTAGATGAGTTCAAGCTGAGTCACAGATTGTCTTCATTTGATTTACTTATTCAGCTACCTTCTTTTACTTCAGCTCTAATTGGGTAATATTGACTTTTCCTATGCGGATCTAAAACTTCTTTGTAGGGAGTAGGGGAGAAATATAGCTTAAAGGTGCATTATCCAGGGTTCTTTCATGCAAGAGTGACTTTTAGTATAGATTTGAAGTAAAATGGTAATGATAATCCAGAGATGCTCAAAGTGTGATTAGAAAAACAATCAAATTACATAGTAATCAAAGTCCCTGCTTCAGTTGTTTATATAAGAGAATTCTCATTAAATATTCTTGGCTTATAATTTAAATTTTAAGCAAGTTAAAAAAGCAAACCAAATTTCTGAACTTTAATTTTAACCCTTTTGAACACCATAGCTACTTCCCAAACTATATATGATTGTGCAGGAGATGAACCAGCAGACTAGACACACCCAAAACTCAGAGACTTTAAACGTAATCAGAAATTAACCCTTAGAGAATAATGAAAGGTGATTTACCTAGTATATTCTTTGTTCACTTTAGACATTTCATTCATTTATTAATACAGTTGTTCTCACCTTGGTCATCACTTGGACATGTTGTAATATATTGAAATTATTTTTCTTACAATCAGAAAGCTGGAGAGTAAAGGTGTTGCATGGTTAGAAGAAGTTTAGTGTAATATTTAAAATTATGAACTGTTCAAATTGGTTCATCACAAATAGTTTTCAAACTCAAATTATCATTGGTGCTATGTATGAAAATTCCTTTTGACATAAATGAAATAAACCAAAACATGTAATTATAACATTTTCCTGTGTATAGCTTTCAAAAAGTAAAAGTGTCATGATATTTTGATTGTGCTCTAACAAATAAAGCTTGTTTGCTGGTCAGAGGGCGAAGACAGCTCCTAGTTAACGAGAGGCCAGGCATATTTTAATCACAGAACTTTGGAGGAGGAAGCAAGATCAGGTGATCGAGGCCACTCTGGGTTACAGGAGATTGATCCCATCTAAAAGAGAAACAGATTCAAGCAGTGGAGGCTCATACCTTTAATCCCAGCATTTGGGAAGCAAATGTCTTTAATCCCAGCACTAAGTAGTAGAGTCAAGAGCCTGGCCCCTTTTGGCCTGAGAAGCCATTAAAATAAGAAGTGGCTGTGTCTTATTCCCTTGTCTCTCTGATCTCTCAGCATTTTCTCCTGTATTTGATTTAGTATTTTTATTATTAAGAGCAATTAGAACTCACACAACATATAATTTATGCCCTTAAAGCCAAAAAAGAAGACACATTACATATTTTGAGAATTTTCTTACTTCTACCTCTAATTTCCTCCTGTTAATTATTCTATAGGTATTTTAGGAATTGTCAGCAGAGTCCAATAGAACAGCTATATCTTAGGGAGAAGCTCTGCCAATTTTCATAATAAAAACAATATTTGTGCATGACATCATGACATTCCTGGTGCGTTTTGTCTTAGAGGACACTTATTTTTAGAAGCTTCTGTGTACCTATTAACTAAATCAAGATGTGATCCGATTTGAGATCAAGATTGCATTCTCAATATTTATTTGTGCCCTCAAAGACACAGGTTCATAACTCTTATTTATTATTTACATAATCATCTATTTCTTGTGAGAGTCATTTTTACCCTGATTAAAGGGGGAAAGAAATGAACCTTGAAAATGCACATAGAACATCATATACTACAACCACACATAAAATCCTATACTTATGTCTCTCCCGAGAATGTCATATCACTGATTGCCAGCAGGATATTATTTTCTTCATCTAGAATTATTCATGTATATAGGTACACACTCATATATGCAAAATAATTATAATAAAATGAGGCTATCAACTTAAGGCTCACAGGTTATGAGAAGAGTTAAAAGGTAGAGCTGCCACGGAAGAAAATGGACGAAATAAAGCAATGCCATGTTTGCTTAGATTAAAAACATATTTAAGAAAATAACTTAATAATGTACTTTAAGACAGGTATAAAAAAGCACTCAGAAATAGTCCCTCCCTGCATTTTCAAGCAATTATTGCCCAGTGGAGGACATGACTACAGGTATATGAGAACACTGGGAGAAGGATTCTGTAGCAAGATTTTTTTTTGTCAGAATATCTTGGGATCACCAGCCTCCAGATAATACCATGGAGATATTTTATTACTTATTAAAGTTTTGCCTTTGCCTTTACCTTATGCTTGTCCCTAAATAGCACTTTTAACTAAAATTAACCTGCTCTTATTAATCTATATTGTATCATGTGGGTCTCACCTTTCCCTATCACAGCATGTCTGGGTCTGCTCCCAGAATTTGTCTATTTTCCCCAGAGTCCTCTCTGCCCAAAAGTCCTGTGTTATTTCCTGCCTACCTATTGGTTGTTTAGTTTTCTATGACTGTAGTCACAACAATACATCTTCACACTGTGTACAAATGTCCAACAGCAGGGAACCTATTAATATAATAGGAACCAAGGCTACTGTCTAGCATGCTTTAGTAAGAAACCAACTTGCCAACCATCATCTCCAGTAATAATAGAGATCTCAACCTGTCTTCTTTAAGACAAACCATTGCATTGTTCCAACCCCCAACTCCAGCAGGCACTCTCGCACTCTCAGGGAACCCAAGGCCACTCTGACCAAAGAAGTAAGTAGGTAACTGTAAATCTTGAACTCTCCCTCCAACCCTTCAAGACCAATCCCCAAGTTTCATTCCCAACTTCTCTGGTGGATTCTCCTCACATTTGGCTCCCATTCTTAGAAAAACTATGTAGATTCCTTTCTTTCCTTCATCTTGTGATGACCCTAATCTGCTCCCAGACCATCTCCATTCATCAGTGATACTCCCCAATAACAAAAACGAAGTTTATTTGGAATACTCAGTGTCCTTACATATGAGGACCACTGAAGATTTTGCTACTATGCAAACAGCCACCACAGTCTCCAAAGGAAGCAAAAAACGAAGAACAGAACACTCACCAAAAAGACAAGACCAAATATCAAAACCTGAATACAATATTTACAATTTCAGAAGGTTAGACACCAGAAAAAAATATAATCAATAAAACCCAGAAGAATATGTTTCTACAAGAGACCAGGAACCCTACCACAGAAGGCTCTTAGTACTGTAATAGTAGAAACACAAGGCAAGAACATTAAAGTAGGCTTTATGAATATAATAGAGATTCTCAGACAAAAATGAGTAAGTCCCTTGAAAAAATATATGAAAACATAAACATATAAACTAAAACAAAAAACACAGAAATTAATGACAAAACAGTTAAAAACATGAAAGAAGAAATAGAACCAATAAAAAAACTCAAACTGAATGAAATCTGGTAATGAAAATTAAAGAAATTTGAAAACTTACCCCAGGAGCACTCCTCACCATCAGAATATAATATATCAAATAAAGAATCTTAGACACAGAAGACATGATAGAAGAAATGGATATATCAGTTAAAGAAAATGTTAAATTGTAAAAGTTCTTGACAGACAACACCAAGGAAATCTTGAACTATGAAAAGGTCAAATCTAAGAATAATAGAAGTAGAGGAAGGAGAAGAAAGAGGGATCAAATATATAGAGAATTTATTCAACAAAAATTACAAGAGAAAATGATCCTAATTTTGATAAGAGGATGCTTATCAAAAAAGATATCTAGAACTTTAAATAGAATAGTAGTCAGAACACTAAAGTTATAGAAGAAAGAAAATTAAAAATCGTAAAGGAAGAAAATCAAGTAACACATAGACAGACCTATTAACATTAAAATTGATTTCACAGTGAAGATTTTTAAAAATAGAGGGTCTGGATAGATATCCTCTGGGCTCTAATGAACCACAAATACCATACCAGACTACTATGCCCAGCAAAACTATCAATCATCATGGATAGAAAATAATCAGACATTCCATGAAAAATAAAATGCCAGATATATATCTGCAAAGCCAGCCCTACATAAGTTAATAGAAAGAAAATGATAACCTTAAAGGTTAATTACATTTAACAATGGGGAAAATATTTCCCAACCAGCAAACCTAAAAATGGAAGCATGCAAGCAGCATATACACACACACACACTCTCACCCCAATAGAAAATGACAACAATCAACAATATTGAGACCATGGTGATATATTTAATATTTAATTAAAAAATCAGCCTGAAATAATATAGAATAGAATAACCCAGTCAATGAGACAAAGTTGTAACTCAAATCTTTAATACCAATATGGTAATAACCAAGTGGTGACCCACACCTTTAGTTCCATTACTCAGGAGATGGAGATTTTTCTGTACAGAAGGAACTTAAGAAAGACATCCAGGGATAGCCCTGGAAAGGGGAAATAAAGAAGATCTCCTGAGTAAATTGGGATCATAATGGAGAGTGATCAAGTGGAGATGAGAACAAATCATGAGAGAACTAGACTGTTATGTGAGAGAAGCGACAGAGAGGGAGAACAAAGAAATGGATATCTTGATAGAGGGAGCCACTGTGGGGTTATGAAAAACTTGGTGCTATGGAAACCTTCAAGAACCTACAAGATGTACCTTGCTAGGACTCCAAGCAATAGTAGAGAGGGTGCCTAAACAGAACTTTCCCTATACTCAAATGAATAACCGCCCTAATTGCCATTATAGAAACTTAATCCAGAAATGGATAGAAGCAGAAGCACAAATAGCTAAGCACCAGACTAAGCTCCTGGTCCGCCTGAAGGGAGAGAAAGAGAAAATAAAGTTATACAAGCAATGAATCAGGACTATGAGGAGGAGACCCACAGACATGGCTGACCTGATCTATTGGAGCTTACTGACTCAGAAATAATCTCTGAGGACCTTTTGTGGAAAGCAACTAAACTCTCCAAAGGTAGATTGTCAAATGGGGTGGGCAGTTTGTAGAGCCTCTTGCAATAGGATCAGACTATGTTCCTAGTGTTTTAACTGAAATTTTGGAGCCCATTTTACACAGAGAAACACCTAACCCAGCCTTACTACTAGGATGAGGGACTTGGACCTACCTCAACTGATATGACAGAGTGAAGTGACCAACCTTGGGACTCCTTGCCTTCTTTGAGGAGTAAATGGGCGAATGAAATTGAGGGAGGTTGAAGGAGAACTGGGAGGAGAGAAGATTGAGGGGAAGCAGTGGTAGATATGAAAAAAAAAAAAACCTTTAGGAATAAAAATTTAGAAAACCTAAAACAAAACAGTAGCTCAAACATTTAATCTGAACTTTGGGACTATGATGCAGAGTTAAACCCGGAAGTGAAACAACTGGGCATGTAAGGCATTCAGGGCAGGTGTAGGCAGACATTCAGTAATTCAATAGGGAAACCAGCCAGGTGGAGGACTCTTGAAGATAGGTTTTACCCTGTTCAGCCTAAGAAGTTGGCTGGATCAGAACTGACTGTGGTCTGTTTCCTCTCTCTGATATTCCAGCTTTTCACCAATATCTGGCTCTGAGTTTTTATTAAACACCAACCAGAATTAGTGCAATATTAGTCACTGTTAGTTATTAATATTGATAGTCTCAATTCTCTGTAAACATTCAGAAAATCACAATAACATACTTTAAAACCTTGTACTCTGAAAAATCTGAAAAAATGGATAAATTTCTTAATAGTAACATTAAACCAAGATATAATAAGCAATTTAAATAGACCTGTCACCTCTACAAAAATAGTAAGAGTCATTAAAAAACGAAACAAAAAAAAAAAAAAAAAAAAAAACCTCCCAAGCAAAACTGAATAGGGACAGAAACTTTTAGCATTAAACTTTACCGTATTAAAAAGAAGATCTAATTCCAGTATTCCTCAAATTATTCCACTAATTACACAGAGGGAATATTATCCACTCATTTTAAAAAGTCACAGTTACCATCATACTGAAACTAAATAAAGAGTTAACAAGGAAAAACAATTAAAAATATATTTCCCTTCTGAACATAGATTAAAATATACTCTATAAAATACGCCCTTGCAAACAAAATCTAAAAACTCATCAGAAAGACCATATACCATGATCAAGTAAGTTTCATCCCACAGATGCAGGGATGATTGATTGATCATAGGGCAAAATATAATTGAAACCCGCCATGTAAACAAACTGAAAAGCTAATGTCTTGTAGTCATCACTAAATACAGGAAATGACTTTGAAATAATCTAAAAACCCCTCAAGATAAGTGTTAGAGAGATTATGAGTACAAAAGATATATTTCACCATAATAAGGCAGTTTACTGCAAGCTCCTATGTAAATCAACTTAATAAAAAGTAGTCCTAACCAATATCACTAAAATCAGGGCCAGGACAAAGTTGTTCCCTTTCTGATATCTATTTTAATGCAGCACTTGAAGTTTTAGATAGAGCAATCAGAAAGTCAACAGAAGGAGAACCAGGGGATACAGATTATAAAGGAAGAAGTTAAAGTGTATTCATTTGGAGATGATGTGGTATATTACATAAGTGATCAGAAAATCTACTGTGAAACTTGTAAAGCTGAGAAACACTTTTAGCAAAATAACTGAATATAAAAGTAACTCACAAATTTAGTAGTCCTATGGTATACAAATTTCAAATGATCTTAGAAAGAAATCAGAGAAACAATGTAGAACATATCAAGGTATCCTTAGCCAAGGTTTTCCATTCTGGGGTATTTGTAGGAGCAAAAAGGTCCATCTTACCAAAAGCAATCTATAGTTTCCGTGTAGTCCCCATTAAAATCTCAAAGATCTTTAAAACACATTTAATTGCTTCATATGGAAAGAAAGAACAAAAGTTCTCAGGTAGCTAAAACAATTCTGAATAATAAAATAAAAAGCTACGGGTGCTATTATTACTCCAGATTTCAAGATGTACTACAATAGATACAGTTATACATAGTAGTAAGAATAAGGTGCTATAAGACAATGATCTTGTATACTGTAAAGATTTGTGACTCACTGTTCTAATAAAACACTGATTGACCAGAAGTCAGTCATGAAGGATAGGCAGGGTGTTCAGACTAAGAGAATTCTGGGAAGAGAAAAGGCAGTCACCAGCCAGATACACCAGAGAAAGCAGAATGAGAATATCTTAATGAGGAAAGGTAGCCACATGGTTTAAAAATATGAGATAATTTAAGTGGAAAAGCTAGTTAGTAGTTGCTTTAGCTACTGGCCCAGCATTTACTATAATATTAAGCATCTAAATCAATAACTTGGGATATGGCTGCTGGGCATTTGGGAATTGTTGGGGGGACAGAAACTTCATCTACAATATGGTATTGTCATGAAAACAGTCACAGTAATGAAGGAAATATAATAGAAAACACAAATGTAAAACCAAACATCTAAGTAGATCTGACATTTTATAAAGAGGCCAAATAAACACTGTAAAAAAAAAAAAAAAGGCATTTTCAACAATTTGCTGGTCAAACTTGATGGTTGAGTGTAGAATATTCCAAATAGATACATACCTTTAATCACCTCAAAAAACCAAACCAAAACAAAACAAACAAAAAAAAAGTAAAATAAAATCAAGAAACAAAATCTCGAGTAGAAATTGGTCAACAAACTCAGCATGAATCTAGATATACTAATTCCAAAAGAAAGAATGGACAATGCCCCAAATTCATCGGCACGGGAAAAGCCTTTCTGAAGAGAACACCATTAGCACAAGCACAAAGATCAACAACTAATAAATGATACCTCATAAAGCTAAAAAATTTCTGCACAGCAAAGGTCACTATTAGATTAACAAATTGGCAGTCTGAAGAATTGGAAAAGATTTACTCAAATTGCATATCTGGTAAGTAGAGGGCTCGTTTAAATCATATAAAGAATTCAAGAAAATACATATAAAAGCCCAAATCACCCCTGAGAAATGTGCTTAATTCTCTCCAAACAGAATTCTCAATAGTGGAAACTCAAGCATCTTAGAAACACTTAGAAAGTGATCAGTATCAGTTGCCAGGGAAATGCAAATCAAAACTATGTTGAGATTTCACTTTACATCTGTCAGAATGGTTAAAGTCAACAATATGAGGGACAGCTCATGCTGGCAAGGATGTGGAGTAAGAGGAATATTCATGCATTTCTTGTATGTGAGGTAGTTCCTCGGGAAGATGGTAATTGATCTACCTAAAGATCCAGTTATTCTACTCTTAAGCACGTACCCAAAGGGGTATGAATGAACTGTATGGGGCTGAAATGGGATGGTCAAGTGAGAGGGTTATGGGAGGGACCAACCACAGGAAAACAAATAAAATTAAGAGAAATTTGATGATGGTATAGAAACATTAGAAACTTCTAAAATGCATACATATATGAATGTGCTCTAAATTAAATCACAAAATAATGGGAGAGAAAGCATCCCAACAGGCCATCTCTTGTCACCAAATAAGACTTCCAGTACCAGCTTTGGTTTATATCTAATTAAATTTTTGGTCATAGGAGCCCTGTGGAAATTCCCAAACAACCTGGGCTGTAGCCAAAACTAAAGACCACTCTCCACAAACTGAAAACAATGTCTTATGTCTGACAACTTACATAACTCACTGCACGTGAAGATGTTACATTTGTGCCTCCGTAGAGCCTTCAGTTATATTTTATAGCATGTTTATTATAGGAAGGAATACTGCATGTTACCAAAGGAGAAAGGTAAAAACCAAGCCAAGTACAAATTCTTTGATCAATAATGTGTCCCACCTACAAGGTATGCTAGGGAAGTTGTTGTACAAAGTTTGTGGTAGTAAGAAAACAATAGCAAAACCAAATAAAAAACCACTTTATGAGATATAACCCATACCTAATGTGAGTGACCAAAACCAGAAGCTAAATATCTCATCGACCCAGGGTAAAATCAAATAATTCTGGCTATAAATAAATATATAAATAACAACAAAAACCCAGAATGAGAAAATGAGTTCTAATGACCTCCTGTTTATATGTCTGTGCTGTGTTCACCCATCTTCAGAGAAACTTCCACCTGTGGCAGATTGGAACAAATACAAAGAACCACAGTCAGGCATCATGCACAGAGTGAGAGTGTTTATGACATGTAGGTTTTCCCTTAGAGCTCAGGGAACACCATGGAAGAAGAGGGGAAAATATATCTAAGGGATAGAGTAGATACAGAATACTGGAAAGCAAGGCTTTCTAAGGTGACATGACTGATGCTCAAAAGAACTCATAGAGACTGGAGCAGCATGCCCAGGGCCTGCAGTGCTTTGTACTTGGTCCCCTGTACTTACGTTGTACCATCAAGTGTAGTGTTTTTATTGAGCTTCTAAGTGTACAAACAGGTTCAGACAAGTGGGTCTCTGATTCATTTTTCTTCCCTTAGCTTAATTTCCTTCTGTTGGTTTGTTCTGCCCAAATTGAGGTGAAAATTTCTATACTATCTTATTGTAGTTTATTTATTTTCTTGTATTTTTTAAAGGATAAGTAAATGAATAAAAATCTGGCCATTTGGGTAATGGTAAACAAACAAATGGTCATTTATATCTTCTGAAAGTGGGAAAATCAGTTTCCTCCAATGAAAGGACACTTGGTCTATCAACCACTCCAGGGCAAGCCTCATGTTCAAGAGTTGTTGACTGACACACAGTGTACTCCACATGTTTTTGCATGTGCTATTATTTGATAGAGTTTCATGAGAATTTTTTGTTATTGTTTTTGCTCTTTCTCTTTTGTTTTATATTATTTTTCTCTTTCAGTGTGTTTTTACTTTTTCCTTGTTTGGGAAGATTTTATTGTATTTGGTTTGGTCTTTACTTTTTTTCTTTTGTTTGAGGAATAATTTAAAGTTTGACCTATAGAGAGAAGGGGAGGATCTAGAAAAATTTGAGAAAGAATTTATAAGCTTAAGAACTGTTTTAAATAATAAAAGTATAATAAAAAAGAAAAAGAACAGAAGAAAATCAATCAAACAACAACAACAAACCCACAAAACAATATTAGATGTAAGAAACTTTTTTAACATTGCTGGCCAGGGCCATTAAGAACTCCCCAGTAATGTAACTATTCATGTTATCAGACAGTCCCATATAAGCTTCAAATAGAAGGAAGGCCATCAGCAGTTCTACCCAGTGTGAAGGATAACAATAGTTATCCTGGCACAGTAATCCTAATGATGCTATGTTGGCAACATACCCTCTCAATAACCAATAGGTCTCCAGTTGGACTTAAGTCCCATTGAGCAAGGTGAAAACCACGAATGTGATTGGAAACCTATCCAGCTACTTTGTATTAGCAAAGTCAAAAATAGGGAAATAATCTACAACTGCTAAGTTATTAAGCCAATATAATTACTCAAAAAAAATCTACAAATAGTTGTCTTTACACACACAGATAGGTGTAGTCTTCACCTTTTCAGGGAAAGCTATCTTTGCACCAGACAAAGATAATTACAATAAATCCACCACCAATCATAATGAAGAAGTGTGGAGCCCAGTCCTAGTGAATACACATACAAAAGAATCCCGCACTTAAGGCTAAGTGAACACGGAAGAACAAGGAGAAGGAGGGTATAAAAGAGAACTGGTTATGAAGATTTTCTGTGAAATTGCATTTCCTACTTATGCAAGAAATACACCCGTAAAATCTCACCCACATGAGTTCTCAAGTGTGACCTGAACAAGGATGACAACAATGATCATGTAAAACTTAAAGAACAAAAGCACATGAGGCCTTCGCCCTACAGAAAGAACTGTAGGCAGTTAAGGAAAGCTTAGAACAGTGGAAAAGGTCCTCCAAAAGATAGAGTACACCAAATTGCTGTTCAGCATCAAATCACCAACTGTGGGACATAAACATGGAATAAACGGTTATGTTTAGAAATACATAGGCACATATATATGTGCATGCAATAACATTTCAAAAAAGCAATGAGTTCAAAAGTGATGGGAAAGGAGTATATGGGGAGATTCTGAGGAAGGAAAAAGTGAAAATCATTCTAATTAATTTAAAAATCTCAAAAAAATTAAACAAGCACATCTTTTTATTATTTCATGGCTGACCACTTGGTATTGGATAACTGACCAAGCAAGAGAGCACTCCTGGGAAAGGGCTCTTCTCTACTCTCAGTATTCCATAGTTTCTCATATGTCTAGGTCTCCAATCCTATGAGATTTCTCTCTGCCATGCTAAATTGTTGTTTTAGGGTTTATATTGCTGTAAATAGATGTGCCATGGTCATTGCAACTCTTATAAAAGAAAAGATTTCATTTGGTGGCTTGTATTTCAAAGGATAAGCCATTATCATGACGTCAGGACATGACAATATGCAGGAAGACATGGTGACAGAGAAGGAGCTGAGAGTTCTGCACTTGATCAATTGGCATCAGGAAATGAACTGTCTCACTGCGTGTGACCTGAGCATATATGAAACCTCAAGGCCCACCTCCACAGTGGCACAATTTCTTCAGTAAAGCCACACCTCCTAATAGTGCCACTGTCTTTGGGGACCATTTCTTTTCAACCCTGCACACATGACTATTGGTGTTTCCTTGTCTTATTTTTATTTTTTTTGACCTTGCTTAAGAAATCATGTTTATGAAACTTCATAGACATAGCTTTCCTAAATTTTCTATGATATTCAGTCTCACATCCTATTTTCTGTTCCACAGGCCTTTAACATCTTTGGTCCCCCATCAATTATGGTGTTCTTTAAGCCTCTTAATGTTATATAGATTTAACTGATTTTGACTATCAGGAAGATAGATAATAGATGATAGATAGAGTGTATGGCAAAAATTAAGGCAAGAGAGGCCGAAAACATGAATTTGAGAGAAAGCAAAGGGATGGTAATTGAAGAAGTTAGAGGGATAAAAAGAAAACAATAAAACCACATAATTGTAATTTTTAAATTAACAAGTTTTGCAAACATCTGACATGTTTGAGAATTTTCAGGAAGACTGATTTGCCATAAGGTAGCAAAGCAAAGGCTAGCTGAGCTGCCTTGTAAGATCATTAGGTAATGGTAGATACTTGCAAATTGTCTACATATCTGAAGATTTCTTTCATAATTAGTATTTCAGATTTTGTACACAATTATATTTCCATGTAAAGTAATAACGCACCTCTTAAAATATGTCCATTTCAATTTTATATGAGTATTATGTCATCAACAAAGTGCAGACTGGTCTCAAATTCATAATCTTTCTTCCTCAGACTTCTCAATGCTGGGATCAGATATACATGATGCCACACCCAGCTTTTATTGAAACTTTAATTCTTGCTGGGATTTTTGCTAAAACTTGCATATTTTTTAAGTTTTGTAGTAAACTGAAGGACTGCATAAATCCTATCATCTCCAATGCACATATTTTCTATCTCTTACATATTGAACCCTCAGAAAGCAATTACAGAATAATTCATGAAGAAATAAATGTGTCTTCACATCTTATTTTTTCCTGGTTATTTCTTGCACAGAGACATATGGGACAATATGGAAACTTTTGCCTATGTGAAGAATTTTCACAATGCCTTTAAAGCTTTGATACTTATTACACAAAGGAAAAGAGTATATTAAAAATGTGTTTTCACAATGTTATATAAGTCTGTATAAGAATACCAAAGAAGTAGATGTGGACAATTATCCTTAATTCCCCTTAGGAAGTAAATGTGTGACTTTCCTTTTTCCAGTATTCAACTGCTTACCATATTTGACCCAGAACATTACCTTATTGTTTTTGCTATTTTTTTGAAACAATAGGAAAATACATGTAGTTCTCCCTGGGCATTTTAGATCTTATTCCATGTATTTCAAATATCTTTATAGTGCAGTTACTTATGGTCATTCATATTCTTCTTAAGAGGAACTTTCCATAGTCCACTCGTCCTATATAACATTATTCTAATTTTATATGATTAGTATTTTATTGTGCTTATCGCTATTTTATAGTGTGTTTTTATTTATTAGTTTAACATATTATTTATGTCTTCTAAAATGTCATGGTGAGACCCAATAATTACCCTGTTGTTTATTGGCACATTTTATGTGAAATAAAAAAGTGTCAATAATCTCGAAATCACAATGATACACTTTGAAACAATATGTAAATGGAGAATCAATAAATTTAAAATCAGTAAAGATTAAAAGTTCTATAATATTCTATATTTCAATTTTATCTTACAGGATAAAAAAAAAGAGTATCTTATTCTATAGGTGAAAATAAGGTTAGTAACCCAAACTCAGGGTCGTAATTGTGTACTAATTAAAGACAAGGCTACAGAAGTAGAAAGGAGAAGGTTGAGGAAATTCTGAAAAGATGGAAAGCATCTATGTTAATTAATTGATAATCTTTTTCCTGAGCAGTGGGAAGCACAACATGCATTTACATTAATTACAATATGATGTATTTTGTATCTTAGAGAAATAAGTTAAATTGTTGGAAGTAAAATGGAAGAGGATGTGGCTACAGGCCAAGGATCTAGGTAGAAGATTGCTGTCAAGGTCAATGGCGCATTTCTGAAGTATCCTCTGAAAATACTTTTTTTTTTTTCCTTCAAAATGTGAACCCTGCAGTATTTAGTATTAAAAATAAACAAATAAATCCAATTCTCTTCTATAGTTTAAATGGCTCAGGAATATTTTGCTTATATTAATAATGTATACTTTTATTATAACTATGTATATTATGAAGTTGTATTATCTTATTATTTTTTATTTAAAACTATCTTTTCATAGCTCTTCTTCCATTCCCTTCTCTCCCTCACCCTTCCTGCTTCCACCTCTCCACTGATATCTCAAAGAGTATAAGATCTCCTATGGGGAGTTAACAAAGTCTAGAAAACCAAGTTGAGGTGAGACCAAGGTTTTGCCCCCTATATCAAGGCTGAACAAGGTATCCCTCTACAGGTAATGGGATTTAAAGGGCCAGTTTATACACTAAGGATAAGTAATCGTCCCACTGCCAGAGTCCCTACAAACTGCTCAGGCACATAACTGTCATCCACTTTTGAGGTCCTAGTTCAATCCTATGCAGGTCTCTCAGCTGTTAGCCAAGAAAGAGTGAGCTTTCAGTAGCTTCAATAAGCTGACTCCTCGACTGTACTAGAAACTGAGTATAGCACTTATTTTTGGATCCCTGTATCTATATCCATCAGGGGCTGGATGAACTTTCAATGATAGCAATGAGGGTGATCACCAATTTTACTACAGAAGGCCAGTTCAGGTGCCCTCTCCACTATTGCTTGATTCTTAGCTGGAGTCATCCTTGTGGATTCGTGTGTTTCTTCATAACTCCAAGTGAGTGTCTCTGTCAAGATTTTATTTCATTGTTCTCCTTCTTTGTTCCTCCCTCAACTCTATTGTCCTGTTTCCTCATGTTCGTCCCTCCCTCAACTCTATTGTCCCGTTTCCTCATGTTCTTTTCTTACCTCCTCTTACCACCCCACATGATTCTAATTCTTTAGGAAATCTTGTCTATTTCATTTTCTCAGAAGGGAATCTTTTAGAGTCCTTCTTGTTACATAGCTTATCTGGGGTTGTGGATGTAGCCTGCTTATCCTTTGATTTATGTCTAATATTAATTTATTAGTGAGTACCTACCATGTTTGCCTTTCAAGGTCTGGGTTACTGTAGTCAGAAGTTTCTCTGTCCAACCCAGCTTATCTTGTAGCCATTTAGTTTCAAATAATCACACAAAGGTTTATATTAATAATAAAACATTTTGTTTATATCCCAGAATTATATCCCAGACTGTCAAAATAACTCATGATTTTTAGTCATGTTTAGGCATGTGTCCTGGTACCTTTATCTCAGTCGAGAATTTTCATTTTCCATGTCAGGCACCATAGCAGTAGGCAGTAATTGGAGCATAGGTAGGAGAAGGAGGGCAGAGTCAGAGAGATCAAGCCAGACACCCAAGGAAGCAACATGTAAAGGAACACAGGTGAGCCACAGGCCTTGTGGCAGGACAGATTAATGGAAATAGGTTTTATTAAGATGTAAGAGCTAGCTAGCAGTCCACCTAAGCCATTGGCCAAACAGCATGAAGCTAATATAAGTGTCTGAGTCTTTTTTTTTTTTTTTTTTTGAGGCAAAATCAGCTGCAAGCAGGTCTGGACCGTGTGGCTAGCTGGGCCAGAAACCTCATATTACATTCTGGCTATTAAAAAGAATGATGCAATGAACATAGTTGAGCTAATGTCCTTGGGTTAACAATTTGCAGGCTTTGAGTATTTGCCCAAAAGTGGTATTGCTGGATCCTTGGGGAGATTGATTCCCAGTTTTCTCAGGAACAGCTATACCGATTTTTAAAGTGGCTGTGCAAGTTTACACTTCCACCAGCAATGAGGAAAGGTTCCTTTTGTTCCACATACTCTCCAGCATAGGTTTTCATCTGTGTTTTTGATCTTAACAATTCTGACACATGTGGGATGGTATCTCAGCATTGCTTTGATTTGCATTTCTTTGATGGCTAAAGATGCTGAGCAATTTTCTAAGTAACTTTAAACCATTTGAAATTCCTCTGTTGAGAATTCCCTTTTTATCTTTGTATCCCATTTTTAATTGGATTATTTAGTTTTTGGCCTCTAGTTTCTTGAGTTCTCTATATATTTTAGAGATCAGGCCTCTGTCAGATGTAGGGTTGGTGAAAATCTTTTCTCAATATTTTGGTTATAGTTTTGACTTATTAACTATGTCCTTTGCCTTAGAGAAAGTGTTTTGTTTCAAGAACCTTCATCTATTAATGATTGTCCTTAATATCTGTGCTACAGGTATTTTATTTAGAAGGTGGCCACCTGTGCTTATGCATTCAAGGATATTTCCTACTTTTTTCCTATCAATTTCAGTGTACCTGGGTTTATGTAGATGCCTTTAATTCACTTGAACTTCAGGTGTGTGCAAGGTGTTGTTAGATATGGATCTATTTACATTCTTCTGCGTGCTATCATCCAGTTATGCGAGCACCATTTGTTGAAGATACAATCTCTTTTCCGTTGTATATTTTTGGACTCTTTGTCAAAAATCAGGGATTCATAGATGTGTGAATTAAGGTCTGGTCTTTGATTTGATCCCATTGATCCTCATCTGTTTTTATAACAGTAGCAAACTGTTTTTATTACTGTAGCTGAAGTCAGCGATGGTGATACCTCATGAAGTTCTGCTATTGGACAGTTATGTTTTGGCAATCCTGAGTTTCTTGTTATTTTATATGAAGTTGAGTATGTATTTTTCAAGGACTATAAAAAGCTGTGTTGGGTTTTTGATAGCGATTGCCTTGAATCTGTAGATTGCTTTTGGTAAGATTGTCATTTTTACTATATTTACCCTACCTATTCAGGAGCATAGGAGATGTTTCCATTTTCTGATAATTTCTTGAATTTCTTTCTTCAGTGACGTAAAGACTTCTATGGTTAGAGTTATCCCCAAGATATTTAATACTATTTGCAACGATTATAAAGGATGATGATTCCTTGATTTCTTTTTCAGACTTTTTATCATTTGTGTATAGGAGGGCTATTGATTTTTTTAGTTCATCTTGAATCATGCTACATTGTTGAAGGTATTTATCAGATGTAGGATTTCCCTGGTAGAATTTTGGGGTTTGCTTGTGTCCTATTATTATTATATCATCTACAAATAGTGATAGTTCGACTTCTTCCATTCCAATATGTATCCCCATAATCTCATTTTGTTTTCTTACCACTCTAGCTAGGATTTCAAAAACCATATTGAATAGATATATATATATAGAGAGAGAGAGAGAGAGGACAGCTTTATCTTGTTTCTGATTTTAGAGGGATTGCTTTGACTTTCTCCATTTAGTTTGATGCTGCCTGTTGGCTCTCTGTATATTGTACTTATTTTGTTTAGGTATTTTCCCTGTATTTATGATCTCTCTTGGATTTTTATCATGAAGGAATTTTGGATTTATCAAAACCTTTTCAGCATCTAATGAGATGATCATGTGTTTTTTTTTTTCTTTCAGATTGT
Organism: Phyllotis vaccarum; assembly: GCA_033318265.1. Classification (NCBI taxonomy): domain Eukaryota; kingdom Metazoa; phylum Chordata; class Mammalia; order Rodentia; family Cricetidae; genus Phyllotis; species Phyllotis vaccarum. Next base: position 101,447,497 of record JARWLC010000008.1, on the reverse strand, counting down.
TTATATGATGGATTACATCAACAGTTTGTCTTATGTTTAATCATCCCTGCATATGGGATGAAGCCTGCTTGATCATGGCTGATAATTTTTACATGTTATTTAATTTGGTTTGCCAGTATTAAATTAAGTATTTTTGCATACTTGTTCATGAGGGAGATTGGTCTGTAATTCTCTTTCTTTTTTGAAACTTTGAGTGGCACGTGTATCAGCATGACTGCAACCTATAAAAACAGTTTGACAGTGTTTTTCTGGTTTCTATTGTATGGAACAATTTGAGGAGTATTGCTATGATATTCATTTTTTCTTTGAATGTCTGGTAGAATATAGCACTTAAACAACATGGCCCTGGGCTTTTTTTCCCCTTGGGAGACTTTTAATAGCAGCTTGTATTTCTTTGGGTGTTATAGGTCTATTTAGGACATTTATCTAGTCTTGATTTAGTTTTGGTAAATGGTGCCTTTCTAGAAAGCTGTCCTTCTTTTTATTTATTTATTTATTTATTTATTTATTTATTTATTTATTTATTTATTTATTTATTTATTTATTTATTTATTTATTTATTTATTTATTTATTTATTTATTTATTTATTTATTTATTTTTGCTTTTTACAATTTAGTGGAGTATGAATGTGTCCTAACAATATTCTGAATTTTCTATGTCCTTCTTTTCATTTCTGATTCTGTTAATTGGGATACACTCTCTAACCTTTGGTTTGTTTGAAAAAGAGTTTGTGTATCTTGTTAACTTTCTCAAAGAACCAACTCTATGTTTCTTTGATTTTTGTAGCATTCTCTTTGTATTGAATTGAGCCCTGAGTTTGATTTTTATACTCCTTCTATGAGAGTTTACTTCTAATTTTTCTTGAGTTTTCAGCTGTGCTATCAAGTCTTTTAAGTCTTAAAATTTTCCTAAGGTTTTTATGTAGGCATCTATTCCTATGAATTTTCCTTTTAGCACTATTTTTACTGTGTCCCATAAGTTTGGGTATGTTGCAGATTCATTTTCATGAAATTCTAGGAAGTCTTTTATTTATTTACTTCTTTCCTGACTCAGATGTGGTTCAATTGAGAGATGTTCAATTCCTTAAATATGTAGGCTTTCTGTAGTTTTTGTTGTTGAACTCTAACTTTAGTCCATGATGTTCAGATATGATACAAGGAGTTAATATCACTATTTGTATCTATTGATAATTGTTTTATGACTGAGTAGTGGACAATTTTAGAGAAAGTTCCATGGAGTCCTGAGAAAAAGGCATATTCCTTTGTGTTTTGGTGGAAAATTTTGTATATATTTATTAAGTCCATTTGGATCATAACATCTGTAGATCCCTAATTTCTCTATTAAGTTTCTGTCTTGTAGATCTGTCCACTATTGAGAGGGAGGTTCTGAAGTCTCCCACTCTTAATGTGTGGGGTTTGATATGAGATTTAAGCTATAGTAGGGTTTCTTTTACTATGTAGCTGCTTTTGTATTGGGGCCATAAATGTTTAGGGTTAACACTTTAATTGGCTATTTCTTACTGAGATAAATAAGTAATATCTATCCTGATCTCTTTTGATAGACTTTAGTTTGAAGTCTATTTTGATAGATATTAGGATGGCTACACTAGCTTGTTCCTTAATCAATTTGATGGAAGAGTATTTTCCCAACCCTTTACTCTGAGCCTGTGTCTGTCTTTAAAGTTGAGGTTTGTCTCTTGTATGCAGCATAAAAATGGAATTTGTTTTTTGTATTATTGTTTTATCCTGTGTCTTTTTATAGGTGAATTTAGTACATAGATATTGAGGAATATTAATAACCAATGATTGATTGTTACTTTTTTTTTTTTTTTTGGTGGTACTGTGTGTGTTTCCTTTCTTAGGATTTTTCCTTTGTGAAATTATGTATTGCTTGTTGTTTCATGGGAGTATCCAGCTTCTGAAGTTTGCAGTTTGCCCTCTACTACTTTCTGAAGGGCTGGATTTTTGGATAAGTATTGTTTAAATCTGGTTTTGTCTGGACATATCTTGATTTTCCAAATATGTTGAATCATAGTTTTGTTAGATATAATAGTCTGGGCTGGCACTCATGATCGTCTAGTGTCTTTATAACATCTGACCATAAAACTTTTGGCTTTCATTCTATCTATTGATTAAATTGGTGTTATTCTGATTGGTCTGCCTTTATAAATAACTTGGCCTTTTTCCTTTGTCTCTTAGTATTCTTTCTTTATTATGTAATTTTAGTGGCTTGATTATTATGTGGTAAGCAGACTTTAATTTGGGAGGTCTAGTCTGTTTGGTGTTCATTAAGCTTTTTCTATCTTTATAGAAAAAATATCTTTATTTTATATCTTTTTGTTTTTTAGATTGGGATAGTTTTCAAAAATTTGAAAATACTGAAAAATATATTTAATTTTGATGAATATATTTTCTGTGCCTTTGAGCTGGTATTCTTCTTCTTCAATTCTGATTATTCTTAGATTTGGTCCCTTCCTGGTGTCCTGTATTTTCTGGATGTTTTGTACTTTGAATTTTTTGGTATTAGTGATTTTCTTTGACTGATATAGTTGTTGCTACTTTTGAATCTTACCACTCCAGAGATTCTCTCTTCCATCTCTTGCATTCTGTTGGCTATGTTTGCATCTGTATTTCCAGTTTGTTTCTTCAGATTTTTCTATTTCTAGATTTGTCTCAGTTTGTGTCTTCTATATTGGTTCTATTCCAATTTTAAATTCTGAAATGTTTCCTTTTCTTTTTCTTGGTTTTATTTTCTTTTAGGAATTTGATAATCTCTTCCAATTTTTTGTTTGCATTTTCTTATATTTATTAAGAGAACTTGTGATATTCTATTTTAAGGCTTCTTTTATTTTTATAAAGTTGTTTTTTAAGGTTGTTTCCTTCACTTCTTCTGCACTGTCATGATCAAGTCTTGTTATTATAAAACCACCAGATTCTGGTGGTGCTACATTGTTCTTTATGTTGTTATATTGTATTCTTGCACTGATGTCTGCCCATTATTTCCTGAGATTACTGCAGGATTTGTCTGTGTCTCAGGGAGCTGACAATCTGTTCTGGCTGTGTCTGTGTCTCAGGAACTCTCTCTTGTTCCATCTTGGCTTTTTGTCCATTTGGAGGTAGTGTTTTCTGTGTCATAGTGACCTGTACTTGCTGTAATAAGAGCTGTATGATTCTGTACCTCAAGGATCCAATGTTGGTCCAGTATGCGCTCTTGATACAAAGACTTCTCTTGATTTTTTTTTTTTTTTTCGGAGTCTTGATCCAATATGTGCTATCAAGTTGTGCGTCTCAGGCACTCCCTTAATCCAGTAGATGCTGACATACTGTGGGTCTCTGATGTCCACTCTTGATCCAGTAGGTCCTGAAGAACCGGGGGTCTCAGATAGTCATTCTTGATCCAACAGAAACTGTAGAACTGTATGTTTCAGGGAATCTTTCTAGATCGAACAGGTATTGGGGATTTTTTTTTTTAATGGGTGCTAAGGTTCTGTGGGTCTCAAGTGGCTGCTGAGATAGATCACCTGGTAAGGGGGTGGTTTGAGGAATGATAGTTTTATAGTTAGAGTTGTCCAGAAAACTAGATTTTACTGGGGCTTCTGGCCTGCATGGGTTTTCCTGCTGGCCTGGACTTACAGGAGTCATGAATGGGGATGTGGTTCCAAGGGCTGTATCTCAGGGCGAGAGTTCTGGAGACCAGGGTCTCTGCCTAGGCTGGATGAAGGAGCATCACTCACCTCTTGGTCCACTGGGTACAGATAGTACTGTATACTTTTACTAAATACTTTATCTACCCTTTTTTTTTCTTTCCCAAGCCTACATGTTTTTTTTTTGACATAAACTGTAAACCATTTAGAGGTGTCCCTTTTTTTTTTTTTTTTTATTTTGGTCTGAATTTTTTTTTTAACCACATATCTCTATATTTCTGTGACCACATATTTAATCATTTTAATCTGCTAAATTATGGTTAGAAATAAAGGATCAGATATGGCCTTTGTCTCTACCTAGCTCCTTGGTCTATGAAACCTTAGCTTTATGGCAGAAGTATTGACAAGAGCCACATTTACCTCACCAATTCTGGGGAATTTTAGGGTCTACAACCACTCACCCCTCATGACTACAATTTAAGTATTTGGCAGCATGGAATCTTTCAAGCTTTTTGCCTCTAGAACTGAGTCAGAAAGTCTCTCCCCAAGAAAGTTCTGCTACCAAGAAGCCATGCTTGACTTTGTTCCTTTATTTTCTGTATGAACAGAAAGAAATCTTTTGCTTGCATTGAGGCTTCTGTGAGTCTTTAAGATTCTCCCATGTTTCAGTTCAAGTCTATGAGGTTCAGGTCACTGTGACTCTGTACCAAGAGACATGTGAGAGACATAACTAGGAATCTGTTATGGGCTTTGTTTCTGTATTCTAGAAACCTTTTTCAGACTTTATGTGGATGTATGTGTTTCACATTGGAACACCATTTGTGGTCAGAAGTTTCTGTCCTGCCTGGGCAGTCACACAGAGACATATTAATTATAAACTGTTTGGTCTATGGCTCAGACTTATTACTTGCTAACTCAAACTCTTAAACTAACCCATGATTCTTATTCATGTTTAGTCATGAGGCTTAATTCCTTTTTCTCATGGCAGCATCTTATCTTATTTCCTCTGCATCTGGCTTGCATTTTCTGCTCTGGCTTTTCTCTTCCAGAATTTTCCTAGTCTGGTTGCTCTGCCTCCACTTCCTGCTTGCTTCTGGCCAATGATTGCTTTATTAAACAAATGCAGGTGAAAAATATTTATAGCACTATCCCACAAATAACCTCATTCAGGTTGATTTTTCTTTCTAGTTCAACCCATTAGCCTACACATTTTAAGAGGCCATTTTTTTGTTGCATAATACTCTACTGGATAAATGTACTACATTTTTTTAATACCTACTTTGGTTCTAAGATGTGTTCAGTTTTTAGCTATTATGAATAACACTGCTATAAATATAATTGAGCAAATGACCTTGGTGTAGGAATATTCGTCATTTGAGCATATGCCCAAGAGTGGTATTGCTGAATCATGAGGTAGATTGATTCCCAGTTTTCTGAGAAACTGCCATATGGATTTCTAGGGTCGCTGTACAAGTTTATACTCTTACCAACAATGGAGGAATGATTCCCTAGTTGCACATCTCTGCATCATAGGATGTCATCACTGCTTTAGATCTTAGTCATTCAGACTGTATCTCAGAGTTGTTTTGATTTACATTTCTCTGACAACTAATGATGTTGAGAAATTCTTTAAGTGCGGTTGGCTATCTGAGATTCTTCTGTTGGAAATTTTCTGTTTAGATATGTACTCCATTATTTTGTTGGGTTATTTGGTATTTTGGTGTCTAGCTTCTTGAGTCCTTTATATATATTTAGACCTCAGCCCTCTGTCAGTATAGAAACAATCTTTTCCCACTCTGTAGACTGCTGTTTGTCTTCTGACTGTGTCCATTGCCTTAAAGAAGCTTCTCAGTTTCAGGAAGTCCCAATTGTCAATTGTTACTCTTGGTGTCTGTGCTGCTGGTGTTATATTTAAGAAGTAGTGCACTATACCATTGTGGTCGCCTTTATATTTGGGGGAATAATTATTCAGGATTGATAGTTCCTGTCGACAGATTTTTTTTTTGTTTTGTAAAATATATATGTAACGTCTTTCCTGATCTCCTTTGCTTGTTTTTAGTTTGAAATCTCTTATGTTGGATACTAGAATAGCTGAGTCCATTTGATTAGAATGTCTTTTCCCATCCCTTTCCTCTGATGTCGTGTTATCTTTTTAGTTGAAGGGTGTTTCATGTATGCAAGAGAAGGATAGAGCTTGTTTCTTATCTATTCTGCTAGCCTGAGACTTTTATAGAGGAATTGAGTCCATTGATGTTAAAGGACATTAATGGAAAGTAATTGTTTATTCCTATTATATTTTGGTGGTAGTGTGTGTTTTCCTACATGAGACTGTTTTATGTGAGATTATCTATTTTTTTTTGTTGTTGTTTTTGTTTTTTTGGGTGCATTTTACTTCCTTGGTTTGGAGTTTGTCTTCTAGTGTTTTATGTAGAGCTGGACTTGCAGATAATGTTTGATTTTGGTTTTGTCATGGAATATTTTTTACTCTGTGTTATTCTGATGGTTCTGCCTTTATAAGTTACTTGGTATTTTTCCTTTGCAGCAATTACTACATTTTTTTATTTTCAATATTTAGTGGTTTGATTATTGTGTGTGCAACAAGGGGATTTTGTTGGAGGTCTGGCTTGTCTGATTGTCTGTAAGCATCTTATATCATCATTGGAATTTCTTTAGATTGTACAGGTTTCTTCTATACTTTTGTTGAATATACTTTCTGAGCCGTTGAAATAGTAGTCTTCTCTGTCATTTATTTCCATTATTCTTAGGTTTGGTCTTTTCATGGTGTCCCAGATTTTCTGAATGTATTGTGTTATGACTTTTTTTTTTTTGCCTTAGTGTCTTCTTTGACTGATGAGTCTATTTCTTTTATGTCTTCGATGCCAGAATTTCTCCCTTCCATCCCCCTTGTATTTTGTTGGTTCTGCTTATCTCTGCAATTCTTGTTAGCTTACTCAGTATCACCTCTGTTGGTGTCTTTTATATTGTTTTTATTTCAATTTTCAGATCTTGAGTTATTTTCTTTACTTGTTTAATTTCTATTTGTTTTCTTTGTTTTTTATGAGATTTATTGATTTATTCCCATTTTTCTTTTTTTTTAAATTTATGTAAGGAAATTTTAATTTTTTTTCTATGAAGACCTGTATCATCTTTACAAAGTTATTTCTAGAGTCATTTTCTTCTGTTTCTTCTATATTGCTATGTTCAGGTCTTGCTGTTATAGAACAACTAGGTTCTGGTGCTACCATATTGTTTTGTATGTTGTTGTACGTATTCTTGCACTATCTTTACATATCTCTTCCTCCAATTGGTGCAAGTGGTGTCTGTCTCAGGAACTTGTTCTTGGTTCAGTCTGCACTAGCTGTGTTCGTGTCTAAGGAAACCCCTCTTAGTCCAATCTGAGCTATTGGTCTAATCAGAGCTTCCATGTTCTGTGTCACAGGAGCTGTTCTTGGTTAACAGGACCTGGCAAGCTCTGGCTCAAGGATCTACTGAAGTTGCAAAGTGATGGGTGGGTTTGGGGGAGAAGTGAGACATATAGATTTCAGGGTCTGACCAATAGTGGTATTAGTGGGGTTGCTTGCCTGCAGGAGTCTTCTCTGCTGGCCTGAAATTGGGGCAGTAATAGGTAAAAATGGGGAGATATATGTTGTGGCTCCGGCCTAGGTTCCACAGACTGGGCCCTCTGAGTGGGCTGGGTAATGTGTCAATTACGTCTTGCTGCAATAGGAGCTGGCAGATTTTGTGTTTCTGAGAACCTCTTATTTTACAGGGTAACGGATGAGTTTGGGGGAGGGGGAGGAAATTGTATATTGCAGGGTCTGACTGAGATGATTATTATTGGGGTACCTGATTGTAGTCTTTCCTGTTGCCCTGAAACTCTTGATCCAATAGGATTTGGTGGATCCTGTGTCAGCAAACCTCTCAGGTTGAAAGGTGATGAATAGGTTGGCAGGAGGGGAGAGGACTTATAGATTGAGGATCTAACTGATGGGGATGTAAGTGGGGGTACCTTCCTGCATGGAACTTCCCTGTTACTGGGAAAGCAATAGGTACTTGTGGGCATGCATGGATTGTACCTCCCAAACGTAGGTCCTTGAGATGAAGTGGGTAATGGGTGGGTTTATGGAAGGGGATAGGACTTGTGGATTGCAAGGTTCAATTGATAGGAGTGTTACTTGAAGTACCTGCCTGCAGGAGTCTTCCCTGCTAATGGGTGGGTGGGTGTAGGCATATATATGTTGTTTTCCCTTAGCTTGGTCCCAGAGATGAAGTGGTATTACATTTTATTTCATGCTTATAGATATGAAGGAAAGAAATGAATAAAAAGGAACAAATATATTTTTAAAATATAATTCTATTAAATATTCATTTTATTCAAAGTTAAGCTATAAAATGCATTTGTAAATAAGAGGATAAAAAAATAGACCAATGAAATATACATAGAAAAGCTAAGAGCAGAGGATAAGAAGGTCAGCCAAAGGTCAGTATTAACATAGGAGATCTGAATAAGGATTATAGAATGTTGTATATATAAAAAAGTACAATTTTATAAAATGCCAGAGCATAAAATAGGCTCATGAGAGCAAAGACATTGATGTATACACACAAGCAAACTTGAGCCAAAAAGTCTGTGCACTGATGGAATGAGATAACATGGAAAACTAACTGTGTGATCTCTCATATGATGTACATAGAAAAATAAGACAAGTACGTAATATGAAGCATAGAATAGTGTCTACCAGAATTAGAAAGCAAAGAAAAGTGAAGACATATTGATCAAATGTAAAAAAATGAATATAGGCTTAGGAGTTCTAGAGGGCAAAACTGTGTACGGTACTTGGTCAATTAATAATGTACAATTGGGAAATGCTGACTGAAAATAAAGCTTTGTTATTATACATACACACAGGTTTACTTATTTAAAGACACTAGATAAGCAAGTGATGTTATGTTAGCATGATCAAACTAGTAATTTTACTATGAATACCTGAACAATACGCATTCAATTATACATGAATATATAAAAACATTTTGCGTACTATATATGGTATACCATATATACATATATATATATATATATATATATATACAAACACACACCTTCTAATTGTAATATGTACAAATATGTGTATGAGGTACATGTTAATGTCAATGGGCAACCTTTGTGAGTTGGCTTTCTCCTTTCATTGTGGGTTACATTGCTTGAACTCAAGTGTACAGTAAGTTGTTTTTATCCCCACTGAGCCATTTTCTCATGCCTCAAGTGTATTTTTGAATCACAATTACATCCCAGCAAACCTGGAGAAAGTAATTATATTGAGCCAAGAGGTCAGCTTGACCCAGGCTCCAGTGTACCTGTGTTCCACGTAGGCAGAATTGTACTGTGATAAGCTTTATTTTCCACTTGGAGTCTTCTTTTATTTCCTTAAAGAAGTCATTGATCTTTAGCTGTAACTAAAATCAGAGAACATTTGCTTTTTAAAGTACTTCAAATAACTGATGAGTGTATAAAAATAATCTTCAATGATGCAGAATTCACAAAAAAAAAAATGTTTCTTGATAGAAACACTTTAGCAGCTATCAACCACAAGGAACATTCTTCTGGTTTCTAAAATAGGGTCCATTGTAGTAATTTTTCATTGTGAATGGATCTTTTTTGTGATCATATATTATACGTATAACAATAGAAAAAGCTTGCTGTTTTGAGTTCATTCATTTTTGATGACAATAGTTGGTCAAAAACAGATCAAAAAGTAAAACAGACATCAACAAATTGATGCCTGAGAAACAGGCTTAGATTTGGTACAAAATAATTATTGATCACTCATCTCCTCTTCTTAGATCCTCCCTGGAATTTTAAGTAAGACACATATTTGTGTGTCTTCTTTGATAGCTTCAGGTAGAATCTGTCAGATTCTTCTGGAATATGAAAGTGTAAGGTTAATGTCACAAAATGTTCATTTGTGTGAGTGGATGGAAATTTTTTCGAACTGTTACCTTACCCATTCCAAGTTTACTATTGACAGTGAGATGATTGTAATGGGTAATTCCTGCATTAAGTTCTAGTATGCCTGTGTAGCTAAATTGTCACTATATTGGGAATGAGATAGTCTATTTATAAAATTCTCATTTACAAACAGGCTTAGAAACAATTTCAAATCAAAATAAAACAAACAATAACAAAAAAAACTCAGAAAGACAAAGAAGGAAACCAGCAATGTTTTCTTTCCATGGTTACTTACTCAGGTATTTTTTCATGTCCACAGAAAACAATTTAAAGCATGGAATTTTTTTTTCAAATGATACAATTTAATACTTATCCACGACTTTTTCAGATGCTATTTTAACAACAGATAAGGCAAAATATAAAGAATAATAAGCAGGCATCAAATAAAACCAATGGTGCTTAGGGGTAATCTGTTATTACAAGCACAAAAAAATTGAAGATTTTCATTGCTTAAATTATTTTGGCTTATTTCTTCTTTGTGAATAAGTGTTCTTCAGGACAGCTTTTCTTGACAAGGGTTTATATTTTGAGGATAAGCAATTAATTCACTCTAGTAAAGTTGTAAAGGTCCAGTTACAATGTTATTAAGAGATTTCTGTTAATTAACTTTGGTGCATCTATCTGAGGCTATCTTCACTTAACTTATGACTATCATCATATTTCTTTCCCTACTTCTTCCCAGTGTAATTCTCATTTTTCAAACCCGATGACTCAATTTGCTTCATATAAGTTTGAGAAAGGATGTATTTTATCTTTGTCTTTTAAAAACCACTACTATCAACTGGGGAAAATTATTTTTCTATGTAAAATAGATGTCTCTAAATCTCTTCATTGATCCAAATGGAAAATCTCTGTTCAGTTAATATAAAACTTGCATGAATTCTATATTATTTATCCGTGTTTGAACTCACAAATTATTTCTAGTGAAAGAAGTAGACACATTTTGATAGCACTTCAGACACTGGCTCATTTCATCAGCTGTTTACCTATTGATCAGCAATCATAAGTAGATTTCTCTTCTGCTCCTTTACAGAAAGAATTGGTGAGATGTAGTTTAAATAAGCTAAATGTTAGCTTTTATTTTATTCAAATATAAAATACCAATTAGTGGAAAATTTACCAGAGAACTGAAATGTGACAATTTGAGGAATTTGACTTTTTAAGCTTAAATAATTGAATGAATGAAAATCCCCATGACTCATTTGTGTGTTCCGTGGTAGCAAGAAACAAATGTTACCTATTTGAGAAACTCAAACTGTAATTAAGGATACACTCAAGTCATTTGGTAAGAAACATGTTCATGTTTCACTGGTCACAAAACTTTCAGATAGGAGCATTTTTAGTTTATTTCAGGATACGCTTATATTGAGAATACTTACTTCAGTGATTTATAAATGCAAACAGGATTGTTTGTGACTGTATTGACTTTTGATGGTCTCTGACTCTAGAACATATCATTAAACCTGAAGTAAAATAATTATACTAAGTAAAGTGAACTGTAATTGTAGATGGGCATTGCCCACTGACGGCAGGTATTATTGGATATGAGTCGGTGTTTGTGGTGACCTCACTGATGAGCCCACATAGAACAGAAGTTAACATCAAGATCATTCTCCAATTACTTCTCTACCTTATTTGTTGAGACAGAGTATCTAAACCTATAGCTTATCAATTTGAGTAGAATGTATAGCCAATGAGGCTCCAAGGTCTATCTGACTTTGTGTCCAAGAACTAGGATGGATACTATGATGCAGGAAATAAATGTCCTTTCCTCTTTATAGATGAGAGTTAGAGAAAGATTGAAGCAACAACATTTAGGGAGCCAAATCACCCCTGAGTTAAACACACACACACACACAAACACACATACACATACACACACACATACTTTTTATATACATATATAGCCTATACATTCGCATTTCTATACAAACACACACACACACACACACACACGTGTGTGTGTGTGTGTGTGTGTGTGTGTGTGTGTACATTTTGTCTCCCTTTTAATATAGCTGGGTCACCTCAGCAGTCTCAATGATAATACATGACACTGTCTGGTTCTTTGTTTATTTCCTACTGATACTATACAAACCACATCTCATTATACTAGGACTGAATGATGTCACCAGAATGTAAATAATGTCACTATGAACTTTTACTTTTATCATCTAAATAGTTTAATGTGAGAACTAAAATCAATGTTTCTCTTATAAATACAACAAAGAATAGTAGTATAATTTTTGTTATATTTACCCAATAATTTGGGTATTTGATTCTAGTGAGTTTTGTTATTTCTGAAAAATAAAATCAAACTAGTCAATTTCTTTTTATAGGCACAATGACAGCACTTCTTTCTTTATTTAAAAAAATGTTTTTCTCCATGTATCCCAGTGCCTGCCTTTCCCTCCCTCTTCCGAATTCCTCCCAATCCTCCCTCAGCCTCCCCACACCATCACCCAAATCCTTTCCATGAGGAGGGTCACGAGAGCAAAGGTGGTTCAGTTCAGTCTGGTGTATCCATTTGAGGTAGGTCCGAGTTCCTCATCCCATTATAAGGACTGGGTTAGGCATTCTTCTGTAGGAAATGAGCTCTAAGGTGCTAGTTTGTACACAGGAACATAGTCTGATCCTATTCCACGGGGTTCCACATACTGCCCATTTCAGTTGACGGTCATGTATCTTTGGAAGGTTTAGTTCCTTTTCCTGAGGTTCCCCAGTGACTGTTTTTGATTCACTGAGCTCCCCAGAGCTTCAGACAGCCATGTCTGTGAGACTTCTGCTCAGAATTCCTATCTCTTTGCACATATAAACACTCTTCTCTCTCTCTTTCGCTGGACTGGGAGCTCGACCTGGTGCTTATCTGTGGATTTTTGCCTCTACCTTTATTTGTTGTTGGATGTAGGTTCTGTGATGACACTTACGGTTGTCATTCACTTCATTGTAAGACAATTCCTGCTTTGACACCCCCTCCACTATTGGCTGTAGTTCTAACGAGGGACATCCTGTGAGTTCCTGGAGGTTGTCCTAGCACCTGGCCTCTTTCCAAACCCACATTGTCTTCCTCTGTCAAGATATCGTCTATTTTTCTTCCTTTTTGAGGCTCCACTCACTCAATTATCTCCTTCTCTCATGATGTGTTTCCACCTCTCCTTGGTCACTGCCCACTATGATCTCAATTTGCTAAGGAGATCTTCTCTACTTTGTCATTCTAGGGGGATTATAGATGCACTGAACTTTATAGAAAAGAAAGTCAGAAATAGCATTGAACACATTGACACTCCTAAATATAACACTTCCTAAATATAACACCAGTAGCACAGACACTAAGAATAACAATTAATAAATGGAAGCTTCTGAAACTGGAAAGCTTCTGTAAGGCAAAAGATCCAGAAAATAAAACAAAATGACAACCTACAGAATAGGAAAAGATCTTCCTCAACCCTACAACTAACAGGGGACTGGTCTATAAAATATATAGACATCTCAAGAAACTACAGCCCCCAAACTTTGGAAAGTGGTATGGTGGTTCCTCAAAAAACTGGGATTCAACCTATCCTATGATCCAGCAAAATCACTTTTGTGAATATACCCAAAAATTGTAAATTCTTAACCCTAAAGACATTTCTTCAACTATTTTTATAGCAGTATTATTTGTAATAGCCAGAACCTGGAAACAACCTAGATGGCCCTCAACTAAAGAATGGATTAGCAAACTGTGATACACCTACACAATGGAGTACTACTCATTAGAAAAAAATGGCATCCTAAAATTTGTAGGCAAATGGATGGATTCAGAGAATATCCTCCTGAGTAGGTAGGTATCACAATCCGAGAAAGATAGACATGTAATGTACTCACTCATAAGTAAATTTTAGACCAAAAGCAAAGAATATCCAAGGTGCAAGTAGAATCCCTGTGCAGCTTGGGATCAGAAGAAACATAACAATGATTGCTTTTCAATCTCCAAACAACATTACCACACAGAACTTCATATAAGGTAAATTTCTCAGAAAATTTATTACTCATAAATTCACAAGATTCTTTCTAGAAGGACTCTGTCTAGGCATGTAATTTTTATCTCTTTTTTTTTTAGAGGTCCTTATGTCTTCACAGAACATTGACAAGCTGTATAGAACACTCTAGTTCTAAACATTGTCTAACTTTCACCAGGATTTTAGATACTTCAGTACTTCTGTTCAACTCATGGTCTCCACTACTGACCATTCCCCCTAAATGTCCTCAGTGTCTTGTAAATCTGCTGCTTGTTTCATGAATGAAAATCAAATTCCAAAAATATATTTTCTACTTACAATTTACATATTTATAAAATTCACCCAATTTTCCATCTTTAGAAATGGTGGGTTGTTGCAATTATATAAATAGTGTAATGAAAAAAATCCCTTATCATTTTCTCTTAGATCAATATTTTAGGTATTGCATCCCTATGGTTTCCTGTGTTTTTTTCAAGGGAAAAATTTAATCAATGCACATTATTGACTTTTTAAAAATTAAACTGTAGTACTCAATTTATTCATTGCATAGTTCGCATTTCTTAAGGATTCATATTGGATAATACCCATATCATACAGTATTTTATAAGCCAATTATAATTATCTCAAACATTTATTGTTGACTTACATATTTGCTTCATAAAAAGTCTACTTTCGTTCTCTGAATACAGAGATTAACATGCATAAATATGTAGACAGAATGTTAACAAGGGTGGCAGACACGGGAACATCCAACTTACAGCTGTTGGATTAATGCGGTAGATTTAATTTGGACTTGTTAATGCATGCTTATCTAAATAATAAGGCATATAACATAGGCACCAATATTCTCATTACTGATTATATTGGTTAAGCTTTTGCCTTAGCAAGGTAAAGTTTATTTTACTCAATATAGTTAAAATAGAAAAGTTAGATGGGAATTTAAAGAACCTTGAACATTGCAACATTTAAAGAGAGAGGAAAATCAGAAGCCATCTCTAACATCCTCCTGCACAGGATGCACATGCATGGAATCAGCTTTGCCCTTTTGAAAATTTCTAGCTGACCTTTAGAGTAGCTGAGCTTCTGAGGCTCAGCAGTAATAAAAAGAAAGTGTTCCTAGTACTGTTACCTATTTTGAACAAAGGAAAACTCATCTAACACTAAAAAAATATGTCTTTGACTTGCTTAACAGCTGTTAATTTTACTCTCATGAATAGGGATGATATTTTTAAAACTACTTATTCAAATGCTAGTGTATATTTATTTTAGATGCCCCAATCTGCCATTTAGTAGTTATAGTTTCATCAATTTATCATTTTCTTGTCTGTAATATGACCATAGTCTTTGAGAACCACATACCACAGAATCAATGCCAGGATGGATTATAGAATAAAATACAAATGTTAACAAGCACACAGCCTGCCAGATGGTATAGAGCAAATGGAAGCACTAGCCACATAATCAAGAGAAGGGAATTTAGGTTACCGCTGACATCCTTTTTATCAGTTCTGCCCTTATTTACAAATGGATGCAAGGATTCATGCTTAGAGAAGCCTTCCTTTCCTTGAGTTCTGAAGTCCTCAGCTGCATCGCTGGGGTTGGTTTAAGACCTTTTCACCTCTCAGCTGTGTTATTTTCCCTTGAACTTTATTACAGCTTTTCATCATATATTCTCTTCCCATGCTATGCACAAATTATAACAACTATCAAAAAAATATCTTCTCTCAAAATAGAAATTTCTGGACAACACATAAAACAACTGTGGAATGTCCAGTAAGAAAACCCACAATATAAAGAGAAGATGTGAATTGGAAAACAGTAAAAATACGCTATTCCTAAGAGGGAGAAAGAAGAAAAAAATCAAACAAAATCATTATAGATAGAAGCTGGAAATAAAGGAGTTTATTTAATTAAGTGAACGTCTTCTTATAGATTGAAACAATGTATGTTGCTATAATAGATTACCCAAATTTAGGTAATCATTGAGAAATGTTTATATTTACTTCTTCATAGAGGCTATGATGCCAGAACAAGGTGCCAAGATCTACTGAGGTTTTATCAAGGACTCTGTGCTGCTTGAGCAACAGGGAAAGAGCAAAAGGGCAGGCGAGTATGTACAGAAAAGAGAACCAGGGCTGTGTGTACTTACTATATAATGATATACACATGTCCTCAGAGAACTAAAACACATTCATCTCACTTATGCTAGATTATCCTGTGAATCAAGCTGTGGCTTTTAAACTTTTGGGGGGTCCAGTATCCCTTTAATAGGTGTTGCCTTAAACTACCAGAAACCCCAGGTATTTATATTATAAGTCATAACTGTAGCAAAAGTCCATTTATGAATTAGCCATGAAGATAATGTTATGGTTTGGATCCCCACATTATGAGAAACTACATCTTAAAAGGTCACAGCATTAAGAAGTTTGAGAACAAACATAGTAGAAGGACACAGACATATTCCTGAGGTCTGTGCCGCATAATTCTTGCATCTACAAGTGAACTCTACGTCTCAGCCCTAGGATATTGGGGACTGAATCCTGACATGGCATCATTTTCAAAATTGTAATTACTTGTAAACTGTAAATGGAGGTGCAGTTTCCACAAGCCTGCATCCACGTGAGATACTTGCCTTCAGGCTATGGCCCCTGTCTTTCCACCCACTGGACTATGTCTTGCCAAGACCCACTGACTGCCCAACCTCAAGCTCCTGATTCAAACTCCGTGAGGCCAGACCTTCCTGTAACCCAAGCCAACCCAGCACAGACACAAACCACCCCACTTGGATAAACAAGCGAGTGACGGGCTTTTCAGTCCTACTGCTCTAAATTTCAGAACCTAACTTCACTCCATGGCATATTCCATTCCTCTCCCCATCCCATCCCAGCACCAGAAAGGAAGCTGGACCCTGACCCCTCCTCTTTTGAAACTCTGCATTTTCCAATAGTCTGCAAGCAGGTGAGAAACATGCCTCCATGCTGTGCACACACCCTGGCCACCAACTAGATACGGTCCCACCAAGACCTATTCTCAGCCCAATCAGAAGCACCTGAACACCCTCCCTGAGGCCAGCCCTTCTGAGCAGACCCAGCAGACTACTGAGGCACAGGTACAAACCACTATAGTTGGATAAACAGGCACAGGTTCAAACTACAACAGTTAGAAAAACAGGCACAGGCACAAGACACAACAATGAAAAAAGAAGATAAATAAACACCAGTATAAGCATTCTTTCAACAATCAAAAGAGAAATATGTCACCACCAGAATTCAATGATCCTAGAACAGCAAAACTTGGACAGTGTTGATATTCCAACATAATGCTGAAACACAAGAAAATGAACTTCAAAGTCACCTTATAAAGATGATAGAGGCTCCTAAAGAGGAAACAAAAATTTCCCTTAAGGAAGTCAAAGAAATAAAACAAACAAAAACTTAGAAGAAATCCCTTTAAATAATGCCATTAAAAAAAAAAAAAAACAATAAAAACAGGTGAAGAAAACAATTCAAGATTTGAAAATAGAAATGGAAACTAAAAGGCAGGAGTTCTGGAAATGAAAAAATTGGGCAAGTAAACATGAACTACAGATGCAAGTATCAATAACAGAATACAAGACATGGAAGAGAGAATCATAAGCATTGGAGATATGACTGAAGAAATTGATTAATCAGTCAAAGAAAATGGTAAATGCAATAAACTTCTAACACAAAACATACAGGAAAACTGGGACACCATGAAAAGACCAACTCTAAGAATAACAGGAATGGAAGAAAGAGAATCACAATTCAAGGGCATAGAAAACATATTCAACAAAATCCAGAGGAAAAATTTCTCAACCTAAAGAAAGACATGCCTATTAAGGTACAAGAATCTTATGAAACATTGGATAGGTTGGGCCAAAAAAAAAAAAAAAAAACAAAAACAAAAACAAACAAACCAAAAAAACCAGTCCCCTTGCCACATAATAATCAAAAGTAATAATAAACAGACAGAATAAAATATTTTAAGAGCTGCAATGGAAAAAGGCCAAGAAACTTGTGAAGACAAGCCTACCAGAATTATACTGTACCTCTCATCGGAGGCTCTAAAACAAGAAGATTCTGGACAGACACTAAGAGACTATGGATGCCAGCCAAGAGTACCCAGAAAAACTTTCAATTAACATAAACAAAGAAAACAAGATATTTCATGGGGGGAAAAAACAGATTTAAAAATACCTATTCATAAACTCAGTGTTACAGAAAGTGTTTGAAGGTAAACTCCAACCCAAGGACCTCATTTACATTTACAAAAATAGAGGCATTTGATAATTTCATTACAGAGAAACCTAAAGAAGGGAACAAACACACTACCATCCATGACAAAACCCCAAAATAACAGGAATTAACAAACACTGATCAATAACATCTCTTAATGTCAATGGACTCAATTCACTAATAAAAAGATACAAGATAACAGAATATATATGAGAGTAGAATTCATCCTTCTGCTGCATGCAAGACACCTCAAATTCAAAGACAGGTGTTACCTC
Organism: Phyllotis vaccarum; assembly: GCA_033318265.1. Lineage (NCBI taxonomy): Eukaryota > Metazoa > Chordata > Mammalia > Rodentia > Cricetidae > Phyllotis > Phyllotis vaccarum. The sequence goes on along the minus strand of JARWLC010000008.1, from coordinate 101,429,320 downwards.
AGAATAAAGGATTGGGAAAAAAATTTCGATCAAATGGAACTAAGAAGCTATCCTTATATCTAACAAAATAAATTTCTAACTAAAATTAATCAAAAGAGATAATTCATATTCATCACAGAAAAAAATTATCTAGATGAAATCTCAATTCTGAACATCTCTTCCCCACATAAAAAGGCACCAACGCTTGTGTCTTTTAGTAAAGAAAGATTACTAAATCTTAAATCACACATCAAACTGCATGTGTTAATAGTGCAAGACTTCCACTCCACAATACTGGTCTGCCAGACTGAAACTTAACAGAAAAAAAAAAAAAGAAACTAACAATATGTATGACACAGATGTCCTTATAGTCATCCATAGAACATTTCATATAAACAAAATTAATACATGTTTCAGCACCTCATGAAGCCTTCCTGAAAATTAACCACATACTTAGCCTAAGTCAAATATTAATAGAAAAAAATTTGAAATAACCCATTGTATCATATTGAACCACCATAGCCAAAAGTCAGGGTTTAACAACAACACAAACTACAGAAAGCCTACAAACTCATGGAAACTGGACAACTCTCAACTGAACCCACTCTGAGAAGAAATTAAGAAAGAAACTGAAGACTTCATAGAATTCAATGAAAATAAATCCACAACATATTCAAACTTATGGGACACAATGAAAGCAGTGCTAAGAGGAAAGTTCACAGCACTAAGGGCCCATATTAAAAAAAAAAAAATTGGAAAAATCTCAAACAAGTGACATAGTAGTAGCATACCTGAAAGTTCTAGTAAAAATATGAGCAAACTCATCCAGAATAAGTAGATAGCGTCAAATAATCAAACTCATGATTGAAATTAATAAAATTGCAACAGAGGAAAAATACAAAGAATCAATGAACCATAGAGTTGATCCTTTGAGAAAATCAACAAGATAGACAAAACCTTCTCCAAATTAACAAAAATGCAGAAAGAGAATACCCAAATTAACAAAATCAGAAATGAAAAGGTAGATATTACAACAGACACTGCAGAAATCCAGAGACTCTTTAGGTCATACTTCAAAAGTCTGTACTCCAGCAAATTAGAAAACCTAAGAAAAGTAGGCAATTGTCTGAATAGGTACCCCCTGAAACAGTAATTAAAAGCTCTCCCAAGCAAAAAAAAAAAAAAAAAAAAAAAAAAGAAAGAAACTCAGGACCAGTTGTTTTCAGTAAAATATTCTACTAGAAGTGTAAAGAAAAACTAATAACACTAATCACTGAGATATTTCACAAGATAGAAATAAAAGGTAAAACTTGGGATATGAGGCTATAGTCAAACTGATATTCAAGCCAACAAAGTTGCAACAAAGAAAGAGAACTACAGACCAATATCCCTCATGGACATTGATGCAAAAATAATATAATACTGGCAAATGGAATCGATGTACATATCAAATTCTGCCACCTGGATCAAGTAGGCTTCATCACAATGATGCAGGGATGATTCAACATATGAAAATCTGTCAATGTCATCCAGTATATAAAAAAATAGAGAAAAAATATAATTATCTCATTATATGCTGAAAAAGCTTTTGACAATATCCAACACTCATTTTTGGTAAAGGCCTTAAAGAGATAAGGAATACAAGGACAATACCTACAAATCATACCTTCAATGTGAAAGAAGCTGACATTCATAAATAAAGAAAACACAGGGAAACATAAAGTGATCCAAGAATAGTCTCCCTATATTTATTCAATATAGCACTTAAAGTTCTAGCTAGAACAGTAAGACAATAAAAAGGAAATAAGGGGAAAAAGTTGGGAAGAAAGAAGTCAAAATTTGCTATTTGTAAATGATATGATAGCATATATAATTGTGTGATGCCTTTTGTAGTAGGAGGTTTCTGTCCCGGACTTTCCAGCCTATCCTCAAGAACCCACAGACCCATGGAGACACACAGATGTTTACAATAGTTTTCAGCTAATCGACCTAAGGCCCAGGCATATCACTTGTTAACTCTTTTCCTTTAATCTAACCCATGACTCTTATCCTGTTCAGCCATGTGGCTTGGTACCTTTTCTTAGAGCTGTATAGTTGTCCTCTGCTTCTTCTGGCTTATCTCTGGCATTCTGCTCTGTGCTTCCTGTTCTCAGAGTTTTTCTTAGTCTGGTAGCCCCACCCACACTTCCTGCCTGCCTTTGGCCAATCAGCGCTTTTATTAAACCAGTGGGTGGGACAATTATTTACAATGAAACAACACAATCTGACACATATCCCCTTCTCTTCTTAAAACAAAAAGAACTCCAAATCTAATATTCTTCCCCCCCTTATGTATAACAGCTTATAAACAACACTGTAAATAAACACGAACATCTATAATTCATGTTTTGGGAATGTGGGTGTCATTCTCTAGGCTACCTCCTGCTGAATGGGAGCGTTGGCAATCCAATGGGAATCCAAAGAAAAATTTAAGGTCTTTAGTGGAGTAGTCTGTAAGGCAGGGTTATCTCAGCCAGTCTCCTTGATATTCTGACCATGACCCTGGTGCCTCAGCTGACATCTTGGAGCCCATTCTCCACAGGGGAACACCTAACTCTGCCTTAATAGTGGGATGAGGGACTCAGATCTACTTCAACTGAATATGTCAGACTAAACTGACTCACCTTAGGACTCCCTGTCTTCCTTGGGGAATGGATGGGGGATAAGGTGGGGGGAAAGCTGAAGGATGACTAGAAGAGCCTGGGAGGAGGCAAGGGAGTGGGTGCAGTGGTGGATATGGAAAAAAAAAACTTTCTAAATAAATTAAATAATGGGGCTATGTAAATGGTGACTAACTTTCTCTACCCGTACAGAAGGGAGATAGAGCAATGTTTATCTGTTCAATACCCACTTCGGGAAAGAGGCTTATGTAGACACCAGCTGTGGACTAGTTGCTTGTGTATTCTTTGGTAATGAATACTTGTGTTATAAGCTTCTAGTCAGTCCCTTAAGTGAGATGGCAAGGGCTTGGAAGTATAACTGGTTAAAAAAATTAATCAAAGGGCAGCAAAATAAAGAATCATTGTTATAGTCGCATCTATTGTAGCAAAATAGATTTTCTGCTCTTTGGGGAAAATACAATAATTAGTAGTAAAGTGCATAAGACTGATCTGAACAGTAATGAGATCATAATTTTTCTAGCTGTGTGTTTGAATACTGTGTTTGTAATTTTATCCTCCAATGCTTTTGAGTATTTGTTCACATTTATTGATTACTGGAAACAGTTGTCATTAACAACAACAAAAATATTCTGGAGCCAAAAGTCTTAATACTTTCATCCAAAAGAGGGATATAAAGAAATGGTCTTTATTTCTTTACCATTGAGACATCTACTTTACTGTAGTTTTTAGTAATCTGAGTACACAAATAGTTTAGGTAAGATGGATTCTTAATTCACTTCCTCTTGACTATAACTATGTTTAGAACTTGATATCAATAGGTTATAAGAAGTAGCATATTCTTATTTTTGTTGTAAAAATGGTGATAGACAACTATTCCTGGGCATAGTGTTTCCCCAAGGTAGACATAAGTATGTAAAGATCTGTATAAGTTGACTATAACCAATTCTTGTGAATGTAGACATGTATATTCTAAATGACAGTATATATTTATCTGTCCAAGAATGGATGGCTGCATGCATCTGTTCAGATATTTGAGAAATGATTTCCAGGTTTCTGCCCCATGTCTGAACTGGTTCTATGCCCAAAAGCTATAGAAAAGTCAACCACAGTCCCCATCTTCTTTGTGAGGTGACTGAACACAAAAGCATTTTTCCAATGCAACATGACAGATGGGGTAAAAAGTGCCACCTTGGGACCAGTTCATGTATAACCATAGAACTCACTGTAAGCCAGCTAATATTGGACACTTTCTTTTGAATAGCAAATGACAAAGAAGGCTGACAAGATCCTAATTATTGCTGCTTATGGCCCAGCTTTCCTCATGACTTCCTGGATGCTGACAGAAGAAGTAACACTAATAAAAACAAAGAACTATAGAGTTAATATGTCATTCTTACTGTAACACATAATCTCTCCATATGCAGCATGAGACACTTGGAGAGTCATAAATAAGAGACAAATAGCGATCAAATCCAGAGTTTACTGCAACTATACCCTCTATAGGTAAGCAGCTCCCAGAACTAGTATAAAAACACATTTATCATCATTTTATAACAATATATCCTATTCTGAAATAAAGTTTAAATTCATTTTATCTATAACCTGAGTTATAGGAGAGATAAATGAAATAATGAGACCATTTTTTAAAATTTTATATTTGGTAAATTTTTAATTTGTATAGGAGAATTAATGAGATGTTAAATCACAATATGAGAGCATATGAAGCAGATTTTGCCTCAGCTTGTCCTCAATTTAGAATATTATATCTTCTCAAATTTAGCTTGTTACCTTACTGACACCCATGTTAATTTTGCAGCAGGAATGAGAGTTAGAAATATGTCTCTTCAATATTCTTAGGTCAAAGCAAAAACTGTGTTCTTTGTTTCAACAGCTGTTAAAGAGTAAAAATTTATGTAAGGAGGATTACATGCATAGATTGCAGAAGAGAATTTCATTCCAGAGAGCCATTGTATTTTTAACTTAAACAAATTTCAAAGTATCTTCAAATATTTAGGACATAAGGTTAGTATTTTTATTCTCCAAGACAAGGAGAAAAGATGTTGATCTTTTACAGATTTTTTGCCTTACTGCATATTTTCTCTTGACAGAGTGTCTTTTCATTGGCTTAATAGCTGAGCAAATGGTGCTTTCAATCTTGTGTAATTTGGTCTAAGTATCTGTCATTTCCTAGGATCAGTGCCAGATGGACCATGGGAGCATCACTAAGGATTCATTTTAGTAAAATACAGTGAAAATCCATTCGTGGTCACAGGTGAAAAAAACGGCGATGGGTAAGAAAGGGGTCTTCTCAATCGAAGTCTGCACATGTAGCTTCCTGATAAGTATATGGGATAAAGCTGTCCTTTCAAATCCAATGCAGCAAGACAAGGACAAAAAGCTAGTCCGTGTCTCCACTTGAGTGACCATAGTATCGTAAACTGAGCTCTGAATTTCTACAGTGCTCTCCCTAAAGAGATCCTTCACAACAGGACTTACAATGCATACCCATTTTGAAAATGATAAAAAGACTTCAAAGGTAAATACTTGGGATATGTACCTTTTAAAAAGTATATCAAATTAAATTTATTCTAAATTCCTCTGAGGTCACACTAGTGCAGCCTTTACTGAATTTAGAAAATAAAATAAAATTTACAAATGTAGGGCTTTATTTTATTTTTTTACAAGCTAACAATATAAGAAAATGGTCATTTAAGCTACCTACATCCCTCTTGTGCTCTTGCTTTGTAAGTTTCTTAGGCACATTTCACTTTCAGACTTCATTATCATGGTTCTTCCCTTTCTCTTCAGTGTGTAGAGTGAAGAGATACAGACTCTTTTACCACTCTATAGTGCCTAAAAATAAATCAAGGAATATGTTGTAATTTAAAACATTTTTTCACAGCCAAAATTTTCATTTCTCTGATACTGATATACATTTTTACAAGGCTTAGCTCCTATGGAATTAGTAATTGTGTGATTATATTTCTAAATAACTCTGATACACAGTGAAGATATGGAATAGCAAGCTTATGACAATTTATCAGCAATGCAAAGCATAGGAAGGTAATGTAGCTCATCAAAAATATTCACAGTGGAAAGTGTTTAAATTTTTAAATTAAAAGTGCTATTTCACAATATGGCACAAAATTAAAAACCTTATAAAAGATATTGTAAGAATTTCATACCTTTGAATTTCAGTTATCAAATCATTTCAGAAGCTTGAAGAAATTTGTTTCAATAGTGTGTTTCAATACTTGAAAAGTATAAAAAGATCATATTTTCTGTGAATGTAAATGAAAAGAGAGAAAAGCAGTGTTTAAGAACTATTAGAATCAACATGAATGACATGTCACGTTACTGAGCAGCGATTATTCCATGTGAGAAAGACATAAGGAGACAGTTGCAATGAAGAAAATATGGGTGGGTACTCAAAACAAGAAATGAATCCTCTGATTCTTCCATATTCACCTGTGAAAATTATAAGCTATAAAAATTAAATTCCCGTTTTTTAAAGCACTTAGAATGAATGCAGATTCAGGCAAGATAGAGAATCTCTAGTCTGTCTTTTCTCTTTAATTTTTCTAATTTTAATTTTGTATTTTTTCCTCTAATTGAGATATGATTAAGATTCCATCAAGTGATAAAATGTCCCAAAAATGTTTTTGTTTATTTCTTACTCAAGTTATCATTGTTTGTAAAAAATAGTTGTAAGATTGTTTATCTGATTTTGAGACTGTGCCTTAATAGACCCCAAGTTGACCCATAACAGCTCAGGCGTGTGTAAAATGGTGGAGGGTGTTGACAGGAACGCCACAGCCTCAGTCATGGGTGCAGCTCTGGTAATCGTAACTGGTCACATGGTATGTGCTTAATTATGCTGGCTAAGGGCAGGGCGCTAGCAAGCTCATCTTTCCAACAGGAGTCAGTGTTTCAGATTAGCTGGAATCTGTTGCCTACATGTGTACTGATGCAATCTCAGGAGCGCCTGGGAAGGGTGTCATGCATACCTGTGGCAGGAGGAGATTGATGTGAGGAGCCAGGTAGCTAAGGCTTTTTGTGGGCTATTGACAGGTTCCCATTCAGAGATCTCCCTAGGAAAACAGAAAATGGAGCGGAGAGGAGAGAAGGAGAAGGTGAGAGGACAGAGAGAGACAGAGAAAGAGAGGAAACCTCGAATAAACAAATGCCATGTATATGCATCATTTAGTCCCCTGCTGCCACTTAGCTCCAAATAATTATACCAAAGCTTATATTAATTTTATGTTGGTCAGCCTATGGCACAGACATATAACTTAACTCTTAACTTTTAAACTAACTTAGTGGCTTAGTGAGTTTTTTTAGTAGTATTTTGGCTTTGTGTGTGTGTGTGTGTGTGTGTGTGTGTGTGTGTGTGTGTGTGTGTGTGTGTGTTTGTGTTGGTGTCTCTCCTCTCATTTTCTTCTGAGTTTTCTTATTCTGGTAGCCCACCCACACTTCATGTCTGCCTTGTGGCCAATCAGCATGTTATTAAACATATAGGACAAATATTTATGATATACCAGAATATAATCCTATGACATACACACATATATACATACATACACACACATACACACACACACACACACACACACACACACATACACAAGTGTGTATGTGTACTGCAGTTTCAATGGGAAATACTGTAAATAATCTACATGAGGAGTTCTGACTGCTCTATTCTTACAAGTAAAAGTGGCTGTAATAGCCCTATTGAAGAGTGGGGACCTCAGTGATGAAAACTGAAGGTGATGCTCATCAACCACTAGAGCTTCTGAAGCCCTCAGGATTAGACATTTCAAGAAATGACAATTGGGCCCACCCTGTACTTGATGCTGCCAGCCTCCCCGCCCCCCACACCAGTGACTCTGTGACTAACCTTATCCAGATGTCACAGCTATAAAAACATCCCTTACAGTCTTTGTTCTATAAAACTGATGCTGATAGTTAGTGTCCTTGGTTAGTGCTCCAAAATCCTGGATATGATAGGTGCTAGCTCATCACCTAATTATCTCAGTGTGAGGATGACTTGTGTGATTAGCATTCCCATGAACTTAGAACAGAGTCAGCCTGGGCAAAGAAAGGTACTTGTCACAGAAGACTGTACTTGTAGCATATTCTGTGTTATTCTTAGTTCTTAGCTGTCTGTTCTCTCCACATTGATACCAAATCTCTAAAGTGGATTCTGAATTCTCTGTAGATACTTTCCTTTGTGTTTAGCAGTTTCTGATGGATTTTGACAACCCCAAGATGAAATCTTTTCTTTTGCAGCAAAGAAAGCTGAAATATTCTCCCTGCAGTCTTAATAATGTTTTCCTTCTCATTTTATGGTAATTTTTATATTAAAAGACAAGAAAATCCTCAATAGCCAGATATTATAGCTGAGTCACTGGTTCCTTTGCTTCCTTGTGAAATATTTCATTTCTCTCTCTCTCTCGCCATTTAGCATATTGCGTACTGAAGCCATGGTCTCACCCAAGAAATCCTAGAGTTTTAGATTGAAACATACCCTCAGCTCACCTTTTTGTATGCTTTGAAAACATCGCTAATTCATCTAAATTGGCCTTAGATTTTTTTTACAACACTCCTGCCTCAGCTGTCAAAGTAACTGAGTTAATATGTCTAAGCCACCAGTCATGTGCATATACATGTATTTTTTTCTTTATGAGCCCAGGTAACTTCATAATTATTATAAAACAGAGACTTCAATCCTGGATGATTTACATTCTATAAAAGCAAATTTTAAATGAACAATAATATCTTCATTATAATAGACATCATCAAAATCAGACATATGGTATTAGAGATAATTTGTGGAGTATTTAAATGAATCTACCAACAAAATCACACAATCTATAAACATTATAAAAATATTTCAGTAGGTAATAAGTCAAATAAACTATGCAACCATTAAACCAGCAAACTAAGGTAAATGAACATTACACTGTAATTTTATATGTGATCATCTATTTTAGCCAGGGCATTGAGATCATGGACAGTAATCTGTCTGGATGTGTGAAAAGAAGTTGTTTTCATATATGGTTAACAGTTAATGGAATCTAAAAAAGGGGGGAGGAGATTGATCCTACATACCCTAGGTCTTAAAATAAGGACTACATACCCTAAGGAAGAAAACCTTAAACTCCAGAATCCTTAGGCTTCATGATTCAATGTTAGTTCTTTATTGAATTTCTAGTTTGCTAGCCTTTTTGATCTGAAAAAGAATTATTTGTAATTATTTGAACAAATTTCTCAAAATTGTTCTCTCTCATATATTTTACATATAATTTAATATATGTGTGCAAGTGGTATTTGTAGATAAATAATTATATATCATTTCTGTTTTGTTTCCTATTATCCTATTGAAAAATTTCCAAAAGAATTTTATAAATGGAAAATACAATCTATTGGCTTGATATATAACCCTACAGTGAAAACTTTGGTTTATCATTTACTGTAGAATAATCTTTTGTACATTTGTGAGGATGTATCTTTGACAAGGTGCTTTCTCTGGTTTAATAAAGAGCTAAATGGTCAATAGGTAAGTAAGGGGTATAGGAGGGCTCCAGTCACAGAGGGTACACCTGGAAGAAGAGAGGCCAAGAAGCCAGCTAAACACAGTAGAGTTGGAAACACAGAATGGAATAGAGGTGAGAGCCACATGGCATAATAGAGATTAATAAAAATATGGGTTAATTTAAGTTATAAGAGCTAGTTAGGAATGAATCTAAATTATAGGCTGAACTTTTGTTATTAATGAGAAGAAACTGTATTATCGTTTGGGAGCAGGCTGGCAGGACAGAGAAAGACGTTTCATCTATTTCTCTTTGATTTTAAAGTTATATAAATTATATTCATTATAATAAGATATATATATTACTATATCCAAATTATATTATATTCCAGTTCATTCAAACGGTGACAGTTTTATTTATGGAAGCATGTGTAGGTTTGTATATTTTAATTTAAGAATACTGTTCACTTTAAAAGTATACAAACAAGTCCTTGTTTTAAAATATACACACAAACCGACAACAGACCCAGTCCCTTCATGATGCACTGTCAGTGGCCATCAGCAATCAATCTCTTTTCAGATAATCTGCTTAAGGATTAGGAGGATTAATCAGCCCTTCTTGTTAATCAGCCTTTCAGCTTTAAATCACTTAAAGTACAAAATGTAGTTCAGTATAAATCTGCTCCATTGGACTAAAGAAGGGTTAGTTTTTGTGTCATTTTAAAAATAAAGGAGAAATGCATTTTCAAAAATAAGGCTGGATTTTGATTTGTGTCTGTAACTATTATTACTTATTATTACATTTCTTAAATTGAAACCGCTATTTCGTACAAATGTTAATAGAAATTTGATCTGATTTTAAAAGGTTGATCATATTTTAACATCTTGTGGCTTTCTGGTTTTTGACATCTATTGCTGCAATAAATATTTCTAAGGAAAGGTTACTGGATTTTTATACTTCCTCTTTATTCCTACAGTCATGATACAAGTTTTTATTTCCTTTCCAGAGAGCACACCAAGGAGTGGTTTTCCTTTCAGGGAATCACTATGCAGAGTCTATCACTCACAGTCTGCTGCAAGTGGCCTGCTTTCAAATTCTTGGTGCTAACTCGACATTTTGAAATGTGAATATGAGTTGTTTCTGAGCTCTCTCTGATAATGTAAGATATGTAGTCACATATCAATCAGATCCTGTATGCCTAAGCTCTGGCCTTTAAACTGCCCAAGAAACAAGTAAGAGCATCTCTGACATGCTGAATTATTGTCCCAGGACAAGGCTCAGGAGAGTATTTGCAACTCTATTTGCAGTCTCTCCTGTCATACTGCAGCAAGAACAATTCACACAAGACTTTAAAAGAGCTAAGGGGAGCACTGTAATTATTTTCCCTTGGGAAAGAGGTTTCTTTTACAGCCGAAATGTAGATGTTGCCATTGAAAGCGTCAATCACCCATTAAAACAGAAAATATCTGATTGCATAATAGTCATCTTGTTAACAATTTGGAGATTGAGCAACCTTTCTGATTAAAGCATTGACTTTGATTTATGAACTCTCAGAAAACTGTGCAATTAAATAAAAGCAGAATGTGAATCATAATGAAAATATTTCCTAAGTCACTACCTCTTCCATTGTGTGGAAAAGTGAGTAAAGCATTCATAGTGGTTAAAGGCTGAAATAAGGACTGAATTCCTGGAGCTAATATGTTCCTGCTATGAAGCTTTATTATCTGACTGTCTCCAAAGAAGACAGAAAACAGAATGCAAGAGAAAAGGCAAGAAAGTTCCTCTGAGCAAGGAATTCCCTTTCCTGAAGGTCACAGCCAATTTCTTTCTCAAGAACACATTTATGGGTGCCTGTCAAAGATCTGAACTGCATGGATAGTAGGACTATTTATCCTAACTTTCACAGTGTTTGTTCAAAGGAGTTAAATCAGCTCTTCAAGGATGCAAATGTATTATTTTATGAGTTTATACAAAAGATGTACAAGAAAGTTCACAATGATCTCAAAACCTAATGCATCTCTCTAGACTAAAACTGTAAGGAGGAAATAGAAAGAATTCAGAGAAAACTTTACCAATCCTATTTTGCTCATCAACATCACTTCCCTGATTTAACTTTTTAGAAAAAAAATTAAATATTATATACTTTATTATGTAAATAAAACAGATAAATAGTTGATATTTAAAACAATCTACTTCTAACTATAAAATAAATCCAATATTCAAATCAGTGCTCATTTTATCTATACTGCTAATAGTTCCCATGCTTAGTAATGACTTTTTGTATAATTATCATTAATTATATGATACAGTTAGGAGAATGACAATTCCCAAACCTTGTCAGAATAGATGTGAATATCTATAGTCATATCAACTATATATATATATATATGAAGTTTTTACTTTCATAGCTTTCAGGACAAAGCATGTAATTACCAACACTTTCTGCTTTCTCTTCCCATGCCACAATGAATCAGAAGGATTTTCAAGCGATTGGGTGTTACAACAAGGTTTCTGGTCCTGGGTGGCCAGAGGTCCAGACCCACACACCTGCAGTGCCAAACCACCTAGCCACCCGCTCTTAGTCCGCCCAAAACAATTCAGACACATATATTAACTTCATGCTGTTTGGCCTATGGCTCAGGTACATTGCTAGCTAGCACTTTCATCTTAACCCATTTCTATTAATCTGTCCTGTCAAGTGGCTCATGGCTCACCTGTGTTCCTTACATGTTTCTTCTTTTGGCTGCAGTTTCTGACTCTGCCCTTTCTTTCCTACCTATTCTGATTCCCTGGCCTACTTTTTCTATGCTGCCTGTCATGGGCCAACAGCTCCTTTATTTATAGAATAATATTCACAGCATACAGAAAGAAATTCCCACATCATCCCCCCCCTCTCTGTCTAATCTAAAATAAAGGTTTAAATTCTAACATAGCAAAATTAAATATAACAAAATAGCTATTAAGAAGTAATTATAGTTACAATATCTAGACTTGTATTTAGCAAAATTAAAGAAAATAGTCTATCATCTACCGTATCTTTGTGAAACTAAAGTTTTATATACAACATACCTTTTAATATAACTAAGAAAAACATCTATAACTATATAATATTCAACTATATCAAAGATCACAGAAGGATATATTTACTCAAGTAAACAGGAAGTGAAAGCAATTTCCAAAATCTAAACATGACAGAGATTTCACCTGCCTGCCTGACAGTTACCAAAATTCCTCTACAGAGTTGGGGCAGCGATCTTCAACATACAGGACCAGAATGTCTTTTCATTTCTGTGAAGCAGAAAATCTGCTCTGCCCATTCTGGTATAGTTCATCAGTCATTTTTCCTTGAGTCCTGAAGAATGTCTAACAGTTTTCTCTGCAAAGCAGGAATCTGAATGACCATCTTGGGTTGTTCTGACAAAGTTCAGAGGTTACTTTAATATGGAAACTGCATGTCCAGTTTAAACAGCCTACTATCAAGCAGTCAATATAAGAACAGGTTCATGTCCAGTGGCTAACTGTTGCTACAAAGAAGGTAAAATCCATATGGAGTTTCTTTGATGCCCATTTTTCTCTGGAAGTAGATTGGTGCTGCCAGGAGCAGGCCTGTCTCACTGTCCATAAAATGCTAATTTCTTAAAACATTTTAAATGCCATAATCTGTAGGCCTTAGAAGTGTTTGAAGATTACCTATCTAATTGAAATATATCTTTGTATATCTAAAAAATCCATACATTTCCTAATTATACATTACAATTTCAAATCAGTTACATAACCATGATACCTTAAACAAGAGTAGAAAAATACATACATTATAAGAGAATTGACCTTAAATTTGTATCAATAAACCAAAATCCATACCATTATAAAATATTTTGAGACTTACAGCTGATTTTGGATTAAAGTAAATTCAATAATCTAATCTTTTAAAATCACTCAGATACCATATCCCTTTTTTCTTCTTAGGAAGAAATTAACTATGACCATTAACCATCTATAATGAAAGCAAACATTGACAAATGATATTTTGGGATTTTGGGCATAGTTTTTGATGATTACTTCCTGATTAACAAGCACTGGTAATCTTTCAGGTTCTTGAGACTGGATCATCTTAATCAGCACCCCTGAAGCTGATGTGACCATCTCTTCCTATCAGAGAATTTTCAAGTGATCTTGGTTGATGAAACCAGAAGAGTCTAGAAGCAATCTACAGGGTCTCATCTTCTGTGGAAACAAAAGCAGAACACTTCCAAGGCAATAAATCCTTAGACATAAACTTCAAAATCAAGATACCTTTAAAATCTGTATTCTTGTTTAACTTAGCAGCCTTTGCAATTTATTGTCTTTATGCAGTTAGCTCATAATAGTTAAAAAATTAAAAGAAAATATAATAATAACCATAATCCAGATTCTGTGCTATCACTCTCTTAAAAAACAACATAGTTTTTACAGAAAGAGCTTAATCAGTAAGTTCTCTTAAAGAGGCTGCATCTCTATTCATTGCGAGCAAACAGAGCAAACTCAAGAAAATGCTGCTACTATGAAACTGTCTTGGACTCTGTTTCCTTTTTGTTCAGTATAAACATAAACCTTAAATCAATCACATGCTACCGAGTCTTCTGTGAGACTTCAGGAACCAGCCTGGTAGCAGCTTATGTTCTTGCCACCAGTCCACTGGCACCATTTTGAATGTGGTCAGAATACTGTTCTATCTCTGTACAATGACCTGCTTCAGACACACAATTTGAAATCTGCTACTGGCTCTGTTTCTGCTCTAGAAATCTTTTAAATCTTTCTCAGGCTGTAGGTGAGTATTTGGCCCATGTTGGGATGCCATCTGTTATAATAAGATTTCCTGGTCCCGGGTAGCCACAGGTCCAGACCCACAGACATGTAGCCCCAGACCTCTTAGCCACCTGCTGCTGTATTAACTTCATGCTGTTTGACCTATGGCTCAGGCACATTGCTAGCTTGCTATTTCATCTTAATCCATTTCCATTAATCTGTCCTTCCATGTGGCCCATGGCTCACCTGTGTTCCATGTTTCTTCTTAGGTGGCTGGCTAGTTCTGTTTCTGACTCCGCCCTTCCTTTCCTACCTATTCTGATTTCCCTGCCTACTTTTTCTATGGTGCCTGTCATGGGCCAGAACAGCTCCTTTATTTAAAGACTGATGTTCACAGCATACAGAAAGACATTTCCACATCAATTGTGTGATAGTACAGCCTGAATAAATGAGCATATATTTATATTTACAATAAACAGAGGCTGGATACATATACAGATTTAAAAAAACCTTCATTGTATTAAGACACAGAGTTGCTTGATTTTGTCACTAGAGTAGCAATTAGCCAATGCTGGTAAAATTAATACTTATATTTCTTAAAATTTTAAGACCACACATCAGAAAAGTCCATTAAGTAGCATACAAAAGGAAACAGTAATACATAAGGAATATTTAATCTTCATTATTGCTTTTAATTCTTCCTAGAACTCTTAACCCTGCTTTTATTGTGTCCCATAAGTTTGGCTATGTTGTGGATTCATTTTCATTAAATTCTAGGAAGTCTTTGATTCCTTTCTAACTACTTCCTTGACCCAGAGGTGGTTCATTTGAGAGATGTTCAGTTTCTATGAATTTGTAGCCTTTCTGTGATTTTTTTGTGTTGAACTCTAACTTTAGACCATGGTGGTCTGATATGATACAAGGAGTTATTTCTATTTTTTGTGTCTATTGATACTTGCTTTATGGCAAATATCATATGTGTCATGAAATGTGGTCATGTGTCATGATATGTCATGAATATGTGGTAAGATTTGTGGGAGATTATGTTGTTACATTGTAAATAATTGTCTCACCTACTGGTTTAATAAAAAGTGCTGATTTGCCAAAGGCAGGCAGGAAGTGTGGGCAGAGCTACCAAACTAAGAAAACTCTGATAACAGGAAGCACAGAGCAGAATGCCAGAGAGAAGCCAGAAGAAGCAGAGGACAACTATGCTGCTCTAAGAAAAGGTACCCAGCCTGGGCCTTAGGCAGATCAGCCTAAAAACTATTGAAAGCATTTGTGCATCTCTGCTGGTTTGCGGGGTCTGTGGGTCTGTGGGTCTGTGGGCCTAAACCTTGAGGCTAGGCCAGAAAGTCTGGGCCAAAACCTCCAACAACAAGTTTTAGAGAAAGTTCCATGTGGTGCTGAGAAATATGTATATTCCTTTGTGTTTGGGTGCAAGTTTTTGTATATATTAACATCATTTGGGTGGTAACATCTGTTAGATCCCTTATTTCTCTGTTGTTTCAGTCTGCTTAACCTATCCAAAGGAGAAAGTGGGGTATTGAAAACTCCCACTATTAGTATTTGGGGTTTGATATGAGGTTTAAGCTTTAGTAGTATTTTTTTTTTTTTCATATGTAGCTGCCCTTGTGTTGGTGGCATAACTATTTAGGATTGAGACTTCATCTTGGTGTATTTTTCCTAAGATGAAAAGTAATGTCCATTCTTGTCTCCTTTGATTGATTTCAGTTTGAAGTCTATTTTGTTAGATATTAGAATGGCTACATCAGCTTATTTCTTAGAACCATTAGACTTGAAAGTCTTTTACCAACCCTTTACTTTGAGCATAACTCTGTTCTTAAAAGTTGAGTTGTGTTTCTTATATGCAGCAGAAGGATGGTGTGTGATGATGCAGATTGTGGTTTGGGTGGGGTTTGGCTTGTAGGATGTCCCTCCAGCTGTGGTTTGCTGGGCCTTAGGCTTAGATGGACTTTCCCAATTTTCTTTTGTTTAGAGTGGAGCTGGGTGTAGTTGGGTTTTCTGGTGCTGTGTCCCAGGGATATGGGTTCTGAGACCGTGTTCTCGACTTGGCCTGAGGGTCTGGGTGCCACTCACCTGTTAACTGTGGACCAGGAGTCTGTGGGATCAGAACTTGGATTTTATCATTATCATTGATCAGGAGATGGAAGGCTTCATGTGGTGGTATGTGTAACAGGGTAGATTTATAAAGTGCTATACAATGGCTATCAGCTGAATGAATGTGTATGCAAATATCTACATTCTAAATTTCTTTTTCTTGTCCCTGGTCAATCTCAGTTCTCAGTGTCAAACCTAATAAAGGTGTCTAAATGGACACTGTTGTAAGGCTCGTCAGCTGAATTTGGTTATATTAATGTTGTTCTTCTCAAAGGCCTATATTCTTTTGACTTCAGTGATACCATTTTTCTTTACTTAGCCTTTCATCTTTCTTTGCCTCATTCACTCACTGGACTTCCTCTGTCCAGTCCATAAATATTCATGGTTATAAGTGTTCTCAGGTAATGTATTTCCTGATTCAAACATCTCCAAATAGATGATCTCATCTACCCCCATAGTTATAATTCTCATTTTAATGCTAATAGGTCTATAACTTAAAGAGAAGCAAGAACTCAAATTCAAAATGTTATGCCTATAACATAGAAGTCTCAAGAAGTATAAGATATTGACCCTGTCATACCTAAGATACATCAATTCTCTACCAACTTGAAAGTTTCATTGTTATCTGGATTTTAGATAAATCTCAATACTACTTACCTTGTAATTTATCCAAAAATTTGAGTATTGACACTTTTATTTTCTTCATTACAGCACAATTTAGAAACTTCAATATGTGTAGATTATAAACAGAATTTTTTTCACCTGCCAAAAGACTTCAGAATATGTTTGTAGTAGTTTAAATATATTTGGCCCCCATAAACTCATTGGTAGTGGTACTATTAGGAAGTATTACTTTGTTGGAGTAAATGTGTCCTTGTTGGAGGAAGTTTGTCATTGTGGGGACAAGCTTTCAGGTTTACTACTCTCAAGATATGTCTAGTGTCTCAGTACAACTCCTGTTGCCTACAGATCAAGATATATTATTCTCAGCTCGTTCTCCAGTAGCATATCTATCTGAATGCTACCATGTCTCATCATGATGATAACCAACTAAAGCTCTGAACTATAAACCACCCAAATTAATATTCTCTTTCATAGGAGTTGCCGTAGTCATAATGTCTCTCCATAGCAATGAAACCCAAATTAAGACAGGGTTGTTTTTAATTCTCCTGCTGTTATTGATTTCAAATAAATTTATACAGAGAGTGTAACTAGGCATTTTCCTGCCCTAATCATCCACCTTTTCCAATCCATCACATGCATAACAATGTGCCATTTTACATGTTTTAAGAAAATATATTAAAGAATAATATATAATAAAGTTAATGTTTTTATAAAATACAGGGTTTATTAAGCATTAAACAGGAAGACTCTTTCTCTTAAGCATTCCAGAATGCCATAATAAAGTAAAAAGAAAGTGTGGTTACCAGCAATTTATTTTCCCATACTTTTGGATGCTAAATATTTAATGAAGAAATTCTGATTACATAAATGAGGTCTCTATAGTGGTATGTGTGTGACAATTGTTTTTATTTCTCTTTTATCACATTACAGAAGGGAAGACAGAAATAGAGATGATATAAATTTATAAGTTAGATAGATATATTCATACATAGGTAGATACATAGATAAATAATTATATAGGCAGATTATATGTAGTTTTCATATATCCTATAATTCTTTTAACATAAATACTAATCATATGATCAAAAGTAATTCTAGTGATAATATTTCACCTTATTTATTTTATTAGAGTTGCTACTTGCAAATACAGCCTCTTTGTTTACGTAGAGCCAAGTACCACCATTACTAATGACATTTTCTTAACCATGCAAAATTAATTTTGTGTTTTCTTAATTTCTAAAAACTTAGCTTCTGAATTTAGAGAAGTAATGCACCCAGTTGCTTAACTCCTGGTGCGATCTCTGTCCTCTCTCCACTTAGCTATAGTCAAGAGTTTCTGACTGGTCCAGTCCCAGGTTCTGGCCTGCCAACCACTACTTAGTTCCAAATAATCACACAAAGGCTTATATTAATTAAAAACTGTTTGGCCTATGGCTCAGGCTCCTTACCAACTAGATGTAATAGCTAAATTTAACCCATTTCTATTTGTCTGTCTTGCCATGTGGCTAGAAGCTTATTGGTACTTACCCACCTTGCTTCTTGGGCAGCTGGATCATATCTCCTTGACTCTGCCCATCTCCAAATTTTATCTGTGCTTGGATATCCCACGTGTCTCTTAGCTGTTTTGCCATAGACCAACACAGTCTCTTTATTAACAAATGTAACAAAGTATTTCACAGCTTACAGAAGGATATCCCCACATCACTGTCTCTTTTCTGTCTAATCAAAAAGGAAGGTTTCAATTTCAACATACCAAAATTAAATCTGACAAAACAGCTATCAAGAAAGAATTGTAGTTAAAGTATCTAGCAAAATTAACATAAAAATTTTATCATCTACCTTACTTATCTTTGTAAATCCAAAGCTTCATATCTAATTTACCTTTTATTATAACTAAGAAAACTATAATTTTAATTATATAATCTTCAACTCTGTTAAATCCAACAGAAGTTGCAGGCAACTTCCAAATTTCTAGAAACAACAAAGATATCTAGATGACTGGAAAGTCACCCAAAGATTCTTTGTAAGATCGGAACTTCCATCTTCAGGCTACAAGTCTAGAGTATCTGGCAGACTTTAGTGAAGTAGGAAATTTGAAGGGCTATTTTGTCAATTTTTCAAGGTTTATCATTTACTTCTTCTTGTGTCCTATTAAATGTCTGGCACTTTTCTTTGGGAAGCAGGAACCTGTATCTCAGCTTGTTCTGGTTAAGCTCTAGAGGTCACTTTCCTATGAGTCCTGCATGACCAGTTTATACAGCATATTGTCAAGCAGTCAAGTCAAAAAAAAAAAATCTGTTGGCTATTGGATAATTTTGCCACAGGTAAAGTCCTTATGGAGTCTCTTTCATGTCCATTATCTTCTTGAAGTAGATTGGTGCTGTCTCACTGTTCAGAAAATGTAAAGTTCCTAAAAAATATTTTAAAGCCATATTCTGTAGGTCTCTGAAGTGTTGAAGATTATCTATCTAATTGCAATATATCTTTTTATATTTACGAAACTTAACTGACATGACTACAAGTCATGACGATATTAGATGACTACTATTCTTCATTTCTTAATTATACATTAATTATACATTTTAAATGACTTACATTAACATCACACCTTAAATAAGAGTAGAAATATAAGTAGAGCATAACAAAATTAACCTTAAATTTGTAGCAATAAACTAAAATCCATATTAATGTAAAGATTTTAAAAAAGTAGTTACTTTTAAAAGGTAGATTCAATAACCTTTTAATCTATCATATCCATATCCCCTTTTATGCTTTAGAAAGAGATTGACCATGACCAAAAACAAAACTCTCTAGGGAAAGACAAACATTCATAATATATTTTGGGGAATCTAATCATAGTGATCTAGACTACTTCCTGCCAAATGGGGGTACTGGTAATCTTATGGAAATCTTGAGAAAATTCAGGATTATGGTCAGATTCTATCTGGACCAATTTGTGAAGCTGGATCATTTTAGCCAGTCTTATTGAAGCTGTTCTCTATGCATATTTGAAGAGAAAATAAACCGAGGTGCTCTGAAATGTTGGCTCATCTGGGCCATTTGTTTCCATCAGAGGTTTTTCAGGAGGTATTCCTCAATCAAACCTTATTTTCTTTGACCCAGAGTGAATCCACAGCCTCTCATTTTCTGTAGACATAAAAGAAAACCCTCTTCTCCAAAGTCACATATTTTTAACTTCAATTTCGAAGTCCAGGCATTTACAATACATATAGGTTGGATTAATCTAGCAGCATTTATAGTCAAATGTCTTTTAGCAGCTCTTGCTCTTATCTTAGCAGTCAAACATTTCAAAAAAGAATATAACATGCATTTTCAATCCTCTGGGTATTTTCCATCTTTACACGGCACACACACACACACACACACACACACACACACACACACACATCACACAAACACACATGCACACACACACACACACACACAAACACATACACATAATTTCTTGTTTAAAAGACCTTTTCTTTTTTCTTTTATTTTCTCTCCCAAACCCATGTATATTTTTAAATACCGTTTTTTTCTTTTGTTTGTTTTTGTCTGAATATGGGGACTTGCTCCATCAATATCATTGATTTGTGAGATTTTAGCTTCGTGGAAGAGGTACTGGCAGAAACCACATATACCACCCCAGCTCTGGGGCATTTTAAGGTCCACAGTGTCATCAAGTAGAGCACTGCTGCCTGCTGCTTATAAACCTCATATAAGTATTTGGCAGCTGGCCCTCTTAAAAGAGCCTGGAGGATTTTGCCATTAAAGCTGAGCCAGGAAAGGTCTCTTAAAGGAACAATGCCTCTGCTCACAGGCAGCAAACAGAGTCCTCTCAAAAAAAAAAAAAAAAAAAAAAAAAAAAAAAAAAAAAAAAAAAAAAAAAAATGCTACTGCAAAGAAGCCATTTTGACTCTGTTCCCTTTCTGTCTGTAAGAACAAGAATCTTAAATCCATCACATGCATCTAAAGCTTAAACTTAACTTTCCAACTTAACGTCTTTCAAACTGAAGTTTCTTGTCTTTTTTGCTTGTTTGTTTTAATTCACTGAGTCCAATGAGTGCTTCTGTGAGGCTAGAGGAATCCGCCTTGTTGCAGCTCAGCCTCAAGCTTAAAACCTTTTGTTTCAAGCCCACACCCCACTGCAGCTCTGTACAGGACATACTGGAGAGACATACTTAGAAACTGATTTGGGCTGTTTTGTGTCCAGGCTTTATGTGACTGCAGATTTACCACCTTGGAATACCATTTGTAGTCAGAAGTTTCTTGCCTCAGTAGGCCCAAAATCTGGACCACCAACAGCCTCTTAGTCCCAAATAATCACACAGAGTCTTATATTAATTGCAAACAGCTTGGTCTATGGTTCTGGTTAATTACCAGCTAGCTCTTAACTTACCTCAATCCATTTCCATTAGTTATGTCTTGCCACATGGCTTGGCTTACTAATACTTTTACAACCTGCTTCTTGAGCTGCTGGATCATTTCTCCTTGACTCTGCCCTTTTCCATTTTTTATCAATGCTTTGATTTCCTTACTGCTTCTAATCTGTCTTGCCACAGGCCAAAGCAACCTCTTTATTAACAAATGTAAAAGAAAAAAAAATATATTCATTCACACTATACAGAAAGACATCTCACATCACTTTGCTTTTTCCACACTTACAGAGGGTTAGTTATAAATATTTATTTTTTTATTTTTTATCACTCTTGAGCAAGGTTCTGACATCTGTCTAATTTGTCTTTTGTGTTAGTAGATGTTTATTTATTTAAAATGTGTTTTTGCCTATTCTTTGAGAATCTATATACGTATAAAATAGATTATATGATGTATTTTTATTATCTACATACCCAACTTTCCCAAATCATCTCCTCCCAAATTTCTCTTCTAGAATGTCTTCTTTCCAACTTAACTTCTTTCAAACTTAAGTTTCTAGCCTGCTTTGCTTGTTTGTTTTAATTCACTGAGTTCAATGAGGGCTTCAGGATTTGCCTATGTGAGTATCATCTAAGGGAACATGAGCAACCTAACAGGGACCACTTCTAATGTAAATAATTATAGAAAGCCAGAGAATAAAATAAATCTACTTCTTTGTTTTTATTGCTGAGCATTGTATTTTAAAATGTATTATATCATTATTTGTTTATCTAGGCACCTCTTGCAAGGTATTCAAGCTCTGCATAATTATACAGAGAATCTACAAATACTTACGTGCAAGCTTTTGATTGTGCATTTGTTTTATTTAAGAAACACAATTGGAAATGAAATCATGTTTGCTTATTGTCTGGTTGCTTCAATATTTTAGTGGTAAAAATCAGTAGGAAATCCAAGGTATTTTCAAATCTCCCAACTTTTTAAAGATTTAAACTTCACCGTATCTTTTCTGTAACTTTATCATATATATAATCTTATCTATCTATCTATCTATCTATCTATCTATATATATATATATATATATATATATATAGAGAGAGAGAGAGAGAGAGAGAGAGAGACAGAGACAGAAACAGAGACAGAGACACAGAGAGAGAGAGAGAGAGCAGGCAACTACACCTTCCATTTGTGTCTGGTTTTTACTTGACATGACCTTTATTATGCAACAAATACTATGGCATTTGGAATAAATTTATAATAAAAATTCACTATTAGACTTGTTTCAAGTCTTCTGCCATACTATTTCTAAAGCATGATTTGTTGCCCATGAACTCTTTGCTATACCCTCAGGAGATGGAACTTCATAGTTGTGAATGCTTTTGCTACTGACATGTACAAGATATTATTTATCTTTTGGGACAAGCTGTATAAACTTTTGGGACTTTCTGAATGGTATACTCTCTTAGCCAGTGAACACTACTATGGAAATTGTCATAGGAGGAGTAATTCTAAAAAAAAAAAAAAAACAGAAGGCTGGAAAGCTCAAGATCCAGCAACAACAGATCAGATGTTTACGAAGCCATGCTGTTCTTCAAGTTATGTGAATACAACCCCAGGAGCCTCCCATTGTGCATAAAACAAGCAGTTACAACACTGCAGCAATCAAATCAAAGTTAAACTGTCTGTGAAATGAGAGTGTCTGTCATAATGAAATGAATTGTGTTCATGATGTTTGAATTGTGGGGCTAGATTTTCATAACCGAGGCATCTTTCTAGCTCAAAATAGGATGTTATAATATGTCCTAATAAGATTTGGATATAATAATAGCACTGGTGAGTCACTAAAATCTAGTGACCAATTTTATTTGTGTAATTGATTTCCTTTAAGTTATTTTAGGATCTATGCTGTTTTTTGCCTTGGATCTATATTGGACAAATTTGGACTCTATGGGCTTATTTCATGTTGTTAGTGCTCCATTTATATGACCTCAGAAGATTTTACTTCTATATATATTTGTTATTTTCTTACTAGGAAAATGTATGACCTTTGTATGTAATGTTACTCTTGCTACTGGAGCAGTCTTCCTGCTATGGGGTAGGTCCGAAGAATCTCTAGTGTTATCAATGCTCTCTAATGCTCATCAGCCTTCTGTCCTGGACATCATATTCTAGTACATAATACTTGAAGTATCTCATAAAACTCAGAAGGGGTCCTGTTTATCCACATGCCAAAATTACTCCTCTTTCCTATCTAGACATACATTTCTTCTCCTATTCCTTCTGGTATTACCTCCCAAATTCAAAAGAAAAGCAAAACTAATTATTTCTTTTCCATAAATTATCACAATTTTAGCTTCTGGAGAAGAAACTTACAAAAGATAATGACTAAAATCACACAGCTTATAGAGAGTGAATATTAAAAATAAATAAACAAATGTAGTTAAAACACTGTGAAAAGTTGACCCTTCAGAAATGAACTGAAGAAAAAAAAGGAACATCTCATGACTTTTTCTGTTTTCCTTCCTCTTAACACATGGTTTTTCTCTCATCAAATAATGCATGATCTGAGTCCAATTAATTTGATTAACTTTAGGTGACTTCTTGTAAAATAATTTTCATTTAACATCCAATTCTTTATTGTACATTTGTTTTGTATGTGTGTGTGTGGTTGTGTGTATGTGTGTAATCTTATGTCTATGTGCACATATGACGATCTAGCAAAAATATGTATGTGTGGGCATGCTGAATGCAGTGGTCAAGAGTGTTTCTCATTATTACTCTTCAAAACTTTCTTTAATTTCCTCTTTCTTTTTTTCTCCTTTTTTTTTATATTTTTAAGGCAGGGTTTCTCTGAGTAGCCCTGACAGTCCTTGATGTCACTTTGTAGAATAGACTGACCTCAAACTCACAGAGATCCAAGTGCCTCTGCCTACTGAGTGTAGGGATTAAAGGGGTGTGTCACCACAAGCTGTCTCAGGATCTGTTTCTAACTAACTTTTCAGCCTATTTCACGCTGCATAATTTACCTTCTAATGATGTTTCTTTAGGTAAATATTAATCTACAACTTTAATATTTAGGAAGATTTTTCAAAAACAATAATAATCTCTCAATATTATCTAAGATGTAAAATATTTTTAAGACAGAGTCAATAATATAAATAATACACAAACATAATCAAATAATCTTTGTTCTCTCTGAATATGTGAAACCTCTTATAGTAATAATGATTTCTTTTTTATATTAATACTTTATACTAAATAAGGAGCAACTGAATACTTATACAAAAATTAGGTGCCAGGGCTATTGGTCTATCTAAGAGAAAAAAAAACAAACTGGAGAATCCTAGGAAATAAATCATATTCATTTAGATATTTTAATATATAGGTAAAGAGGCCATATTCAGCAGTAGTCTGTTCACATAACTTTGTATATATATAGCTGCAAAACTCTCATCTTAGAGGCCAGAGAATCTCAGAGAGTAAATAGTCCTATCTATTTCAACCAGTTGGTTTTCTTCCAATATTCTTTGTGGCCCTGGGTAAAAACATATGAAAAGTGAGCTTATCTAAAAGGTATCAAATTAGTTTTGTTTAAAACAAGCAAACAGACAGACAGAATGTTAGTGTTATCCTGTTGAGGCAGGATTGTTCTTAAGAATAAATAATGTGCTTCCATGAATAGTCAGAGTTTACAACATGTGACCAAGCCAAGAGGATCGCTCTTAGCTATTGGATGATTTTAAGGTTTCGGGTTATTTTAAGTATTTTCAATTTTCAGTATTATTATTAGCATGAGAGAACAAAAGAGGGCCTTATTGGTTTTCCTTTAAGGCCAAGGAGCAGGAATTTGATACCAAATATTATTTAATACAAGTTTATGTTTTGTTGACAATATGAGTGAATGGGAAGGACCTGGGGAGGGTCCTTTCACAGGGTTCAGAATATATTCTATAAAATTAAAAATAATAGGTTCTGATGTGGAAATAATCTTACTTAATCCTGAGATATATTTTAAAAATTACTGAATTTTGGTCTGCTAACATAGAACACACTTTCAGTTCACAAGGCCTGCCGAATATTCTCCTGATAACCTTATGTGAACAAACTCTGCCTCCTCAGAAGAAGGGGCAGCCTAAGTGAACAATGTAATTAGTCTCACACTGAGCATTCAAAATAGGTGAACTGTTTCACTGTGACATCCATATAGCCTATAAGAGAAATTGCAATTGAACACAGAAAAACTCACACTAAAGCTAGCCTTTTATGGCAAGCTGCATCTTTAAGGTACAATGGAAGTTCTTCAGAAGGAAGAAAAGGTAAAGGGAAGGTGGGTGTTTTCTTCTAAAGTAAAGAAACATCTTGTGCTGTTGTAAGAACAGTAATAAATGTAAGTGAGGTTTTTTAAAACTGAGATCTCATTTGTACTATGACTTATTATAACATTGGTGAATGGAGGGGGTCCTTTAAAGGAACAAACTAGTACACTAAGTTTGTTACTACATGAAAACATATTTTGGTTCGCAAAAGATGGCACTATTGCTAGAAATCTTGTATTATACTGTGTTCCTTGAGTGTGTAAAATATACAATAATAAAACAAGAGAAAGCAGTATGGCAGAACTCTAAGCCAGTAGAAAACCAATGAAGACCAGGTTCCGTTGACCTACAGATTGATTTGTAAATCAACGTAAATCTTGTTCTCGTTCTGAATTTAGTTGTTTATCACTTTCTACCACTGTGGATAACACATAGCTGACAAAGTATACTTTTTATCTGGGCATTTGTATGTTCATAGTATGTTGATGTCTTTAAGATCATGCTAGCTTCAATATGAATAAAAAGTGGAAATTTCCATAATTTCTATCCTGATATTCCATGCTAATCTCACTCCTAGTCTTCACCTTGCTGTTATCATAACCTTAAATTATAATTCTCATCTAAATTCTCATTGTGAATTGTTTAGGAATTCATGAGTAATTCCCTCTATTTCACCCAGGTTTTTCGTTTCTTTAAAATATTTTCCACAAAATGTAATAACTAAAAAACTCACAATTACTTTTGTTTCTCAAATAATTCATATAGTTAGACAGATTTCAGTATCAGTTCCAAATAGGACATGGGAAGCTTATGCTGAATGGAATCTTTGCTTACATGGTGATGGAGCTACTCAAATCACAGCATTTTGAAATTGGAAAACTTTTCTAATTCACAGTAAGGAAGAAGGATATTAAAACAAAAGGATGGTCAAACTAATGTTATGCCAGCAACGTGGAAGACAGCAACAGAGAGGCAATAATTTGAAGGCATTGTTTAAAATTTATGTTTAGAATCACAACCCCCATGGCAAGGAGGAAGACAGCCTAGTAAATGTTATTAGACCCTAAGAACACTGACCACCTGGGCAGATTAATGCATTCATGAATTCCCCATACAGCGTGATTTGTTCTCAGGGACTTTTAAGGCAGCTTATCAGTGAGGAGCATGTCTTAGTTTGATCAGGACCAGAGTTTGTTTTCCAACTTCTACCTCAGGATGCTCACATTCATTGCCTCCAAAGGCACCATCACTCACATGCACATGTCAATGAGCTATACTCACATACACATAATTTAAAATAATAAAATAAGTCATTTAAAAATACTAAATGGTTATGGTTCCTTCCATTTTTGCTATCCATGATTCAGAAAATATATCCACTCCAATGTTATTTTTAAATTTTGGAAACTGCAGAATCTAGAACCAGGAGCTACTATTCTATAGTTATTTATAAGTAACACTGCATCACACATTCTGTATAACAACAGTAGATAGAAACCAAGGAGTCTAAGTTGTTTAAATAAACAGAATAACCGAGAAAGAGATTTTTTTTTCCATGAGCCTATAACACTAAAAGAGATAAAGAAAAATAATAGAGCCTACTTAGCACTTTGATTTGAGCCTAACGAGATCTGTGTCTAACTTCTGACCTACATAACTATGCTATAATAAATGTATCTTGTTTTAAACCATTAAACTTGCGATAATTTGTTATGGCAGAAATGGAAAACTCATCTGCTAGGAATGAGATAGGGGTCACAGAAGGACACACACATCCCAGATGAAGACTTATGAGCGTCTTGCTACTCACCGTAATAGCTCTATCACACTAATCTGTGTTGGGAGGCTTTATTTTCTTTAGAAGATTCTACCTTTTGGATCAAGGACAAACTTTATAGCAGTAGACATCATGATTTCTGTAACTGACACAAAAATATCTTTACAGAATAACAACTTAATATCATGGCATCAGATTTTTTGGGAAGGTAACTATAAGAAACCTCAGTTTTTTTTTTAAAAGCATGTTTTTCTTTCTTTAAACTTGCAATTTAATCTTTTGTTCCATAGCCATGCATGTAGCACATGACATACAGTGCCAGCACTCTAGAGGCTGAAGCAGGAAGCTCACACTGTATGGTCAAGGTCAGTGCTTTCTGGGCTAGCTCCAATAGCATAAATATCTAAAAGTGTCAAATAATATAGAACGTTTAAAATATAAAAATGGAAAATCTCTTGGGTCTTATGGTTGCCAGAATCAGTTATATGAGGCCTTTATCAACACATGGGCCTTTATCAACACGTGTCATATTGTTATTGACAGAACACATGGAGTCCGTGAGCTAAATACTACAGATATTTTGAATTTTAATGCTTTCTGTATTTTTTCTGCTCCTAGAAATGAAGAGCATCTCTTTTAAAGACTGAGATCCTAGTAACAAGGAATAATTCAGATGAAATTTGATAAACCAATCTCCTGTCTAAGCTTGGTCAAAGATGCATCCCTGCTGTGTATTAGTGATTTTGCTGTTTTCCATGTCTTTGTTTTGTTGTTCCACTCAAATTGTAGTCAGATTAGTCATTGTCTTCATATTGGCAGTTTTCACATAATCTATTACATGTATGGAGCAAAATAATATTATGTAATATCAACGTGATATTTGTAATTTAAGGCATAATTAATTATAGTACATTATCCCGTATGTGTTTTCTCTGTATCATCTATTCACATTGTTTTTGACTTCTACAGTCTATCGCATGGTGGATATTGCAGATAATTTTGATTTCAGTGGCAATTCTCCTTATTAAACAGCAATCTTCTCATTATGCTGTACTTATAAGAATTTAGAAATGTCTCATAAGGTCCAAGGAACTGTAGATGAAAATAAGCAAGGCACATTATAGTGCTTGGAGTCACCAGTAGTTCATTTCTTATTTACCAATTCTGAGCTAAATATGCACTCTATGTGACACACATATGTAACACATATGTATGATATACACATACATTTATATAAAGTATCTAGATAGACTGTTTTGCAACCTGTTCTCTAAGTGAAGGTGTAAATTCAGTTTTACAGCTGACCTTGGGGATTACAAATTAGGAGCTACAAAGAGCAGAAGAAGATTGTCAGCCTAAGAGCATGCTATCAAATAGATCATAATCTGATT
Organism: Phyllotis vaccarum; assembly: GCA_033318265.1. NCBI lineage: Eukaryota > Metazoa > Chordata > Mammalia > Rodentia > Cricetidae > Phyllotis > Phyllotis vaccarum. The sequence continues at coordinate 101,400,757 of JARWLC010000008.1, read as the reverse complement.
TTCAGAACTCTCAGAGAAGATCAGAGGATTGGGACATAGAACTTATCTCTTGGGATTTATACACTTCTAGTAAAAGGTTTGACCACAGAATGTTAATTTATGATTATTCATTTAGTGCAGTCATGCAGCACTGTGTAAAAATGGGTATTTTTACATGCCTCATACAAAAGAAAAAGAGAGAAATGTGCCTCAGGATAGCAAGTCATTTTAAACACCTAACAGGAAAGAAGGCAATGTCTTCAGTGATTGACATAAAAGGTGGCATAGGTTCCATGGCAGAAGCAGGAAGATAGAATCTCTGTGTTCACGGAGTAAGTAGAATCTCTTTGTGGATGCATTCCTGTGCAAGTGTAGTCTACCTCCAAAGAGGATCTTTCAACCTTGAAAGTTCATATGTGTTTGTCCATTCACATTCACATAAAAACATAATTGCTATAAATGATACTTTTGGCTTAACCATGAAGAAAACAAATATTTTAGAGAATATCTCAACTTGAGATATGAAGTTAAATCCACATTATCTATTATCTTCTTGATATAATAAAATAATAAAATCACATAAGTAAAAATATTAACAACCTAAGACCCATAAATAGCAGGGGATATATGGAAAAAATATTTTTTATAAATATAATAATAAAATTTAAAAAGAACCATACATGTAATCAGCGTTTTTGCAGAGCATCGGTTGTCACAATAAAGATTTCACTGTAGTAATTTTGGTGTCTTGTTAATTACATAATTCTGCAGCCCCAGTTCACCTGAACCTTGACCCTAATACAGTTTGTGTTTCTTCTCACATGTCACGCCAGGTCTTCATCATCTGCATTAATCTTGGCATTCTTGCTGCCCATGCTCCTAGGGACCAGCTTATTTCATTTTGTATTTCTAGGTAACAGTCTATTCCTGAGGAAAATCTGGATGAGGACTCAAATGAGATAGCTACCTGGAGGCAGGAGTCATATATAGGCCATGGAAGAGTGATGCTTACTGACTTACTCCCATGACCTGCTCAGTATGCTTTCTTATATACCCCCAGACCATCTGCTCAGGGATCTAACCACACAATGAACTAGACCTGCCCCAACTGATTAACAAAATGACCTACAGGCTTCCTACAGACCAACCTTATAAAGACACGTTTTAAAAAACCAAAAATGTGGTCACCTCTTCTCTGATAATTTTCACTTATATAAAGTCAACAACAAAGCAAGCATAACAATCATTTAATTTATACTCACTGTTTCACTGAGTGCCTCTTGTCTCAATCACTTAGCTTGCACACAGTCACTCTGGTCACCAGTATTGATTGTCACATCCACAGATTCTGCATAAAACATCTACAGTTAAGATTCTTGACTTATAAGCACATAACTATTTGAGAGTAAGTAAGTGGTTTATGTCAGTGGTTTTTGCAAACAGAATTTCAATAAAGAAAAATTTGTGTGAGGATTTAACAGCCTATATAGTACCAAGTGATTTCTGAAGTCCTTCTAAGCTGTGGAGTTTTATTCTGTTTCAGGCTGGTGCTTGATCTTACAGCATCTAATTACCACTACAAAACTTTCTAACCCTTGAGAACAGCTGATTTTATGATACACAATTTATTTTGAGAGTTTTCCAAGCAGACATCTTGAGAAAGTAATTTATTTTGGCGCTTAAGCCCATAGTACTTCCCCTCCTTAAAGATATTGTCTAATGGACCTGTTTTTGCAAGAGATAGGTAACTACATGATTCACTCCAAATGGGCTCACATTTACTGGAAAGGCTTTTTTTCCAGGAATACATCATTAAAGAATGGGGAGACCCTGTCAAGTTGTTCAATAGAGTCAGCTTAGTGGGGCAGGCACTGATTCTCTTAGGGTGGATTTTGCTTCCACATCATGGAGTGAGAATTCACAATTGGACCATTCACTTACAAAGGATCAATAAGCTCCATTCTAAAAACTCGTCTATCATCAGCAGATAGTGGAATCTCCTTGCAGTTGCTGACTTTCTTGGCTGCTGTGAGGCAGTGCCGATTGCTTCAGGGAGTACTGTAAGCCCCTGTCAGAGGTGAGTGGAATTCAGCATGAAATCATTCTCTTTGCAAGAGCACTTCTTTGGAAACTTATCTCCAAAGTCACTTGAGGTTTACTGAGTGCCTCTTAGGATGCTGCTGATATCATACCTGGCAGAGAGATACAAACTTGTGAATTGCAACAAGGAACTGTTTTAATCTTAATTTAATCTAGCTCAGTAAAATATTGCAATAAAATATTCTGGGCAGTTTCATCATAATTACATCATTTTCAGTTACTCAAGTAATGTTTTAGTTGCTGTGTGGTGATAATTTTTTACTTATCCAACCAAAATTCACTAGTACTCATCTGGGCTCAGGTCACATTTAGCACTAGAAATAACTTGATAAATATACTTCCTGCTCTATATGCAAGACCATACTCCATTTGTTTGAAATATGTAAAAGTAGAATATAAAACACATTTTGAAAATGATTTCATATTAAAAATATCACCTTACTTTACATATATCCCTCTATACAGATAATTTGCACTAAATAGCTAGTAATAGAGGGTAAGTGAAAGCAGTGTATAAATTTTAAAATCAAAAGTTGTCTAAAACCCCTGCTCATTGTTCATTTCTTCATACTTATTCATTTTACTCCTGTTTTTCCCACTTGACCACAAATTTTGGAGTTTAGCTAATTTCTGTAACTATGATTGTCTCAGTTCCAGGGTTTTGAATATGAGCTGAACTTATGGATACTTATTTTTATGTTTCCAATCTCTACAAGTGTGAATTACAGGGTCCACACCCTAACATCTCTAAGGGAAAACATGAGTGTGCAATGTCCTATGGGGACATGTATTCTAAGGACTTTCAAGTCCATCTAAAGCCACTAATGTATTTCATATAATCATTCCAGTACTAACCCATTAAAGATAATAATAACCAGGGAAAAAAAAGACAACCCTGAAAACAAGATACCTAGGGTCATGATATCGATCATGAAAATTAAAAAGAAAAGAGCATTGTTAAATACAGCTTGTGGGTGGGTATGTAGATCACTAGATAACATGCTTCCCTGGTATGCCCAAATCACTAAGTTCCCATATCCAGCACTAAATGAAGATGGTGATGTATTTGTAAAATTCCAGCCATCAGGTATCATAGATTCCAGAGACCAGGGTCATTCTTGTCGTACAAGCATTGGCTCTAGCCTAGATCCCATGAAATGCCTTCAAATAGAAGGAGACAAAGAGGTAGAAAGAGGGAAAGTGAAACTTGGAAATTGAAAGGGAAGAAGGAAGGAGAAAGAAGGCTGAAAGAAAGAAAGAAAGAAAGAAAGAAAGAAAGAAATCTATAGCCTGAATCCAGCGAGCCACATTGATAGATAAATAACAGAGCTTCTTGCAGATTTTACAAGTGAAAAGATTATAATTTGAAGACCTTTTTAAAAAATATTTTCATAAAAATTAAAGACAAGAATTAAGGATGAGTAGTGAAGCTATACGAGAAGAGAATTTGGTTACATAAAAATATAATGGATACAATCTAGGTGTCATGATCATCAGCCAAAACTCCTTTAATATTTACAAAATATGTATCAATGGGCCTATTTGTTCTAGGCTTAACACTGTTAGCCACAAACTTTCAATAATTGGAAGAAACGAAGAAAGAAAGTTTTGGAAGAAGGGAGAGGTCAAGGAAATAAGAAATTGAGAAATTTGACGAAATATTGAAGCATATGGAGAGGATGAAAATGCAAAAGAGAATACGTACAAACAGAAATGAAGAAAGAAAAAACAAAATAGATATCTATAACTAAATATTTTGAAAATAGGAACAAATGTAAAAATGCTTAGACTCAAATTCACTTTTATGAGTAATATTTTATTTTTTTTTATTATCTTGTTTGACACTATGCCAGGCAACTTGAATTCACCAGTAAAGCATATGGAACCCTATGCAATTCTCTTTCCACCTACCGGTGTCTTATCCCTTAGTGAGTGCTGCCAAATACCAAATCATGACTGTAATCTTATGTGCATAATTTTTACATAGCAGTGTATTTACAGACTAAATATCTTTATGATGACCTATTAGATAATAATCCTGACTGTACAAATATTATTCTTAAAACATGTAAATCTCCATTATTCCTTCAATGGTAGGCTTCCAGCATCAAATTTATTTTTAAAATTAAAACTTATTTTATTCTGTGGGCAAAGCACTCTGAGAGACAGGTAATATAATTTAAAACTAAATGTGACCTCAGTTATTTTCCCCTTTTGCTCCTTCACTGAAATGACTTTGTGATTTTTAACCTTAATTATCAACTGGTTGATCTAATCCAAAAAGAGAAAAGCCTTTGGGTGGGTATACAGAATATTTCCAGGGAGAATTAACTGAAGGTAAAAGACTTTCTCCAGAGGGGCACATTCTAGCTGCTAATATAGAGTATGGAAAAGCAGTAGGTTTTACTTCTTTGCCTGCCTTCAATGCTTATTAGTGAGTAGATCTGTTCAGTTTCTATCCACTACCTGCATTCTTTCATGACAAAAGAGGCCAGGTGATCTGGCTTTATGTGAGTGAGAACCAATGACTCTCCAGGAAGCCTCCATACCTGAGTCACAAAGTCTCTTTGACGGAGGAGCTACCTATTCCCAGCCTCTCTAGTACACAGATATCTATTGTTGAACCAGCCACCCACCATGTATCTGTGAAGAAATCTTGAAAATCCCATTCATAAAAAATATTAATTCTCTTGGTTAGGTTCCTTAGAAGTCTCCAACTAATACAAATACCTACTGTGTTCGATAGTGAAATAGTCTACTCAGGTCTCAATCGTGTCTATTTGCTTCCCTCCCCTCTCCCTTCTCCTCTTCCCTCGTCTCCATGTTCTCCCCCTTTCTTACCTCCTTCCTCCTTTGTATGTCTCCCAATCTCAGGTTATTCTCAGTCTTACAGCTTTTATCATTTCTTCGTATGCAAAATATTGCCACAATAAAACCAAACTGGGTACACGAAATAATTTATAACATGATAGTTTTTAATATTAATTATACGATACCACGTTTAGAGGTTGAGAATGCATTATATTTTTGTTGAACATCAAACTTCATTTAACTCACTTTTCCCACTTAAGTATTTCTCAATAAGATTATGCAAATGAAGAACACGAGTAACACATTATTTATGAATCGATATATATCTATATGGGGGTCAGCCTTTCTATTTGTCATCATATCACAGTTAAATGCCATTGCTGCTATTAGATTTTTATTTTACGCTTTCATTACAGTGTACGGACACACCCGATACATTCTATTTGTGAACCTAAGTTTGCAATGCTATCATGAATTTGAATACATGAAAAGCACATATATCATATTTAACTTAAATGTTATATCTTTTGGAAAGACATGGGGTTTTTATTACTATGTTTAGGTGTATATATATCAATAAGTTATTTACATATCTAAATTATATACATATATATCAGTAAACTTCCCTTCATGTCATCAATGCAATAAATGTTGTCCAAGAAAATACAAGGGAAAATAAAATTAAATTACAGCAGGAAGTCAATATTTACTATTTATTTTAACTTATTTGAGTAATATTTGGTTAAAAAAACCCAAATACTGAGAATATTCCCTTTACAGTCTTCTTATTTTAGATAAAATCCCTTGGAGAAATTATGCACATTTTCTGTGAAGTAATATCAATACTTTTATCACTAGAGGATATTACTTATCTTTTGTGTGATTATGAAGTAGAAAATATTGACCAATATTCAAGGTGGTGTATTTTCACTGTGAATGTGGCTTCTTTTGAGTGTGTGTATCAAGATACTTTTCAAAATACACTGTGAAGTTTTAATTTTTTATACATGGTATGCTGACATAAATGTACACTAAATATTGTGTATATTTTGGGGTAATAACTAAAGACAATATTATTGCCTATTGTTTCTTTTCCAGTTTCTATTTTTCTCTGTAAAATATATCATAAAATATGTATCTCAAGGAAACATACTGCTCATTTATTTCAACAATCTGAAATTATTTATAGATGAGAAAGCGAATGTCCATACAAATAAACATGTTACGTATTAACAGATAAATATTAACAGAGCAGAGCCACATCCTAACTGCTAGGTGCACAATTTTTTTACAATGTCTGCAGAACGACTTTTCTTTCTTTTTTTTTCAAGGCTGTGAGATATAAAGTGTTACTTATTCTAACTTCTATTTTGCTTTTGTCCTTTTTGGTTCTTTGGCTTCCAGAGGCATCATGTTACTGCTGCTTTCATCCACCTATGATGTGTTCCATTTTTTAAAATTTATCTTGATTAAAATATGATTATATTCTTTTACTCATTTCCTTTTCCCCCTCCAATGTTTTCTATCATTTTTCCTTATCCCTCATAATCCCTTCAGTCCGTCAATCTCCCTCAAGTTCATCGCTTCCTGTTCATGTTACTGTGTTTTCCCTCCCTCCCTCCCTCCCTTCCTCCCTCCCTCCCTCTCTCTCTGTCTCTTTCTCTCTCTCTCTCTCTGGGAAAGACTAATCCTCCTTTTCTCAGCACTCATCAGTTGCTTGGAGTAGGGTTCCATGAGATTTTCCCTTATGTGTTTACATGTTTATGGTAAGGTCCTTGTTCAGACGTTCTTTGTGAAGCCATATTGTTAAGGTATTATGGACATAGCTCCCTTGTCATTTTTAGAAGACAATTTTGTAAGAAGAAATCTTTCTTAGAGAAGATTTTCTGGTTCCCTCACTTCTATGATCATTATGATCTTTCTCCTATTGATGTTTTTGAAATTGAGCACCGGAGTTTTGTGGTAACTATATCCATTGGCATGGGCATCCCTTGTTCCTCCTCTATAAAGACTATGGTCATAATGAGTAAAGGTCCTGAATAATGTATTTAATTAACACTATATTTCCACCATTCTAAGTTCTTGTTTTGTGACAGTATTTCTGGAGAGATATTTACAAACACCCACTCACCTCATAAACAACTGATGACAGACCAAGATGAGTATATGGTCAATGTCTGACTTGGCACACCAACGTGTTGTATTGGAGTTACTTACAATGTTACTTATGGGTGAAGGACTAAGGCTTACAGGAGCATAAATGACTCAAACATAGTTGTATCACTGAGAGTCCACCACAGGCTTAAGCAAAGCTCACAGAAGATGAAGACCTGGAACACACTACTCAAACCGCAAGCAGATAAAGAAGCTGGAGACCTTCCTCCCAAGGTAACTCAGTTGGTCACAGCCACTTCCAGATAGCTCAGTAAGTCTCTGTTTCCTTTAGGCAGCTCAGGCTAGGGAGGAAGCTAAGCAACTCAGCTTGTCTGATTGTCTCTCTCTGTAGCATTTACAATTAATATATAGGGAGGATATGTTCTAGTCTATCTGACTAGTTTCAGAAACTTGCAGAAGTCTTTCCGTATTTTAGTTCCTGGGTTTAAGGAGTTTTTCTACAACATGGGATATTTCATCGTCCTTTAAATAACTGGTTCTCAACCTGTGGGTCACAACTCCTTTGGCAAACCTCTAACTTAAAAAATATTTACTTTATGATACATTACAAAATTACAGTTATGAAGTGACAACAAAAGTAATTACATGGCTGAGAATCACCATAACATAAGGAACCATATTAATGGATTTCAGCATTAAGAAGGCTGAGAACCACTGCATTAGATCATCTGTTATTTAGTTTTCTTTCCAATGTTCTGTTTCATAAACAGCTTTCCCCAAAGACAGAAGATTTTTAATCAGAGAGGAAAGTGCTTCATAACTTTTAAAATACAAAGTGTTGAAGTCTGGATTCACTAACTGGTTTCATTTTGTATGAAACATCTGGGAGAAACAACTGAAAATAGAGAAGATTTATTTGTAGTTCACACTTTAAGGTATGGAGGTTATGATCACTTGGCTCTGTGCTTCTGGGTCTGTGATGGGATAGTACATCATCCTGTAGAAGTTTCCATGGAGAAGAGCAACTGGATAGAAATCAGAGGAAGTGTGAAGGATATGATATTGGCCTCCACTTTTCTTTAGCTTCAGTTAAGCTGGGATACACAGAAGCTATTTATCTCTAAATTAGTTTGTGGAGTATGGTACCATAGATTCTTAGGTTGATGCACTATACTGCAAGTTAGACAATTCTCATTTGGAAAAGGAATACCGTCTCGAGTGGTAAAGTAAGTAACATCAACAACCTCCAGAAATGTATCTCTAAAAGATATCAATATATTATTTGCAAATTATAAACGGAAGAACACTAGTAAATAATAATAATATTCTAAAATGCAGATAGTGTTGTCATTATGTTACCAGAATTGTTTAGAGTACAAGTCTTTCACTTGGAGTGACAGAGCTTCAAGGATCATTTCTAACACTACGTGAATCTAGCCTCTGAAGTTCACTGCTTTACAAAGTTTTTACTTAAATCTCCAAGCAATCACCTTGAGTAATTCTATACAATCTTGTACTAAGGGGTTATTATAAATTCAGTGATATTTTTGTGAATAACTATTTGAATTAATAAAATGAATTAAATATTAATTCCAGAGGAAACAATAGTAACATATTGTAGTAATATGTTGAATGGGAAATCAAGAATTCAGTGGGTATTGAGGAAACTTTCAACATGAGAGAGCCATTAAACAACCAGGTACTTGTATAAAATATAGAGCATAGAAAAATTTAAAAAATCATTTTATAGATAGATTATGTATATAAATTTAGATTAAGTGTATAAATTTAATGCATATTTTGCCACTACAGACCTCAAAAATACTGAAATATTTGTGGAAAGTAATTGAAAAGGAGAAAACTTTTAAAGAGACAAATTAAAACACCTGGGAACCAGCTGAGCATGGTGATGCACACCTTTACTTTCAGCATTCTAGAGGCAGAGGTTGGTAAATATCTATTACTTTGAAGTAATTACATTCTACTAAGAAAGTTCTGGAAAGCCAGCACTACACAGGAAGACTTTGTGTCAAGAGACAAAAGAAAAACTAATTGGGAATCTTGGTTCTTCTTAATGAAAATTGTAGATAGGATAATACAAGTAAAAACTAATAGAAAAAAAAACTAAAACGTTTAATAAAAACACAATGTCAAGCAGTCCATTACACAGGTGTACTTGTAGGCATGTATAACATAGACACAAACATTTGCAAATATAGTAAGTACATATACAATATCCAAGGTTTAACAATGCTGAATACTTAGAATCTCAAAGAAAGTGAATTAGGTGCTTTGTTTGTTTGTTTGTTTGTTTGTTTCATTTTTGTGTTTTTATGTCGGGTTTTTTTTTGTTGTTTTTTTGTCTTCAAACAGACTAATAGTTCATGTGAAAAATGCTTTAATTATGTATAAGGTTTTCATTGTGCTGAAACACCATCACCAAAGCAACTTGGGAGGAAGAGATTTCTTTTTAATTTTACTTGAACTTCCATATCACTGTTCAACATGGAAGGAAGTCAGGACAGAACCTCAAGCAGAGCAGGAACCTAGGTGTATGAACTTATGTGGAGGCCACGGAGTGATGCTGCTTATTTGTTTGTTCTAATGGCTTGCTAAGCCTTCTTTCTCATAGAACAATCTAGACTACTAACCCAGGGACAGCACTTCACACACACCATGGGCTGGACCCTTCCCCACCAATCACTAATTTAGAAAATAATTTACAGACATTTTATAAAAGCAGTTTCTCATCTGAGGTGACCTTTTTTTAAGATAAATCTAGTTTGTGATTCAAGTTGACAAAAGATGAATCAGCATATTATTAGACTCATCAACAATAAAATGCATAAAATATATTGTAACAAAGAATTCTGAGTTCATATTGAAAAAAAATCTTCCATAGAAATCTACAACAAATGATATAACAGGAAGAGATTTTAAAAATACATAAATATCCTTTTGAGTAAAGTATTAGAGATTTTACATTAATGAAAACATGGGTTAGAAGGAAGTAACTCATAGGATATGGGAAATGTGGTTCTTCATTAAAAAGAATAAAAGCATAGATTTCTTAAAATTTCAAAAATCTCAAATTTTAATTGTAGGTTTTGGAGAGAACAGCCAACATAAATAGTGACAAGAAAGTGAAATCCTCAATTATGGGTTAGAACATGAATGGGGAAATTTCTTACTATCAATAAAACATAAACAAATAGTCAAGGGCTTCCACAGGTTCTGGCTTCTTAGAGCAGTGTTTATTGAAGCAATATCATGAACACAATACCAAACAAGCACAAGGTTCCCCCTTGCTATTGCTTCCAGAGTCTGTGCAGTTGAAACTTAACAAGAGAGACAGCAGACTTAGAAAAATGATTCACATCTTTAATCCCTAAGATTTCAAGTTATAGAGTATTTAACTGTTATATTTAGTTTCTGGCCCAGAATTTCTGGCCTCGCCTCCAGGCCTGGAGTTTCTGCCCTAAAGTCCCATAATCCTACTGAAATATACAGACACTTATATTAATTGTACACTGATTGACCTGGAGCCCAGGCATATAACTTGCTAGCCCTTGTTATTAATCTAACCCATGATTCTTATTCTTTTCAGCCATGTGGCTTGGTACTTTTTCTCAGAGCAGCATAGGTGTCCTCTGCATCTGCTGGCTTGTCTGATATCTGTGTGGCATCTCTGCCCTGTTCTTCTTGTTCCCAGAGTTTTCTTAGTCTTGTAGCCCCACCCACATTTCCCATCCACACCCACACTGTCTGCCTTTGGCCAATCAGTGTTTTTATTAAACTAGTAGCCAGGACAAATATTTACAATGTGACATTATCCCACTACATTTAATCACCAGCTTTTCACTGACATCACGAAGGCTTAATACTAGGAATATAATATAACAGTAGCTCACTCAGGTTTGCCTTACCAGTTCATCTGTCTCGGGAATGAACAGCATCTAGGATCTCAGCTTTGTGTCTACAACTCTAAGATTTATAGAACTATGCCATTACCTCATTGAATGTACTTAAAAGTCTTCTTTCCTCGTAGTAATGGAACAACGGAGTCTATCTTTTCCACTGTTCTAAAAACATGACATCTGAAGTTTAGGATTCTACGAAGTTCTGTACTAAAAGCAAGGTATCATTCTGGACAACTGTGAGCAAACCACTTAATGAATATTTTTAATATATCTGGATTATTTCTGTTAAAATTTGTACCCAGACAATCATTCATATAAATAAAGTGTACTATGTATTAATCTAGGAAAAGTTATGTATAAGATTGGTAACGTATTATTTTCTAAGTTTTAATTAGAATTTGCATCAACATGAACTCTATTAATCTTAAAGAAAAATTGAGATATATGAGTATTAAAAGAGTTAGTTGGAGAAGTAATGAGAACAAGACACCAAATAGAGTTCCCCAGACCATGATCAATAGGTAACATATGAATTTCATAAATCACTAAATGATTCTTATTGCATCTAATTCACATACACAGGAAAAATGCTTTATGTAATATCTCAGTGCATATAAAATCATCACCATACTCAAGTTAGATACTTATCTCTATTTGTCATAAAGGGTTATATTAAAATGTACAATGTTATTGTGACAAAATGTCAATTTGCCACAAACAAAAATTACATTTTTAGCAAACTTCAACTAGGTAATTGTCCTTATTAGCTACTATTATTGATGTGGGAGCAATTATGGCCAACATGATCTGGTTATGTCCCAGATAAAAAGAACATAACCAAAAGAAGGTGGACGTGAGATCTCTTTTTGTATGCTGTGAATATGCTTTATTATTAGTTAATGAAGAAATTGTTTTGAGCCTGTGGCAAGGCAGCTTGGAGTCAGGTGAGAATTCTAACCAAAGAAAACACAGAGAAGGTCAGAGTTGAACAGAAGTGAAGGCAGAAGTTCTCTTAAAATACACCAATTCAAGATTAATATTTATTGAAATATAAGCCAACACTCATGATACAGATAACAGCTTATATAGGCATGATAGACTAGATTATCAACACGATGGTCGATGGGTGACAAACCGGTCTCTCCAGCAGTCAGGAACCAAAAATTGGGCCCCAAAATCCCCTTTTTAATGAGGTTGGCCACTCCTCCTTCAGGAGCCCGGGACCCTGGCCAAGCATCTTCGGACCTTATCAGCTGACACCTGAATCCCACCACATCTCCCCCTTTTGTCTAACTAAGAAGGTTCTAAACTAAGACTATATACAAAAGGAATTATTATAAGGTAGTATCTAGGAGAGGGTTAGGCACAAACTACAACCAAAACCTAACACATATAAAGTACATCATTTATTTCTAGAATATTGGTAGATGGCAGGGTGTATAAATTACTTCAGAACTGTTCATCTTGTGAGGGGATTTAATAAAAGCTTCAGAAGTTCTGCAGCGATAACCATAGTCAGTCTAGGAGAATCAGAGAGTAGTGATTTACACCTTTAATGCCAGCACAGGGAGTATCCTGGGAGTGGTGACCTATGCCCTTAATCCCAACTGAGTGGAGGTCATTTTAGATTATAGAAGGAATTCCAGGCTCCCAAGAAGGCAGCCATGCCTTAATTTACCATATGAGTATTTAAGATGGGGATAGAAAGCCAGGAAAGGAAGCCAAGGGAAGCCAGGCTAAGGAAGCTGGAAGACAGCTGGGTAAGATCTGACTGTAGTGTTTATTCTCTCCAATATCTCTGACTTTCTCAGAGATCTGAGTCTCATTTATTCGTGCAACAGTCTTGGATAGTGAAAATCTAACACCTGAATGTTCCTCACTAAGGGATAATAGGGTAGTAACCTTAAATACCTATTATTCAACCCCTTCAAGACCTGAGAAGAAAACTATATCACCTGAAAGTCAAAAGCACATGCAAGTAGTAGCTTCCAAAACTTGGGAGAGGACAGCAACACAGCTATCTGGACAATCACCTATGGTTCTGTTGGCCATTGTAGCATCCATCATATTGGCTACAGGCCTATGGTATCTGACAGATCTTTTTACAAGCAGGGAAAATTTGGAGGGACTGTCTTACCCTGTCCAGGCAGGTTTTGTCAGTTTCCATATGTCATCTTGTTCATCCAGCTTGGACATCATGTATGTACTGTCAGCAATCAAGGTAAGGGCAGTTCTTTACCAAACCAGCTATTCATTGCCAAAAGGACAAACTCCAAAGGAGTGTCCTTGATGCTTAACACCATCTCAGGAAAGGAACAGTGACACTAGGAGTTGTCGCATCTCTCACAGCCTAATTTCGAATAATAAATGTTAAATGCCATATTCTCTGGGTCTATGAAATGGTTGAAGACTCCTGTCTATCTATGATATTCTAACCTGTATCTGAGATGACTGACATTGCAAACTTAAGTAATGTTGACTGCAGTTTTTATCATCCTAAGGATTAAATCCTGTACTGTAGAATTAGGTTACCTATAAAGAGATGTATAATCTCTGAACAATGACTTTTAGTATGACTATCAAACATTATCCAGAGGTATATATACCATGTAAAATAGCAACAGTATTTTAGACATGTATATACATATTTATCATCCAAACAGAGGTATATAAAACATCTTGTGCATATATCATAACTACTACAATCATACATTATGTCTAGTATAGTTAAATGGAAGTAGTAATTGTATAGTGGGCATGACAATGATGTGCAAACATTTTAAACAGATGCATAAAGAAAATATAACACTGACAGATTCGATTTTACATAACAGTTACAGATTCAGTTTTATATCGATGTACAAGTTGCTTCGGTCATATAAAACAATTTCAGATTTAACTTTGTACCAATGTATACATTGTCTCAATCAAACATTTAAAATGATTTCACATTTGCATCAATATACAAATATCTATGCCAGTGCAAATTGTCTTTAGCTTAGCCTATATATTCAGCTAAAAATTGTTTATAGGTAGGTAGAACAAACTACCTTTCTCTATCTTATCTATTCCCCCTTCTCTTCTTTAAAAGAGATCCTTGAGACTATATTATTGTTCCATCCTCAACCCATTTTAACTTATAACTATTCTATCAGAATAATAATTACCCACAGCCATCAGAACACAATATCTTTCTGTGTGCTGTGAATATCAATCTTTAAATAAGGGAGCTGTTTTGGCCCATGACAGGCACCATAGAAAAATTAGGAGGGGAAATAACAGCATAGGTATGAGAAGTAGGGCAAAGCCAGACAGACCAAGCCTGAAGCCCAAAAGAAGAAGCATGTAAGGAACACAGGTGAGCCACAGGCCATGTGGCAGACAGATTAATGAGAATGGGTTGAGTTAAGATGTAAGAGCAAGCTAGCAATGTGCCTGGGCCATAGGCCTAACAGCATGAAATTAATATAAGTGTCTGAATCATTTCTGGGGGCCTGAGCAGCCATGGGTGGCTAAGGGGTCTGGGGCTGCAGGTCTGTGGGTCTGGACCTCTGGCCACCCCAAGACCAAGAAACCTCATTGTAACACAGAAGCTGCAGGTGGCCACCCAGAGAGCAAGATGTACTGGAACACAGGTAAAGCCATAGAACCATTTGTCAATCCATAGATCAATAAGAATGGGTTCAGTTGTAAGAGATAGTTTGAATGAACTCAAGCCATTAGGCCAAATATTTTGTAGTTATGTAAGCCTTGGAATGATTATTTGGGACTAAGCAGTTCTGGTATGGGTCTTGACCCTGGGTGTAGGACAGGCCAGAAACTTTAGTTTAAAGAAGTTTATCCACCTTTTGCTTGCTTGGGTTTTCCTCTTGCTATTGAATGACTTATACACTTCCTGCTACTGTTTTTTCCCTTTGAGGATGTCAGAACCAGCTTTTCTGGAGTTCCATCATTAACTGAGGACAAGTGATTCTTCAAGTAAGTACTCTACATTTTCAGTCCCAGATTGAGAGTGATACAGCACTCAATTGTGTGGACTGAGGAATTATCTGGTTACATACCTCTCTACCTCTCCAGAATGAGATGGTTGTTACTATTGAAGTTTAATATGATTTAATATGTGTGTATATCCATTCATTTTTTTTAATCTGTTCCTCTAAAGAAAATTTGAGTAATATAATTTCTGTGCTATATATGGTACCAAGGACTACTACCCAGACTATGCTATGGATTCTGGTGTAGACTGACCAATGGGAAATGAATATGAGAAGTAGTAGGGAACAGGTGATAGTATAATTTTTTTGTTTTGTTTATAGCTTGTCCCATATGTAAATTTTCCTAGATGTATGAACTTATGGAACTTATGTTAACTTTAACCAACACATCCATCTTAACTCTTGAATCTCTTAATTCCATCTTCTCTACTTCATTTTTAAGCTACAGTCTCACAATCTTTACCAACTTTATACAGTTTTTTTGCATCCTTTCCACAAACTGTAAATAACATCTTAAAGAGAGTCTATAATCTTAAAGTTCTACAATCTTCAGTAAAAAAAAAAAAACACACATTAATTGATAGAAAATATGTGCGAGCTTTAGAAAAAAAATCTTAAAAAATAATTCCGAAAAACATAAACTGTGTTGCTTGATTTCTGGACAGTTTATTCATTTTGAAAATAATTAGTAGATTAGCTGGTAGACTTAAAATACCATATTGCAGTACAATACATCACAGCTATCCAATAACACCAAGAAAACATGTATCATTTCATGTTATAATTTTTTTCTCAACCTATAATATCCATAACTGGACAACTTAAGATAGGATGAAAACAATGGACTTATTTCAAGGTCCAGTTCCATGAATCTATATTCCTGTTTGACATGACGTTATTGCCATATCACTAATTTTTTGATCTGTGAGTCAATGATCCTTTTTGTATTAGCAAACTAATTTGCCCATATTCATTAATAAAAGGATTCAGTGGTGTGCAGATTCAATTTTTGAAAATTTAATGTAATTATTATAATATATATGTAATAGTCATTTGGCGTTTCTTATTCAATTTATACTATATACAATAACATTAAATATTTTATGAAATAAGCCTGTTTAGTTATTGCAACAACATAACACAAGATATTACTTTAGATGAAGAAGAAAATGTTCAGGATAGCTGAATAATTTCTTCAAGTCTGTATTACCAAGCTATAGAAAAACAACCATAGAGAACTGAATTCCTGTGAATTTGAAACTTTTCAGAAGACCAAGAAGAATGTATAGAGTGGAAGCTGTTGGAAGCTTTCAACATTCACTCCAGAAAAGATAATTTGTGATGTGAACATTCTTATGGCATTACTTGAACAAAAGAACATTTTATAGGGCAAAATCCTTAACTGCTGGTATCTTTTTGAAGGATTTGTTTCTGCCCCTCCACACATCTCCCTCTCCACCTCTCTCCCCATCTCACACACATATCCTGTGTGTGTGTGTGTGTGTGTGTGTGTGTGTGTTCTGTGTATACACATAATGTAGAATGGAGATGATCACTTATTCTTGTGTGCTTTAATTTCACTATGGTTACAGAGAATCTCTTGTCCAAAAGCATGACTAGCATCAATGCTCTCTTCTCTATGTCTGTATAGGAGTACAGGATTCTGCTTAGAGAGCAGTATCTGCTTTTCTTCTTTCTAATTCTCAGTCAGGAATTTGATTGGTTATGACAGCTGGAGCTTAGCACATAGAATGTTGTTAATAAACATTTTCCAGTCACGTGACACTCTTAGTGTCTAACTAATAAATGAGTAAAGTAGCATTAGTAATATTTTAATGTGAAATTGTGCAGTGCTACAACAGAGCATTTGTCAATGTTTCAGAAAAATCTACAAGACAATGATTAAAGTTTCCAAGATCAGAAACTGTTTGGCTTATTTCTCTTATGTTAAATTAGATGCTAGTTTACATTTTCTGTTTTTCTCTTAGAAAAATAATTCATATATTTTCTTAAGATTATTTTCAGAACAAGGGTTTATCTGTGAGCATATGTCATATAAATCTTCTGACATCATTGATTCTGAGTTTAGGGAAGCATATAATGCAGCACATAGAAGAACTGCAGTAGTATTAACAACAAATGCTCTTTTTCCATCCCACAAGTGGCCAGTGCTTTCCCTCTTTCTACAATATAGTTTTATTGCGATATATTTTATAAGCTCAGATGCTGTTTAGTTTTCTTTCAATTAAATTCATTTATTTATTTTTGGTTTGCCTGGATCAGTCTCTCTCTTCTCTCTCTCTCTCCTCTCTCTCTCTCTCTCTCTCTCTCTCTCTCTCTCTCTCTTTCTCTCTCTCTCTTCTCTGTCTCTGTGTGTGTGTTTAGTGAAAAAAATGTAGGGGTCTGTGGCGGGATTAAGGTGTCAGCTGATAAGGTCAGAAGACACTTCTGGGACCCTGGAGGGGGTGTGGCCAAGCCCATTGATAAGTGGCTGCTGGGACAGGAGGAGCTCTCTTCCTGGTTCCTGGCTGCTGGACAGACAGAATCAGAATCCATCGTGCTTCCATCGCGCTTCCATCGCAATTCCATCGCTTGTCCATCGCTTGGATCCGCCAGTCCTTGTTCAGGTGCCACCATAAGCTGTTACTAATATTGTGAGTGTTAATTTATATTCTAATAAATATTAATTTTGGACTGGCGACTTGAAAGTAAAACTCCGACTACATCTGGCGCCCAATGTCCTCGGCCCTGTGCCCTAAACTGTAAGAAGCCAGGGGACATACAGACTGTTCACTTGGGCTTAAAGCTCCCTCTTGCTAGCTGGGCGCGGTTTTCAGTCAGCTGATCCAGTGTGTAGGCGGGGGTTTTCGGCTCATTGCCTGGGCGCGAGATTTCAGCACAAGATGCAAGATCAGCTCAGTGTGCAGACGCGAGACTTCAGTTCAGTGCACAGACGCTAGACTTCAGATCAGTGCTCAGACGCGAGACTTCAGTTCAGTGCGCAGGACCGGTTTTCAACTCGCCAGCCTACCACAGCACCTGGCTCTGCTTTCAGCCCACTGCAGCACTCGGTTTTCAGCCCGGAGCTTCCTGCTGCCAAGAGTCTTTGCATCTACCATACAGTGGGTAGGAAATTGAATGATACTGTGACACCTGTGTACTAAACAGCATAATTACATCTGAATTGACGCAATGGCTGACTATTATTCTTTTGAAGAGTTTAGGTCATATTTTGCCATGGTGGTTGATAAATTTTTAAATGAATATCTTGAAGGATTCAATACCCCAGTCCTACTATTTTTTGGCTTATTTCTCTATTTTATTTTTCAAAATAAGAGGATGATGACAGAGTTGTCAAATGGAAACCAACAATTATTGTCCAGATTATGTAATATGGAACTATCGAACTCTACAGTGGCAGATGAGGTTAAACAGGTGCAAAATGTAAATCGACAGTTACTGTCCAAGGTATGTGATGTGGACCTGTCAAGCACTAAAATGGCAAAAAGGATGGATACTCTGGAAATTGGTTACAACAAGCTTTCAGATAAGGCTTCCTCTGTAGATAAGGATAACACTGTACAAGAGAAATATAGGCTCTATGTAAATTATGAAAACAAGAAACTTGTTGACTACATTAATGATGAGAACAAGAAAATCATTAATTATGTTAATGATGGGGATCGAAAAATTGCTGACTCAGTGAGGTCTTTGGAAGGACTGCTTCATCAGGACACTCAAGCTCTAGAAAAATCAATAGTATCTAAACTCCAAGAATGGAAACCAGTAGTATCCAAAATCCAGGAATGGGAACCTGTAGTATCCAAAATCCAGGAATAGGAACCCATAATATCCAAAATTCAAGAATGGGAGGATCGCATTGCAATACTGGGAAAGGGTAGTGATGCATCTTATGCTCAGAACAGTTCAGGTCAACCCCCAGTGGGATATTATGGTACTGGAGATACTCTACCCAAAGTGATAAACATAACAGGGCTACCCCCTTCCACACCACTATTGTTCCCAGCTGCTATTCAGACAAAGATAACACCTGATGGATCCTCAGAATATGTAGAGTATAGCGATGAGCCAGTACATATGAGAGACATCAAGGAATTTAAAGAGGCAATATCAATGCACGGTATACACTCTACTTATGTGAAGCAGCTTCTAAATTCATGGTCAGCAAAAAACCAAATTCTACCAACTGATTGGATGCAGCTAACAGCTGCTGTCTTGGACCAAAGTCAGAATTTACAGTGGAGAGGCTGGTTTAGAGAGGAGGCCAAGACCTTGGAACAACAAGGAAAAATTAGGGGTTTCTTTGCTTCTCAGGATCAAATCCTTGGTGAAGGCATGTTTGCTGATGTGAGGACTTAATCTACTCATGATGAGCATACTTTATTGCTATGCCGTAGTGCTGCACTGAATGCTTGGGAAAAGATTTTGGACCCAGGTCAAAAAATCGAGCATTATACTAAGGTCAAACAAGGCTTAAAAGAGCCTTATACCGACTTTATACAGAGGCTCACCACAGATGTTCATAGAGCAATATCAGATCCAGAAGTTGGGAAGCAATTACTACTTTCTCTGGCTTTTGATAATGCTAATACAGAATGTAGAAGAATACTTATGCCTTTAAAGATCAGAGCTGCACCGATAGAAGAATGGATTCAATATGTAATAAATGCTGAATGTCTCCATGGCAATGACGAGAATTGGGTAGGCCAAGCTGTTGCTAATGTTAGGGTGAGGAACCAAGACATCACTTGTTTCAACTGTGGTAAACAAGGCCATATAAGACGGAACTGTGCACAAGGTACTCTTGGAAAAAATACCCGATCTAGGTTTAATTCGAACAGAAGGCCATTGCCTTCTGGATTATTCAGAAGGTGTGGCAAGGGACGGCATTGGACCAATGAATGTAGATCTACCAGGGATAAAGAAGGCAACCCTCTACCATTGGGAAACGCCTTTCGGGGCTTCCCCCGGGAAGCCCCCAAAAATCAGACTCCAAATTCAAGGATGGTGAGATCATATCCGGTCATAGGAGAAGACCAGCATTCTCAGGATGAATAGAGCATCCAAAACCTGATCTAGAAAACCATATGCTATTAGATAATAATATAAATTCAAAAGAAAACTCAGAAATTCCAAAAAGAATCACAAAACGAATATTTTGGCAGACTTCAATAAATGAACAAAGACCAAAATTGGGGATATGGATAGATAATATTTATATCCAGGGTTTAGTCGACACGGGGGCTGATGTTTCAATCATAACCCCCCAATCATGGCACCCCAGATGGCCTTTACAGGCAGTAGATATCCAGTTTCTGGGTATTGGAACAATATCGCAAGTAAAACAGAGTGTGAGATGGCTTGAATGCATAGGACCAGAAGGTCAGAAAGGATGGTTGAAGTCATATATGGCTGATATAGCAGTGAATCTGTGGGGTCGCAACCTTCTAATGCAATGGAATACCCAGATTAATATCCCTCCTGGTTTTGATATCAACCGGAGACTCAATTATGTTTCCAGAAATGACGCTCTAAGGTACTATGGAAAAAATTCGCCAGCCATTCAGGTTGTACAAAAGAATTGCCCAATAACCACAGAACCTCAAAGGACACTCACAGCATTGCCTTTGAAATGGTTAACAGAAAAGCCTATTTGGGTTCAACAATGGCCTTTGACAAGAGAAAAACTTCAGGCTTTGGAACAGTTGGTACAGGAGCAGTTACAGGCTCAGCATATCGAAGAATCAACCAGTCCATTGAATTCTGTTTTTGTTGTCAAGAAAAAATCTGGAAAATGGAGGATGGTGACAGATTTAAGAGCAATTAATAAGGTGACTCAACCTATGGGCTCCTTACAATCTGGTATTCCCCTGCCTTCTCTGCTACCTATAAGATGGCCTATTGCAGTTATTGATTTGAAGGATTGTTTTTTTACTATACCTTTACAGGAACAGGACAAAGAGAAATTTGCTTTTACAGTGCCTATTCTTAATAATTCAGGGCCAGCTAAGAGGTACAAATGGAGAGTCCTTCCCCAAGGAATGTTGAATAGTCTCACCTTATGCCAATATCTTGTACAACAACCACTAGAAATACTGCGCAAGCGCTTCCCTCAATCTATCATTTACCATTATATGGATGATATTTTGCTGGCAGACCCAAACTCAAAGACATTAGAAACATTGTTTGAAGAACTAAATAAATTATTGCCTGATTGGGGACTACAAATTGCTCCGGAAAAAGTACAGAGGGGAGATTCTATCAATTATTTATGATATAAAATAGGTTTACAAAAAATTAGGCCACAAAAGGTAAAATTAAATAGAGATAAATTGAAGACTCTTAACGATTTTCAAAAGTTACTAGGAGATATCGCTCATATACGGCCCATGATTGGTATAAAAAACTATGATCTAGTTAATTTGTTCAAGACTTTGGACGGTGACAAGGATTTAAATAGTCCAAGAGAATTAACTGATGAGGCTGAGAAAGAATTAGAGTTAGTGGAAAAGAAACTTCAAGAAGCACATGTGGATCGTGTGGATCCAGACCTGGATTGCATACTTGTTATTTTACCCTCTAGACAATCTCCAACAGGAATATTAATGCAAAGAGAAAGCATTATATTAGAATGGATATTTCTGCCACATAGGCCAAGAAAGAAGATGAAGACATATATTGAAAAAATTGCTGATCTGATTTTTAAAGGTAAATTAAGACTTCGCCAATTGACTGGAAAGGACCCTGCAGAAATTGTTGTGCCTTTGACTAATGAAGAAATTGAACGATTATGGGCAGACAGTGAACCTTGGCAAAAAGCTTGTAGTGACTTTTTAGGAGAGATTAATAATAAATATCCTCAACTAAGAGAATTCAATTTATAAAGGAAACTAATTGGATCTTTCCTCATGTGGTACAGGATAAACCCATTTCTGGAGCCCTCACCTTTTATACTGATGCGAACAATTTAGGAAAGGCTGGCTACAAGTCTGAAGACTTAATTAAGGTGACTCAGATCCCTTATAACTCTGTCCAGAAGTCAGAACTATATGCAATTATTATGGTGTTGTTGGATTTCACAGAGCCTCTCAATGTAATTACTGATTCTCAATATGCAGAAAGAGTTGTTTTACATATTGAAACTGCTGACTTCATTCCTGATGATTCAGAATTGACCTTACTATTCATACAACTACAGGATATCATCAGAGGTAGGATACATCCTATGTACATAACACATATCAGGGCACACACGGGTCTCCCAGGCCCTCTAGCGCAGGGTAATGATGAAATAGATCGGTTGCTGATAGGAAACGTGCTAGAGGCCACAGAATTTCATGAGAAACATCATGTCAACAGCAAAGGATTAAAAAAGAGTTTTTCCATCACTTGGAATGAAGCAAACGAAATAGTAAGGAATTGCAACACTTGCTCTTTCTATAACCAACCCTCTTTACCTGCTGGAAGTAATTCTAAAGGTACACAAAGAAATGAGATCTGCCAAATGGATATGTTTCACTTCCCAGAATTCAGAAAGATGAAATATGTACATCATACTATCGATACTTACTCTGGAATGCAATGGGCAACTGCTCTGAGTTCTGAAAATGCTGATGCTGTACTAACTCACCTTTTAGAAACCATGGCCATAATGGGAATTCCCACTCAGATTAAGACTGACAATGCTCCAGCTTATGTTTCCCGAAAAATGAAGATAATTTTTGGATACTATAATATAAAGCATATTACAGGGATACCACACAATCCCACAGGACAGGCAGTTGTGGAGAGATCTCACCGCACGTTGAAAGAGATGCTTTATAAACAGAAGAAAGAAATGAGAAAACCCAGAAAGAGATTTCACAGTGCCTTATTGACTTTAAATTTTCTTAACGCTGATGAAAAGGGAACATCAGCTGCTGAGAGACATTAGGTGATAGAGAAATCCTCTGAGTTAAATCAACCCAACTACTTCAAAGATGTGTTGACTTCTGAGTGGAAGCCAGGATATGTGCTTCGATGGGGTAGGGGTTTTGCTTTTGTTTCAACAGGCAAAGAAAAGATATGGGTACCGACAAAACTAATAAAAGTCCGCTTTGTAAAGGAGTCCCTTCCTGAGGAGGAGAAGTAATTGCTCACCCCTGATATGACAAATGGATACAAGGTAAGGAAAACACATTTAACAAACCTGGGGCAGGGTCTCAGTTTTGTCTTTACAGGAAAATGGATACAACTGTTTTTAAGACTAATTACTCACCTGCAATAGAAGACAGACTGATGATTAAGGAGTGTACATGATGGAGTATGAGACCAACTAATACACATATGCACTACTGGGTAATATTTCAATATTTACTGCTTTGCATCTTGCATCTCCACCTAAAAAAAAAAAGAAAAAAGAAGGCGTGGTCCTGATTTGACTATTAATAGGGCTGGATTTGGATTGGGAACAAGTGGCTTTCTCCCTCTCTAAACCCAAGCATATTGATAAAGAAAATGTGAAGTATTCTGTCTCATATCAGAAAAGCCATTTGGTGTGAGACAGAAGACAGAATATTTAGGGACCAATATTATTGAGACTTCATCTTAAACCTCGTTTCTCTCTGTTTCTGTAACTTCCAAACATCCTGTCTGCATACAATCTCCTGAAGTTATAGAAGATATTAATATCTTTTTTGAGTATCAACAATGCTTAAGTTTTCCATTGTAAATAACATTTCCTCCTATCAGCTATCTACAAAGAATCTGGAACCGAGATGGGGCCCCCAACGCAGCAACTCCTACTAGTGAAACAAGAATAAAAGAGAGAGTAAGAGACAGGTAGACAGACAGACAGAGGCAAAATTAGAAAAAATCAAGAACCTGGTGCGCACCAATAAATGATTGTTTTCAGAAAATAGACTATTCAAAAGTGGCTGCAAGATAGCTCTCTATGATAATCTCCAGATCACACTTCTAATTAGAATTCCAGATGGAGTTAACCACTATTCTGAGAATGGTTATAAATGTATATAGTCAGTCCATTAAGATCTAACCATTGTTTTAGCCTTTACAGGATCCCAAAGAGATGCCATCACCCTTAAGTCAGCAGGAAGCAACCTTATGAAAGACTACACCCCTTTTCCCAATAAGTTTTATGTTCTGAGGGTTGTGGGTAATTCTTATTCTGTTAGAATAGTTTTAAGTGAAAATTGGGTGGAGGACGGAACTATAATATAGCATTAAAGATTTCTTCTGAAGAAGAGAAGAGGGATAGATACGATAGATAAAGGTAGATTGTTCTGCCTACCTATACACCATTTTAGCTAAATGTATGGGCTAAGCTAAAGACAATTTGCATTGGCATAGGTATTTGTATATTGATACAAATGTAAAATCATTTTATATGTTTAATTGTGATAATTTGTACATTTGAACAAAGTTCAATCTGGAATTGCTTTATATAACCAAAGCAACTTGTATTTCGATATAAATCTGAATCTGTAACTATTATGTAAAATTGAATCTGTAGTTGCTATGTTTTATATATGCTTCTATCTCTGTTTAAAATATTTGCACAACATTGTCATGTACACTATGCAATTACTACCTTCATTTAACTATACTTGATATAATATATGATTGCACTAGTTATGATATATGCACAAGATGTTTTATATACCTCTGTTTAGATGATATATATGTATATACATGTCTAAAATGCTGTGGCCACTTTACATGGTAATATACCCCTGGCTAATGTTTGATAGTCATACTAAAAGTCATTGTTCAGGGATTGTACACCTCTTATATAGGTATTCTAATTTTAGTACAGGGTTTAATCCTTAGGACAATAAAAACTACTGTCAACATTACTTAAGGTACCATATCCCAGTCATCTCAGATACAGGTTAGAATATCATAGATAGACAGAAATCTTCAACCATTTCATAGACCCAGAGAATATGGCATTTAACATTTGAAATTCGGCCATGAGAGGCACAACGACTCCTGGTGTCACTGCTCCTTTCCAGAGATGGTATGAGCATCGAGGATACTCCATTGGAGTTTGTCCTTTTGGCAGAGAATGGCCGGTGGAGTAAGGAACTGTCCTTACCCTGATTATTGACAGTGCACACATGGTGTCCAAGCTGGAGGAACAAGTTGATGGATGGAGACTGACGAAACCTGCCTGGACAGGATAAGACAGTCCCTCCAAAATTGCCCTGCTTGTAAGAAGACCTGTCAGATACCATAGGCCTGTTGCCAATATGCTAGATGTTCCAATGGCGCACAAAACCAGAGATGATTGTCCAGGTAGCTGTTGCTGTCCTCTCCCAAATTTTGGAAGCCAGTACTTCCATATACTTCTGACTTTCAAGTGATATATCTTCCTTCTCAGGTCTTGAAGGGGTTGAAGAATAGGTATTTACGGTTACTAACTCATAATAATTCCTATTGTACATAATCTTAGTTTAGAACCTTTTTATTTAGACAAAAGGGGGAGATGTGGCGGGATTAAGGTGTCAGCTGATAAGGTCAGAAGACACTTCCGGGACCCTGGAGGGGGTGTGGCCAAGCCCATTGATAAGTGGCTGCTGGGACAGGAGGAGCTCTCTTCCTGGTTCCTGGCTGCTGGCTGCTGGACAGACAGAATCGGAATCCATCGTGCTTCCATCGCGTTTCCATCGCTCATCCATCGCTTGGATCTGCCAGTCCTTGTTCAGGTGCCACCATAAGCTGTTACTAATATTGTGAGTGTTAATTTATATTCTAATAAATATTAATTTTGGACTGGTGCCTTGAAAGTAAAACTCCGACTACAGGGGTCCATTTTTTTCCTTCTACTATGTGACTTGTAGAGAATCAAGTCATCTGATTACAAAACAAGCCCCTGTTAAGCTATCTTTTCATATTTAGCCCATGTGTTTTGATTCCACATGCAATACAACATTAGTTTTCTCTGAAAGGTAAAAGTGCAGAAAGCTTTAAAGCTGGAAGATAGTTTATTTCCCTAATAAAGACATTGAGGTCTCGATACCTGTCTCTAATATATGGCTACCAATTTGTTCTCATGTCTTATTTACCTTTAATAACTGGTAATTATTTGTAAACTTGCATGCCAAAATAATTCTAAAAGTCAGCCCTACTGTTGTATTGAGAGCACATACTGACTAGTCTTGCATATTAAAGTTCTCGCTAAGATGTCATGATATAACAGAATATAATCCCTTTAAAAGAATGTGATGACAGTCTTTTCACTGGAAATTCCATTATGTATGTTCTCCTAACCTAAAACACACCTGAGTAAATCCTGAAGATCTCCTCATTAGCCTTGCAGGCAGAGATACCTTCTAAGTAGAATCAAATAGTCCTACTTTGAACCCAGAGTCATTAAAGACTTGTAATCTTTAAAGCAAACTATTGAATCACTCTTGCTCAGTGTTGACTAGTGTAGGATGCTGCAAAGAACCTCTTCAGAGGTCACGACCTACTTTTCCACTGCTCCATGTGTCTTTAGCACAAGAAATGTTAGTCTTTAAGAAATTTTTTCCCATAGATATCCACCGCCTTGCACAGTGCTGTAGAAATTATGAAACCCAATAAATGTTTGCTGAATTGATAGAATTGGAAAGTCACACACCTTATTGTCTCTCTAGTTGGAAAATAGCTTCTATTGAGTGTATTTCAGATTAAAATTTTTAGACAAATAAAATATAGCCTCAAAGTGAAGCAGATATTACATGGTTTGATGAGCACGTTTTAATATATACAGTTTGTTAAAAAATAAGTGCAAAAAAATCTGAGTTTCGTAAAACACAGGGGGGTTTAAAGTAGGGTAGTGTGGAAGATTATGTTGTTACATTGTAAATAATTGTCCCACCCACTGGTTTAATAAAAAGTGCTGATTGGCCAAAAGCAGGAAGGAAGTGTGGGCAGAGCTACCAGACTAAGAAAACTCTGAGAACAAGAAGCACAGAGCAGAATGCCAGAGAGAAGCTGGAAGAAGCAGAGGACAACCATGCTGCTGTGAGAAAAGGTACTGAGCTACATGGCTGAACAAGATAAGAGTAATGGGTTAGACTGAGGGTAAGGAGTTAGCAAGTTATGTGCCTAGAGCTTAGGTCGATCAGCCAAAAACTACTGAAAGCATCTGTGTGCTTCTGCGGGTCTGTGGATCTGTGTGTCTAAACCTTTAGGTTAGTCTTTAAAGTCCAGGCCAGAAAACTCATACTACAGGGTAGCCTTACCAACTTCATATGAGTCTATGCAGTATTGTAATGTGATTCAGATAAACTATCTTATGGTGTTTTTTTTTTTTTTTTTTTTTTTTTTTTTTTTTTTTTTTTTTTTTTTTTTTTTTTTTTTTGTTTGTTTGTATAACATATCTCAGGGCCTATACTTCTTTCAGAAGCATTTGGTTGAAGTAGAATTTGAGTATTTAAGAAAAGATACTAGGGACATAGTAATAAACTCTTAATTTATACAGAAAAAAGATATCACAATTTCTCTCCTTACTTAAAGATCTCCATGTCAGCTTAGTTCCTGAATTTTGGACGCTCATATACATTTTGTCACAACTGTGTATGAAATATTAGCTAATTAAATTTTACATTACATCAGACCAACTGCATAATAAAATGTCATCTGGTTAATTTTGGTTTCCAAATGTGTTTTATAGCTAACTCCAAGAAAATACTACATGTGATTCATGCCACAAATTGTTATGTAGGCATGTTCTAGCATATTTATGGTTTTACACAGAATGCCAAATGATGTGCCAAATTCAAATATGGACATGCTAATTTCCCTGGTGTTGACAATATGAAGTTCTGAGCATTATTCTTTATTCAGGATATATCCAGTTTGCTAAGGTCATAAAATATGCTGTGATGATATGTGTTTCTTTTCTACTGCTTTGCCTAATAATGAGCTCATTAGTCTTTCAAATATCAGCAGACAATAGAAAAAATAAAGATTTTAATATAGCTAGGTAAGTATATCAACAAAGTTTATATTTACATTTCAGTACAAACATACATAGAAACATTATGGAACAAATATTACCTATCAGAGTGTTATCATCTTTGGTAGTCTTTAATGGCAAACACCATTAGAAATTGTCAAAGTTTAAAAAAACAAACATGACATAGGTTAAAAAATATGATATGGATAGTATTTTATGGAAAAATATTAGCTCAGAAAAAGTGTAATTGTTAGAAAAAAAGAGCTGTTTCACCTCATAATATATATCACGTGTTGTTTCTGCCATATGTGGCTCAGTGGCAGACCATATGCTAAGCACGTTCAGGCCCTAATTACAAATAATAAAAAAATAAATAAAAATAAAGTTAATGTTTTTCATTTATAATGTCATTGAAATTTTAAAATTATCTAAAGGAAAGTGATAGTTTTTTTGTGTTTTTATTAGATTCTAGTCATTGTGTTATTTGCTTTATAAATATTTTCTAAATTTATTATTATCAAACTCATTTGTGGCTGCTATGTTACATTTCTGTGATATTGTCCAGTTTTTCATTTATTTCTTGTTTCTGTCATTAAAAATGAATTCCTAATAGATATCTACATTATAAGATAGTAGTAACTATTTGTCACATTTCAAGATGATACGTAAATACAGACTAAATGGAAAGTGTATCTAAATTAAATATGAGTCATTTGTATGAAAATACTGTCTCATTTATTTAACAAGCATTGCCATTATCTTCCTGAAAGCAGTAGCCGTGTAGGCAATAATAGAAGATTATGTAGGAGAATCTTACATCCTGATTAGTTCTCAACCGTAAAGTGAACTGAAGACCATGATTGGGTGTGAATTATTACAAGTCTCTCCATGATTCAAATTCATGAAAGATGGTGGTGACTCACTTGCCCCAAAATAAACAATAATTTTTAATTTATGTTAGAAACGTCTAAAACATCTATTCACAATTCAGGGGGTGGTTATTGGAAATTATAGGTATTCAATGTTTAATAATGACAAGAACTTCTTTTTTTGGTTTTTTAAAAACATATCCAACACTGTTTCTCTCTCTCTTCTCTTCCCAGTCACCTCCTAGCTTCCCCCCAACACCATTCCCCCATTCATTTCTAGGTTGTTTCCAGGTTCTAACTATTACAAATAATGCTGCTATGAATATAGTTGAGCAAATATTCTTGGATAAGAATGTTCATTCTTTGGGTATACACCCAATAGTGGTATTACTGGATCATTGGGAGAGTAATTATTAGTTTTCTAAGAAATTGCCATACTGATTTGCAAAGTAGCTGTACAAGTATATAATGTGTTTAAGGATATTGCCCATTTTCTTTTCTATCAGGTTTAGTGTAACTGGGTTTATGTTGAGGTCTTTGATCCACTTGGACTTGAGTTTTGTGCAGGGAGACAGATATGAATCTATTTGCATTCCTCTGTATGTTACCAAACAGTTATGCCAGAAATACTCTTTGAAGATGCTTTTTATCCATTGTATTTTTTTTATTCTTTGTCAAATATCAAGGGTTCATAAGTGTGTGGATTAGTATCAAAGTCTTCCATTCAATTCCATTGATCTACATGTCTGTTTTTATACCAGTACCTTTTTTTTTACTTTTTATTTTTTATTTATTTTTTTTTATTACTGTCGCTTTATAGTAGAGCTTGAACTTAGGGATTGTGATGCCTCCAGAAGGTCTTTTGTTAAATAGCACTGTTATAGAAATCCTGATTTTTTTGTTTGCTTGCTTTTCTACATCAAGTTGAATATTTTCTTTTAAACTCTGTGAAAAATTCTGTTGTGATTTTGATGGGGATTGAATTGAATCTGTAGATTGCTTTTGATAAGATTCCCATTTCTACTATGGTGATCCTGACTACCATAAGCATGAGAGATCTTTTTTTTTTTTTATTTTCTGATATATTCTCCAACTTCATTCTATAATGAACTAAAATTATTGTCATACAACTCTCTCACTTCTTTGCTTAGAGTTATCTCAAGATATTTGATGTTATTTGCAGAAATTTTAAAGAGTAGTGTATTTCTGATTTCTTTTCAGCTCTTTTATCATTTGTGCATAAGAGAGATGTTTTGTTTTTTTTTTTTTTTTTTTTTTTTTTTTTGAGCTAATCTTATATCCTGCCTGCCACATTGCGGGAGTTATTTTCAGCTTTAGGAGTTGACTGGTTGAATTTTGTGGTCACTTATGTATACTATCGGATCACCTGCAAATAGAGAGAGTTTGACTTTCGACTTTCCAATTTGTATCCCTTTGATCTCCTTTTGTTGTCTTACATCTCTTGCTAGAAATGAATTCACTATATTGATTAGATAATGAGGAGAATGGACAGCGCTGTCTGTTCCTGATTTTAGCGAAATCATTTTGAATTTACCTTTATTTAGTTTGATTCTTGCAGTCAGGTTGCTTTATATTGTCTTTATTATGTTTAGGCATGTTTCTTGAATCTCTGATCTCTCCAAGACCTTTATCATGAAGCCATGTTGGATTTTGGATTTTGTCAAAGAATTTTTAGCACCTGAGATGATTATATGGTCCTTTTCTTTCAGGTCCTTTATATGGCAGTTGCCATTGACAGAGTTTTTTATGTTGAACCATCCCTGCATCACTGGGATGGAGCCTACTTGATCATGGTAGGTGATATTTTTAATATGTTCTTGGATTCTATTTGCCAAAATTTTATAAAAAACATATTTACTTCAAGGTTCATGAGGGAGACTGGCCTGGAGCTATCAGTGTGACTGTAGCCTCATAAAATGAGTTTCATAATGTTTCTTCTGTTTCTATTTTATGGAACAGTTTGAGGATATTGATATTAGTTCTTCTTTGAAATTCTGGTAGAATTCTATATTGAAATCATCTGGTCTTTCCTGTGACTTTTTGCTTGAGAGACTTTTTAATAACTTCTTCTATTTCTTGGGTGTTATAGGTCTACTTGAGTCATTTATCTGATCTTGACTTAGTTTCGGTAGGTGGTACTTATCTAGAAAGCTGTCAGTTTCTTTTAGATTTTCCCATTTTGTGAAGAACATGTAGGTTTTGGATGTCTAACTTAACCATTCCCTGTATTTCCTATGCCTGTTTTCATGTCTCCCTTTTCATTTCTGACTTTGTTAATTTGGATATTCTCTCTCTGCCTTTTGGTCAATTTGGATAGAGGTTTGTCTGTTTTGTTGACTTTCTCAAAGAGCAAACTCTTTGTTTGACTGATTCCTGTCACTTTTCTCTGTGTCAATTATATTGATTCAGCCCCAAGTTTACTTATTTCCTGCTCTCTTCTCTTTCTGGATGATTTTACTTCTTCTTGTTTTAAAGTTTCCAGGTATAGGGTGAACTGTCTTGGTTTCTGTGATATTACTCCAAATTCTTTATATAGCCACTTAGTGCTATTAATTTTTTTCTTAGAATTGCTTTCATTATGTCCCTTAAGTATAGGCATGTTGCAGATTCATGTTCATTTTGTGGGTGTGTGTGTTTAAAATGTATTTATTTTATTTAAAAAATGTCAACCCCCATCCCAATCCCAATCCCTCCCAGTTAGCCTTTAGCCTCGCCCCTCCCTATTCACTCACCCCCTCCTGCAAAAGGGCAATGAGTCTCAAGGTGGTTCAGCTCAACATGGCACATCCATTCCAGGCAAAGTCCGATTTACTCATCCCAAAGTCAAGGCTGGGCTAGTTGTTCCTCTCTGCAGAGAGTGGACTCCAAGGTACCAGCCCATGAACAGGAACACAGTCTGATCTCACCCTTCATGGCTCCACATACTGCTTATGCCAGTCAATAGTTGCCTACCCTTGAAGAGCCTAGCTCTTTTTCCTGTTGGATCTCCAGTGGCTGTTCTTGATTCAATGAGCTCCACTGAACTCCAGCTAGCTATCATTGCAGGAGCTTACCTCACAATCTCCATCACCTTGGTAACACAGACAACCCCCCCCCCTCCTAGCTGGACCAAGAGCTCTGCCCAGTGCCCAGCCAAGGATCTTTGTCTCTACCTCTATTCATTATTGGATGTAGGTTCTGTGATACAGTCCTTAGGTTGGAGTTTTCCTTTTGGCCCTTTCTGTAGGCCTGGATTTATAGACAGGAATTGTTTAAGCGTTATTTTGTCATACAGTATCAGCTTATGGTTATTGAGAGTTTTGATGGGTATTGTAGTCTGTGCTATAATCTATAGTCTCTTGCTTTCTGTGTAACATCTGTACAGGACTTTTTGGCCTTCATAATTTCCATTAAGAATTGGGTGTTATTCTGATGGGTCTTCATTTTTCTGTTATTTGGCTTTTTCCGTTTGAAGCTCTTTATATTTTTTTTCTGTATTAGGTTTGTTTGTTGTTTTGATTATTATATGGTAAGAGGCCTTTTATATAGGTGTATAATTTGGTGTTCTGTAGGTTTGTGTATCTTCATAGGCATTTCCATTCTATAGGTTGTGAATGTTTTCTTCTATTCTATTATTTTGTTGGATATATTTTTTTTGCTTTTGAGCTGGTATTCATCTCCTTCTTCTACTCCTAGGTTTGCTTTTGTTTGTTTGTTTTTCCCATGGTGCCCCAGATTTCCTGGACATTTTTTTGTTCTAATTTTTTTTTTTAACTTTAGAGTTTTATTTTAATGGAGAATCTAGTTCTTCTATTGTATCTTTTACACTAGAGATTCTCTATCTCTTGTGTTCTGTTGTTATGCTTATATCTGTAGTTCTTCTTTTATTACTTAGATTTTCCCTTTCCAGCCTCTCCTCCTTTTGTGTTTTTTTTTATTGCTTCTATTTCAGTTTTTAAGTCTTGAATTATTTCCTTCACTTGTTTGATTGCCTTTTCTTAATTTTCCATTCTTTCTTTAAAATGGATTGTTTTCTTTCAATATTTTTGTATTTTATTCTATTTATTTAAATGATTTTTAATTTTTTCTTAATTCATTCTTTAAGAATTTTTGTCATCTTCATAAAGTTGTTTTAAGATAGTTTTTGTCTGCTGCTTCTACATTTGAATCTTCAGGTGTTGTAGAATCACTAACATCTAGTGGTTCCATATTGTTATTTATGTTGTTGGATGTACTCTTGCATTGGCATATACCCATATTTTCCTGCAATTGTCTGTCTTTCAGGTAACTGTTCTGGTCTAATAGGTTCATTTGGTATAATTGAAGCTCTGCAGCTAGAGCTCATATAGTGGAAATCTTTAGAGTATGTGTCAGAAAGCCATTGAGGTTGGGGTAGAAGGCTTGGGTTAGGAGATACATTGGGGCTTATAGGCTAGAGGGTCCAATATATATACAGAGGGAGGGGGATGGAGAAAGAGGATGAGAGAGAAATAAAAAATAGAAAAAAAGCACTAATAAAATAGCTCTATGAACAGCAGCATTAACTTTGGAAAAAAATTTGTGTCACATAACAACCAGTATTTAGGCTCATCTTTTTAAGCTCAGAAGTTGCTAATTTTTTAATGGTCCTTTAATGATTTCATTTGCTCACTCCCACTTATTTGTATAAATAAATAAATAAAACCATGATCTTAGTCATTATGGTTGCCACTGTAAGACAGCTTGGTATTAGCATAAATAGAGTAATGCGCGATTAAATTAAGGATCCTGAAATTATCTACACAAATTTGATAACTGATTTATTTTTTGTACAAAATGATAAACCTATACAGGGACAATATAAAGCATTTTCAACAAATGATGCTTGCATAACTGGATAGTGGCATGTAGAAGAATACAAATCGATTTATATCTATCACTCTGCTCAAAATTCAAGTCTAAGTGGATTAAAGACCTCAACATATATCTAATTACACTGAACCTGATAGAAGAGAAATGCATTGAATACATTAGAACAGGAGACCTATTCCTAAAATAATATCGTTAATATAAACACTGAAAGCAACAATTAATAAATGGGGCCTCCTGAAACTTAGAAGTTTCAGTTAGGCAATGGACATGGTCAATAAGACAATAGAAAAAGATCTTTATCAACCCTATATCTGACAGAAGGCTAATCTCTAAAATATATAAAGAACTCAAGAAACTAAAGATTTAAAAAAAGTAGTCCAATTTAAAAAAATAGGAATCAGAGCTAAATAGAGAATTCTCAACAGAAGAATTTCAAGTGGCCTAAAACTCACTTTAAAAAATTGTTCAGCCTTCCATTCATCAGGGAAATGCAAATCAAAACAATCCTGAGATACCATCTTATACCATGTCAGAATGGCTATAATCAAAAACACTGATGACAGCCTATGCTGGAAAGGATGTGAAGTAAGAGGAACACTTCTCTATTGCTTGTGGAAGTGTAAACTTGTACAGCCACTTTGTAAAACAATAAATAGTTTCTCAGAAATTGGGAATCAATGTTCCTCATAATCCTTAAATACCACTTTTGGACTTATACTCAAGGTTGCACATTCATATCACAGGAACATTTGCTCAGCTATATTCATATTAGCATTATTTGTAATAGCAAGATCATGGAAACAATCTAGAAACCCCTCAACTAAAGAAAGGTAAAAAAAATGAGAAGAGGGTAGTATATTTACACAATGTGCATTACTCAGCAAGAAAAAAAAAATGATATCTTGAAATTTGCAGGGAAATAGAAGGAACCAGATAAAACCATCCTGATTGAGGTATACCAGAAAGACAATCATGGTATCAACTCACTCATAAGTGGATATTAGATGTAAAGCTAAGAGTAGCCATACTACACTTCACAATCCCAGAGAAGCTAGGTAAAAAGGGGATCCTAAGAGAGACATCCATGGATAGCCCTGGGAAGGGGAAATAGATAAGATCTCCTGGGTAAATTGAGACCATCCGAGTGATGGGGTAAGGGCAGGTAGGAAGAGAACAGGATGGAATGGGATAGTTGAGTTGGGGAAAGGATAGAGAGGAAGGACAAAGAAACAGGTATTTTGATAGAGGGAGCCATTTTTGAGGTTAGGGAGAAACCAAGTGCTAAGGAAATTCCCAGGAATCCACAGGGATGACCACAGATATGTCTCCAAGACACGGTGGATGGGGTATCTGAACTTGCATTTCCCTCTAATCAAATTATTGAATCCATAATTGTCATCATATTGTCTTCATCCAGCAACTGACTGAATCAAATACAGAGATCCATAGCTAAGTACTAGGGCAATTTCCCAGTCCAGTCAAAGTGAGATAAGAGGGATTATATGATCAAAATGGTCAAGTTCAAAATGGGGAAACCCACAGAGGCAGATGACCTGAGCTACTGGGACTCTGGACTGACATCTGAAGAACCTACATGGTACCAAACTAGGCCCTCTATGTGAACGGCAGCTGTGAGGCCTGGGTAGTTTGTGGGACTTGTGGGACCAGGATTTATTCCTAGTGCTTGAACTGACTCTTTGGAATCCATTTCCTATAAAGAGATAACTTGCTCAGTCTTAAGACAGAGGGAGGGGGCTTTGTCCTACCTCTGCTTGGTATACCAGACTTCCTCAGACTCTACATAGGAGACCTTATTCTCTCTGAGTAGACTGGGAGGTAGAGTGGGGGAAGCTGAGGGGTAAGTGGGAGATTGGATGTGATAGGGAACTGTTGTAGTGAGTTTATGATGTTACATTGTAAATAATTGTACTGCCTATAAGTACTGATTGGCCAAACGCAGACAGGAAGTGTGGGTAGGGCTACCAGACTAAGAAAACTCTAGCAACAGAAAGAACAGAGCAGAAATGCCACAGAGACTCCAGAGTTGCCACACAAGCCAGAAGATGCAGAGGACAACTGTACTGCTCTGAGATAAGGTGCAGAGCCCCATGGCTGAACAGGACAACAATCATGGGTTAGTTTAAGAGTATAGAGCTAGCAAGTTAAATGCCTGAGCCTTAGGCTGATCAGCCTAAAATTAATGTAAGCATCTGTGTGTCTCTTTGGGTCTGTTAGGTCCGAAAGTCTGGGACAGAAACCTCTTACTACAAGCTGTTGTTGGTCAGTAAAGTGAAAAAACCTTTATAATAAAAATAATTTTAAAATACCTTATAACTTAATAATTTTACAAAGGTCCTTTATTACATTTGCTTACTCCCACTTATTTCTTTAAATAAATACATAAAACCATTATCTTAGTTCTCATGGTTGTTACTTTAAAACAAAATAATAAAAAATTAAAAGATACATGCTCATCTTCAAAAGATAGTACATTCTACTGTGTGGAGTGTCTTAAAATTTATGAAACAAATATTGAAGATATATATATATATATTAGCCATTGAATATATATATATATATATATATATATATATATATATATTGGCACACACCTGTAATTCTATCATTAGGTGGGCTAACATTCATAGTCAAAGCTTCAAACCATATGCTTCATCTAATTTAGAGGTTATTTAAATAGAACAAAAGAAATATTCTAAGGAAATATGATTCCAATGTTCAAATTTGGGCTTTAAGAAACACAAATTCATTCACAGCAGAAAAGATATCCTTAACAGTCCAATTATAGTGATTCAATTGGTATATGGTAGCAATTTACATTACATTGCTATTTTTAATGAAGTGATTACCTACTGTGCACCAGCAGGCAAATTATTTGATAATATGAAACAGTAATTGTCTTATATTTTTATTTGAACAATTTTTAAAGAAATCAAGCAACTGTAAAAACAGAAGACAATCTGAGACTTTCCTTGGTAGGTGAGAAGGCACATGAAGTATCTCCTGATGATATAGCCTCATTTGTGATGCTCAATAAATATGGATTAGCAATTAACCACAGTGACACTCAAAGGTAAGACAAATTACAGGAATAAATTTCAGATGGACAGTGTGGTGTGCAGTCAGTATGGAAGGGCTTGCAGAAAAGAATATGTAAGATACTTTCAGCTTAATATGGTCAGAATTCTTGAGCATACTTTGTCCAATTACACAGTGAACTGTCATTAAATCTATTGGGAAATAGCTAAGGAAGCAATTAGTTAGACCTGGGAGAGTTTCCAGAACAGTCAACATTTATTTGGAAATTTATAGTAAATGAAATCCATGTTTACAATCTCACAGGATTATATAACTTTATTTATAGTTCAGTGATCAACCTTTTCTCCATGAATTGTCATTTACTCACCAGTAACTACTGAATGGACTATGAATTTTGAAAAGAAAAAAAGCTGTGTCTGGTGCTCTACACACAAATCCAATACAGATAAAAAAGAGAGCTAATTTGAATAAGGGATTCAATTTTTTTACCAAAATCTGAAAAATATATAAAATAAATTCTACTTCCCTCATCTTACCAATACTTATATGAATTAAAATTTAATTACCAAGGAAAATTACACGTATGCTGATTTTTGTGCCAGAATATCAAGAATAGTATACATCCTTCTATTGCTTTCAAATTTACGCTGAGAAAATTAACTTATTTTTGCTCATAAGAGGAACTTAAATGAGAACACTTATTTGTGAAATAGAAAAAAAAGGAGAATCATATTTGATTATTTTACTTAGGCAAGTATAATTAATAACACATATTATTTTCACTAGACTCAGAGTATAGATACTAATAACAGAATTCTAACAGGCTGTAACATATAAAATCAGTGCTGCTTTCCATCATCATGGTAGAAGAGATGAATTATATAAACAATAAATTATATATTTCCTAGTAATTTGTGGAGCATACAGTGTTCTTTATATTCAGTCCATCTAAAATCTGTCATCCTTCATCTGAATATAAAGATGTATGTATACAAAGAGACAGACTAATTTTTCCAATAAAGATGAATGTCCAGTCTTTATTTCTTCCATGTGGGGATTGGATTTTATAAATTTCATGGTTGACTTAAAGAGTAAAGATTGTTTGAAGACTGTGGGAAATGTAAAGATTTCCTGAAGTAATCTCAAAACTAGAAGTACTGTTATATGTTTTTCTCATTGCTGTTACCAGATATTGAATATGATGTTAATTCTGGGAATGAGGCTTTATTACAGTTTATGCTTTGTGCACACTATCTATTGTGACTAGGAAGATAGGAAAGGAGAAAGGTTCTTCGCAATGATGTTAACTGTGTAAACTTACTTGCTCACATCTCTGTGGGTCTGAAAGCAGGGAAAAGAGTACATTCATACTCAGGTGTTCCTATGTTAAATGACACTGCCCACCTAGAAACTGCCTTAACCAAGCAGTGATTCCCTTATGTAAATGCCTCCACACGGACACATCACATGTGTTCCTTATTAATGCCCTAGCTGTTTTTAATCCGAGTCAAGTTGCAGGCTTGAATTAGCTATCACAGTCTTAATGTTAGCCCATCTTGGACAAGAAACTAAACTAACAATATGTAAGCTCTATATTGTAAATCTTATTACATATTCACTTCAGTGTTGTTGTCTACTTGAATGGTATTATAATCACAGCAATTCAGAGGAAATAGTTCTTTATATCCTTGGGTCTCGTTGCTACAAAATGAAATAACAAAAAAAAAAAAAAGATTCATTTGTTTTCATTTGTTGTATATTAATAAGGATTGACTAATGAAACAGAATTAATATAACATACATATACCACTCAAAATACTTCGAATGTCCAGTAACTTCTGAATTGTCCTCAGAGCCCAAATGCTTGAGATCCATAGGACCAGTGTGTTGGGACGGGGGTGGGGCAGGAAAGGATGCACCAACATCCCAGCTCTTAAAGGAATTAAACTTTTATTTCTGCTGCTTTTATATTGTTATCCACGGATATTCACAAGATTAGATGATAACTTTTCACACTGTTGAAAGGGCATTTTCATTGTGAATTAAAATGGTAATTGAATGGAAAAACAGAAATTAGAAAGGAAGGGCATGATCACTGCTATGGTGTAAGAGAAAGTTTATTATAAATTTTAAAAAAAGCAAAAGCATAGCCAAAGGAAGGGATATTTGCAGGAGTGCAAAGTGAACATGACCAGATTGAACTGGGCTGTGAGAAGAGATGGGACAGCATAATGAGGAATGGCCTAGACCATGAGGGTAAAGAGTAAACCATAATGCTGGGTAACTAAGATGAGTAGATTATATAAGGAAGGGAAGGTGAGAAAGAGTAATTCAGCCCCTGGGCAGAAGAAGTATGTGTGGGGGGGATTATGTTGTTCCATTGTAAGTAATTGTCCCACCCACTGGTTTAAATAAAAGTGCTGATTGGCCAAAGGAAGATAGGAAGTTTGGGCAGGGCTACCAGACTAAGAAAACTCTGGGAACAGGAAGAACAGAGCAGAGATGCCAGAGAGAAGCCAGAAGAAGCAGAGGACAACTATGCTGCTCTGAGAAAGGTACTGAGTCACATGGCTGAACAGGATAAGAGTCATGAGTTAGTTGAAGGGTAAAGAGTTAGCAAGTTATATGATTGGGCCTTAGGCTGATCAGCCTAAAATTATTGTAAGCATCTGTGTGTCTCTGTGGGTCTGTGGGTCTGCAGGTCTAAACCTTGAGGCTAGGCCCGCAAGTCCAGGCCAAAGAAGTTTAGGATAAGAAGCAGCATATGACAGTTGTATGCTATAAGAAGTAAGAACTGAGTAATGCTGAGAAAACCTGGCTGCCAGATCCACTTTGATATATTAATATGTACTCAAATAGTTAACCATTTGTTCTGGGTTTGAGTACTAAAACAAATTAATATCTTCTGGGAAACTATGGGACTTTGAGAGCATTACAAAACAATTATTGTTTAATTTTCCAATATTCACTATCTTACATTGACACATAAAATGGACTACAACAAATAGTCTCTATTATCTTGTTATTATAGTAACTCATTATTGAGAATGGATTTAGGATCATATGTAAACAAATGAATTGGAACATGGCAGTGTTCCCTTTAAGCAATAATTTCAATGTGTTGAATATAAACTAATAATCAAATCAAAATTTTTTGTATAGTCAAGGAATTTTTCCAACTAAACATTAAATTAATTATATCATTACTTCACTATATTCTATTTTTCTATATAGGTTTTGAATTTTAAAGTAACATTATGTTTTTGAACTTTAACATCACTAAGATTTTAAGTTCTAGAATTCTAAATCACAGAATTTCAAACCTATAAGGATCTCACCCTTTTTCTACACATATTACACTCATATATTTTTTATTGTTTCTTTCTTTGGTTTTCTACACTTATCCCAATAATTTTGTTAACTAATGTTCATTAAATTTGTATTTTGTTAACATCATGCCAATTATTTCTCCCTATCTGATAACAGATTTTTGACTAGCCTATGTACTGACATTTTCATTCATAAGAAAGTATGAATTTATAAATATGTGTTTTATTAATTACCACATAGCAATTGCCTCCAATGGTACTTAGCAAATGTTAAGCTTTAACAAACATTACTTGATGTAATGAGTGAGAAGGCAAATAGATTATTGTCTTATCTATTTAGCAAATATACTGTTAGAAAGATGCCAGAGGGTTGGTATGGATCCAGTTCAAGATATATACAATTGCATGTCAGTGGCAGAAGTGTGAAAAAGAAATGAAACTTCTACCAACCATATTCTGCTTCCTGACCCAAGGATAACAAATGTACATGATTCACAAACCATAAAGTATCATTTAATGCTCATCTCTCCAGCTTAATTTGCAAAGTATTGTAATTCTGCTGTGAAAAGATGAAAGCTTGTATTGTATTTGTCTTTATACTTCAATATTTCTTCTTTTGAATGTATGCCACATTTTCTGTGCTAAGAAAATTTTATATTAATTATTGATAAAAGAGAAGGACACTCTTGAATGAGTCTAAAGTTAATTTATCCTATTTTGATGACATTTGCTTATTCTCTGTGTTAAATGCCCCACCATAAAATCAGACATATGCTATGTTTGTGTAAACATGCTCAGAACAAGGAAAATAGCCTCCAGGTGTTTGTGAGGACCCATGTTTAAAAAAAAAAAAAAGAGATACATTTACAAAATGATAACACATTTTACAAGGGATTAAGAGGCACTTAATTGAATACTGAGAGTCCTTCATAATTTCAGAAGAAATGAAGAAGGAAAAAATATGTATATGCATGTGGCATGTGGCATGAGATCTAACACAATTTAATGACAGGAACTATTGGTTATAGAACACTTGGTTTAATGAAATCCTAGAAAGAATTATTTCCAAAGAACATATCTTCTAAAACATTGAGAATGATAAGTGACAAAAGGTCTCTGTATCAAAATATAGTCATTAGACATATATTACAGCATATATTTAATAAATATTTACTGCATGAGTATATGTATATGGCTATTTTTAATCAAAGTAGAATAGTATCTAGTGACCAGCTGTTCATTCATCCTCCATCTGTTCTATTTATTCACTAATTTGAACATGTGATACTCTTTTGTGAAGCAAATTTGAGTTATGAATTTGATACTATCAATTCTCTTATTAGTAATTTTTGTTTACTACTTCTGTGCAGCCTACATTTTATAATAATTTATTTTATAAAATACTATATGCTAACAACATAATTAACGCAGGCCAATCCAGCCAGAAAAGTAGGCATTTCTTTATCTGCTCCTCCACATCTAATTCCCCAGTCTCATCTCCCAGCTCTGAAGTAGACAACCTGCAGTAGTCAGCCTTCCTTTCTCCCTGTGTTCATCTCTAGTGAATCACAAATACATTCAACTAAAACCTTCCCATACTCCACTCATTGATTTAACCCAGACAGCAGCAGTCACTCCCTAGGAACCAGTAAGCCTCAGACCAGGTAAGCAGGTAGACTAACTACATACCTTCATCTGTTTCTCCTCTCCAAATGTGTTTGCCCAGGCTTATTCCAACTGTGTATGAAACCATCTGCTGCAGCCTCCCTTCCTTCTGTCCTATCTCCAATTGAACACAGAGTCTTCACCTCCAAACTTCCTTCCCAATAATTTTTTTTTTATCGTTATCCCCAACTCTAGCAGTCATTCCAAGGGAAGAAACTAGTCAAGTTTCCCAGATAAGCAGCAGAAGTAGATAGGCAAGATTCAGATAATTGAAATTGCTTTGCTCCTCTATTTTTAATCCTCCAATTTTATCTCCTAATTTTGTAGCAGATTGCCTATTATGGTCTTTACTCACTTTCTGCCCCATTCTCAGGATACTAAGCAAATCATAGTGGAACATCCTGTTGACCTTCCTCCTGTAGACCCCCACCCACCAATATATTACTTCTACTATCTACTGTTCAGTGTTTTCTATGGGATTCCTGAAACTATGATTTTATTTTTAAAGTTATAAGTGAGACTGGTTATGTTTTTCTCTGCCTTGTCTTGGGCTCTTTTATTTCTATTTGTTTTTCTGATGTGTTAGCTTTTGTTTAATCTCATTTATTTTATTTTATTTTATTGGTACTCTTTAGAATTCTTTTCTGTTTTCTGAGAAGTATGATATGTGATGCCTTTCTGGATTTTGTAAGTATGATTTAATACCATTTGTTAATACAGAAATTGTTTGAGGATATGACAAGGCAGCTTAGAGGCAAGTGGGAAATCCAATCAGAGAAAAAAAAGATGAAAGAGAGTGGAGTCAAGAAGAAGTTGCAGAATGCTGCCCAAGAAGTATGATGTGATGGGGCACAGGTAATGCCACAAGACTAGTGGTAATACAATAGATAATAGAAAGGGGTGGGTTAAGTTATAACAGTTGGTTGGTAATGAGCCTGAGCCATAGGCCAAGCAGTTTGTAATCACTATAAGTTTCTGAGTAATTATTTCATAATCATTTGCAGGACTGAAGGTGTGAAAGCTTTGTCCTGACCAAAGGGACAGAGACAGAGAAAGGGACGGATGTGGATGGAGGGAGAGGGAATGAGGAAGTCAGAGAAATAAACAGAAAGAAACAATAATCAAAATATATGAAAATTTTCCATTTTTAATGATAGGAAAAAATAACAAAATAGACTTGCTTTTCTTTTTCGATGTGTGGTACATGTCTATTTGGCAAATTTTATAAATTATTTATTATAGTAAACTTTATGGAATATTAATCAAAATATATCTTTACAGTAAAATATGTGGTCAAAATAATCAAATCAATGGGTATCCCAATGATCCTTAATAACACAACTTTGAATTTCTCTAATTAAGTAAATGAGAGATTATGTCAATTTTCTAGGTGAGGATGCCGGGATTAAAACTGAGTACCTCTTCGGGTTCATGATCTGCACTTGCTATTCTTCTCACTATGTACTAACTTCTTCATTGTTCTTGAAACCAATGAGAGGAGAGGGAGAAGAGACAGGACAAAGACTAGATATGAGCATTACAGAAATAATTTAGTATTTTAAGACTTTTGAGAACTGAGTACTTCATGATCTGGACAGACAATTTCATATTAATATAATATGATAAAATATAATACATGGTATAACTAAGAAAGTTAAAAGTATGTACAAAATACTCCCATACCTAAGGTTTGGGGAGCATTGTGGAAGAGGCAGTAGGAAGGCTTTAAGAGTTTGTTGCTGAAAGGTGAGCCAGAGAATGATGACACCAAGGGGCATGCCTAAGTGGATGAGGAAAATGACATGAGTATTTAACCCTATGGAACAAAGAGAGGTAACTGAAGAAACCTGTTAGCAGGACAGGTGGTTTTCCTCGGGCAAGAGAACAACTGGTGGTCCAGTGACACAGGCAGCTCCCAACATGTGCATACTAGTAACATTATATGGACTAAGAAGCTTACATTTAGGAACATATGTGCCTATAAATATACATACATGCATGCGGTGTCAATTAGGAATAATTCATTGTCAAGTAGCAATGAATTAAAAGAAGAGTAGAAAAGGTATTGTGGAAGAGTTTAGAAAGAAGAAAGACAAGGAAGAAATATAATTATGACAAGGTCTCAAAAAATTAAAAATTTTTTTATGTATTTTAATTTATAAAATGTAATTTAATTTATAATATTTAAATATAAAAATAATTATGTATATTGTTCTTAAACACATTTTCATTAATTGCAGCCATGTTTATTATTTTTGAATGTTGGTTGCTTTTGGTTTTGAGTTTTGTTTGTTTGTTTTTACTTTCCAAGATCTTAATGCATTATTAGTTTATTAATATCTGATCTTTTTTATTGTTTAATGTAATTACTGACCTATAACCGTTTCTTAGAATGACTTAATCTGTATCCCAAAAGATTATATTAAGTTTGATTTAATCTTCGTTTAACACCCATTTTTAAACATCCTACTTCAATGATCTATTGGTCATTTAAGAAGGCTGTGTTTATGCTTGAGGATTTTTGTGTGTTATTATAGTACTTTCTCTGTTAATGGTTTTAAATTTTATTCCAGTCTGCTCTGATAAAATGCAATAGATTGTTCTGTGTTTTGTGAATTTGGTATGCATTTCTGTGTGACCTAGAGTGTAATCTGTTTAAATAAGTTTCCAAAGGAACACCAAAAGAACATGTATTTACATTTATTTTCCTTATTTCAGTTTGAATCTAGATAAGTATGAAACAAGAATATAAAAATAAAGGAATATTGCTGAGATTTTTTTGACTTACATTTTTATTTCTGTTTGTTTTATGAGATTTTCAGGCTCTGTATTTTGAGGGTATATATGTCTATGATAATTATATAATCTTAATCAAATTATCATTTTATTAATATGTAATGTTTTATTTTATTCTTACAATTTTAGTTTGAGGTCTGTTTTATCTGGTCAGCATAGCTGAGACACACTGTTTGTATCTTCCTTT
Source organism: Phyllotis vaccarum (assembly GCA_033318265.1). Taxonomy (NCBI): domain Eukaryota; kingdom Metazoa; phylum Chordata; class Mammalia; order Rodentia; family Cricetidae; genus Phyllotis; species Phyllotis vaccarum. The sequence continues at coordinate 101,356,116 of JARWLC010000008.1, read as the reverse complement.
TTTTTTGTTAGAATATCATCCATACTTTGTTAAGTCCATGAGTGTCTTTAAGATTATGTTGGATCCCAATGAGAAAGAGAGGGAAATGGTGTAATTTAGTATGGTTCAGAAATGGGGAGTATCTGCAATGATTTAGGAAAACCATAAAAAACAATAAATTTTGTTTACTATACATTTTCAATTTATAAATAAGGAAACAATACACACACACACACACACACACACACACACACACACACACACAAACACACACACACACACACACACACACACACACAGTGAGTTGTCTTTCTTGGATTCAGCTGTGAGTTTGATTTTTCTTGACAGTTAGCAAGTCTGCTGGAGAGCAGAGATGATGTACCTTTAATCTTACTATTGAAAGGTATTTACTAATTCATGTAAATACGCTACATGGTTGTGTAATGGTTTGTTTATTTTTTCTTTCATATTAATTTTATGAGTCTGATTTTTAATTTCAACATAATGAGTTTCTTATCTTTTTTATTTGTCTCATGATATTTATTATTTATCTGTTCTTGAGATAATCTCTGTTCTATAAATAGCATTTTAAAGAAATGAAGCATTCGTTTGTTGGTTATAAAATGACTTTATTTATACTTGTCTTGAAATGTTATTATTTCTCTGTCAATTTTAATAGCTAGCTTTGCTGAACATAACAATCTTATTCAGCAATTAGTTTCCATAAAGACTTTAACGTTATCATGCCATGGTTTCCTCATATGTAGGGTTCCTGACAAAAGATTTGGAATTATTTTTATTTGTCTGCATATATGGATCACTTAGCATTTTTTCCTATTAGTATGTTTAATTTGTACTTTTTATACCTTGACTATAAATGTCAAGAAAAAATTCTACACAAGTCATTTCTATTTGCTGTTATAAATGCATCTTGCACTTGTATTTCTATTTCTGTATTTGTGGTGATTTACCTGATATAATCTTTAATGATGTCTATAAAGCTTTCTTTATTTGAGTTCTGTACTCTGCTCATTACTTGTTAACTTTTCTCTTGAGCACATTCCAGAGTTCTTAGATGTCAAGTTTATGATAATTATTTTCTGATTGATATTTGGGAGTATTATCAAATGTGATTTTCATCTCTTATATTATTTCAAATCTCTCTGAAGTCTATGATACTTTCTACCACTTTCAATTTGATTTATTTAAATTTTCATTTCCAATACTTCAATAGTTTGAATTTTTTCTTTACTTGATCTAACAAGTTCATGACGTTTTTATTTGTGTAACTGATATTCTTTTATAATTCGGTGACTGTTTCCTGCTGTGCTGCTGACTTCCTAAGTTCAACATGAAAGTCACATGTGGATTTGTATCCCCCTTAGTTTAACTGTTTATTTTACCAGGAAGTTTTTCAATTCTTCACTCAGAATTTTATTTTTTCACTGCGTCCTTGAAGATTTAGGCTCTTTTGTAGAGAGATGGTCAGTTTATTTTTTGTAAATATTTTTTTTTAATTCTGTGTTCTGATTTACACAGCTCTTGGTGCTAGATAATTTTTCAATTTCATTTGAGGAATGTACTGTTGCACAGTCAACTTTTAAAACTAAATTCATGATACTCCTCAAAAAGAGAAAGCAGATTGATTTAAGAATACAACTATCAATCCATACAAGATACATAGGCACACTTCAAATATGTGAAAGCCCACTAACATGTCATCAATGAAAGTAAAACGAAACAAAATAATTAAACTTGTACATATGGTGCTGAAAGATTAAAATTTATTTAGGGTAAATGGCAAATGAGTTAAATAAAGAAATGAGGCAGAATGAGGAAATATAGGAAAGAAGTGACACTAAATAAAAGAAGGGAATGAAAGAATGAAGAAACCTGTGATGGATGATAATAGAAAAATACAACAAAGACTAGAAGTTGTCATGAAGCCGAAATCAGTATTAGACAAATACAAGAAAGATCATTAAATAAATAAACGTATGCAGTACAAAAATATAAAGTAAAAAGACTGTTAAAAGCAGAAAGCAAATCTAGGAAAAATAAAGAGGTTAGAAAAGACAAAAACAGAAACAATTTACCTGAAAATGAACACCATCATGTCAACAAGATTCATGTATGAGGAGAGAATAACAGCATGTTTTTACATGTTTTATTGATTCTCTTGAAATTATGCACATGGCCCTCAGTCCCACTAATTTTCTAGTCCTTCCGTACCAGGCCTTCACGCTTATAGTGTTCCACTTACAAGAAAAACTAAAATAAATTAATAAATAAATATAAAAAGATAAAAATAATAATACAAATAAAATAGAAATTTTGATTTAAAAACCAAAATTTAACAAAAGTGCAAAGAAAAGATCACTTCACTCCTCCATCTTTCCTGCCTTTCCATTTGATGTTGTGGCACTGGGAACTGCCACGTAGTATACTCTTTTCTTCATACAGCTTTACTTGTACATGTTCATTGCGTGGTCTGGTTCAAGTCTCTGGTTTTTGGTTTCTGGTACACCACCAATACCTGATCCATTGGAAACTCCTCTCAATATCCTAGCCATTCCCTAAAGTCATTGAGATCCTGAGGCTAAGTTATATACAACCAGTCTTTTCACGTGCTCCAACAGAGCATAGATGATATAGTCCCAAGCCCTGGATGAGTGTTGAGTGGTAGCTGAGTTGGACTGGAAGTGCTGCTGAGACCATGTTTTTTTAGGTGAGAAACAGTCAGCTCTCCCAAGCCCAATCTGAGTGGACTAAACTGCCACCTGGGGCCATGTAAGTACTGAGCTAGAACAGAAGGTCATTCCTGGCTCTATGTACTTTCTGTAGTAAAGGTTTACATTATTAACTATGACACCCGATTCCACCAAATATCCTGTGAATGGTTGGGGCCTGAGCCCCCACCTTCTTCCATGTTGGTGTCTTGGAGCCAAGGTAATGCTGATCTGAGTGCCCTATGTTGTCATTCAGGGCCATGGTGACATTCAGGCTCTGGCTTCTGCCAACCACTATGTCTGAATTAGTGATCATATCACATAGATTCTCTTAGGCTCCCAAGAACCCCCTGAGTCAATTTCCTGAAGTGACTTACAGTCTAGGTGGGAGCATCTCAGAATTTCATTGGTTGTATGGGAGGCAAACACAATATTGCCTGAGAATATCTCATTGTGTTCTCAGGACCTCCCGGTTGTTAATCATACTCTTTATGTGATGCAGTTGGAAACTGATATGCAATTCTTAAAACCCTAATGCTTGACCTCTGTAGCAGTGGGTAGAAAGTAGTAGATACATAGGCTCACCCACTTATTGACCTCAGGCTCAGAACTATCAAACCAAGGTTATTTTTAGTTACTGAGACTTAGCCCTAGTAAAAGGGTACTGATGGCAGAGTTTATCTGTCCCTATGTACTTTTTCCCCTCAGCTGTACCTTATACTGCCTATATCCTTAAGCACCTCCGTATCTGTCCTTCCTGCTTGACACATCTCCCTGAAATTCTCCTTGGAATTGTGACACACCAAACTTAGGCTCTCATACTTGAGGTAATTTCCTGATTCTAGGTCTCAAGAGTAACTCAGTTACTTTTGCTTTATTTGGTGTTGTTAAGCTCTTGTGTGCTCTCATATGGGATATAATTACAGTTGCATCCACATGAAAGTATGAAATCCAGAGGTCAACATGGCGACTTTTCTCTATTCTGCTCCACTGATTTGTTGTTTCTTTCCTTCTTTCCTCCTTTATTTTATTTTGTCTTTCTTTTTTTGAGACAGGGTTTATCGCTTTTCTTTTCTTTATTTCACTGAATCTGAGGGTTGCCAGTTCAGATAGACTGGCTGGCCACTGAAAACTTCTAGTTTCTGTGCACCGAGTGCTTGGGTTTACTGGGATACACCTCCATGCTGGTTTTTCTGTGGCTTCTGTTGATCTGAACTCAGGTTCATTTGTACATACCCATCAGTTTACCCTGAAATCCAGGGAGAGCTCAACACTTAATAATTGATTTTCCCTTCAAGCTGGGACCCAGAAACTGCCCTTTGAGTAACCAAGAGTGACACAGTGGGTTTCATGTACATAGAAGTTCTGTGAGAGGAGGCACTGTTTTATGAAAATTAATAGTTGTATTTTAAGCTTGTGAGGATTGAACACTACTTATTTTGAAGCTTGGCCTGCCTGCCCTGTGTACTTTTCTGGTTTTAGAACTAAAAGAGATTCTGTTTCCATTTCCCATTCTAGAGGGCTGAATGGTGAAAGCTGTTCTTATTTCTTATCAGTACCTCAGCCTCTTTCTTTGTGTACTATTCAGATGCCACTTCCCTTCTTTGGTGTCTTTATGTATCTTTTTGTCCTTTTGAAAGTCTATTTTTGCTTATTCTTATTCTCCTTTGTAATGTCACACAGAGACTGTCATAGTACATAGAAGTCTTTGAGGCATGTATTAGTAATGAGAATTACTATGTAATAGAGATAGAAAAGTGGAAACATTAATTTTTTTTAAGGAGTACATGACAGAAACAACAACAATAAGAATAAGCAAGTAAGAAAAGTCTGGTTGATTATCCCTTGCTTTTTAACGGAACACCAGAGAATACAGAGCATAAAATGATTTAAGACTTGTACGCCTTCTGTGATATTCATGACCTGTTACATTCTGTCTTCCTCATCCCTTAACTTCCTATACACACTGTCAATTCTTGTCATTTCTCTTACAATCAGCTCCCCAGGCATCAGTAAACTGATAAAGATGTTAATCTCTTTTGTACCCAGCTGGTAGAAAAACTGATTGAATCAAAAGAGACAAGGCCATTAAAAATAGCCTAAAAATTCATTCTTGGCTCCAGCAGCAAATCTAAAGGTAATACAACTCACAAATATTTTAAGGGTTGTAACTGTGTCAAAATCCATACTAACATCCATGAAGTAAATTGTGATGACATTTGATATCTTTTTAGCATTATATGCCGTGCTTCATGCTAATCTTCCTATCTGTCTCCCAATTTTGCTATTTAATTCTTCTTTGAGTTAAGATTCATCAGAATTCAAGCAATACAAAGACTGTTGAAACTTAAGAAGCAAATGATGTAATGTAAGTAATCATTTGTAGAAGTAACGTAGATCCATATAGGAATCATTTACAAAGAGGGTTAAAATTCATAATCAAGATTGAGGTCTCAAAGCTAAGCAAAGTCCTGTACATCGTGGATTTCCAAGATGCAAGGGAATTATAGTGCTAAGCTCAATATGTGCTAGCAAATATTTTTCGAAATATCCAAAGGTCTTGAGATATGGATGTTGAAAGTGAAGTAGGCTGCTCCCTTTATGAAGCTTTTTTGCCGTGTTTAAATTTTTAGGATTCCATTTACATTATTTACTTTATTATTGAGATTATAATATAATCACATCATTTTTCCTCCCCCTTCTTCTTTCAAAACGCTCTCAGGTACCTTCTTGTCCACTTTCAAATTCATGGCCACATTTTTTTTTTCCATTGATTATTTTACACACACAAACACACACTCCTACACAAAAGGGAATAAAATAAAAAAAACACTTTCAAATTGATGAGTGACTGAATGGGAAAGTTAGTAACTAAAATGAAAATAAGAGCTGACAATCAATGTTATTTAAATATATCTCTATTCTATAATTTTTGTTTCTAACATCATGGCCTTTGATATTTCTTCCTAGAAATATGTTTGTTCTCTAAGTTGATATGAATTTTGTGTTATAATTTCATTCTGTACGTATTCTAAAGAGCAAGTCTATGAAGTGCTTTTTAAAATTGTGCACATGCTAAGGGGATCCTCAAAATGTACACACTGCACTAAGAGTTACTGACTTTCTATGGATAAGGGACATAATAGTCAGTATTTAAAACGTGTCAAAACCACAATGCTAACTCTAACCTTATCACTAATCCTAACCCTAAACCTCCCCTAATGCTAACTAAACTTAGTTCCAACAATGCCCTCATCCTAAACCACCATTTTTAAAAATTATTTTCTAATATCTTATTGATTTTAAAATAATAAAAATAGATCTCCAGACTCACTTGAAGTTTCAGCTAAGTGACTCAAGAGAAACAAATCAAACTGTTGGGCATGATCACAATCTGCTCAGAGTTGATTATACAAAGTTGGCAGCATATGGTATCACATACATCTTCAGGCAATGTTTTTTGTTTGTGGTCAGACTCAGGAGGTGTTCAGAATCAAGAAGGGAAACTTTACAGTTGCTTAAAAGTTCAGTTCAAATCTGTCAACATGAGGCAGAGACTCTTTGGAGCATATTAAATGTGACATGACAGTTACGAGTCTTTGATAAATACTCATGTTTCAAAGATGTCACTTAATGGCTGACACACACTTAGCAATTATTCTTTCTTCAAAAGAGGGCCAATAATGATATACATAAAGTATATTATCTCCTCTTAAGATGTTCATAATTATTGTTTATATCTTTGGGTAAATTATAATGTGTATCCAAACAATGGCTAAGAGCAAAAATCTCTAATATTTTATATATTTCCAACATAATTTAAATAAGAACGAATATAAAGAATAAATTATTTTTCAATCTCAAGTTATCACAGTCTTGCTTTGAAGATGTTTATATTATACCATGATTTTTAATGAAATTGACTGTTCTAATATTTGCAGAATGAGAAACTCATTCTATATATTAAGAATATTGGCTTGATATTTTATTTAAAATAATATGTGGCAAAAATGTTTATGAATCATTATATACTTATTATGGAACTCTTTGATCCATGCATATGCTTCTACGATACAACAAGAAACTATTAACTGTGAATATCAGAGACAGCTGAAACATATCAGACATAAATATTACATCTAACCCCATTAAAATAAGGATAATTACTATATTTATCACCAAAAAGATAAAGCCATTTAAATACACACCCCATTGATGTTGAGGAAGGAGGGAAGGTGAGTCAGGATGGATACCTGACATGAAGAGTAAGGGAAAGTAGAGTACATGCCAACCTAGCTTACATGGCTTCTTCATGTTTGCCAGCTCTAGTAATGATCAGAGTTCACTGTCAGTGCCAGTGGCAGTGATTGAGCATTGTTGTTTGTGTAAAAATAAGACTCAAAAGTACTTCCAGCTCAGTATCATTGTCACTGTAGCAGCGGATTTAGAAAGCCTCTTGGTGATCAAAACATTGAGGATAAGATTTTTATTTAGTCTTTCTGACACCAAGAGATTAGAGAATGAGTGTCCCGCTATCGTTTTCTAAAGAGAAAGGGGAAAAAGTGTTAAAGATAACTTCCATATGGGCTGACTGAATATGGGCTGACTGAATGGGTAGAAGAGTGCACATTTTCCACTGATATTAGATCACTATTTTCCTAATTGTATAGTTATAAGGTTTTATAAACAAAAATTTATATGACATAATATAGGCAGGGGGTAGATAGATAGATAGATAGATAGATAGATAGATAGATGATAGATATGTAGATAGATAGATAGATAGATAGATAGATAGATAGATAGATAGATAGATAGATAGATATAGATAGATAGATAGATAGATAGATAGATAGATAGATAGATAGATGACTATCAGAAGTTCAGAGTTTGACTCTCCAAAAAAAAATCCCTGTATATAGGAGATGGATGCAGTTATACACAAAAATACTAACAAAAACAGAGGAAACAACCTAGAAAGTTTGGTCTAGTACAATCCTAGGCTTCTGTTATCCTTAGATAGCTAATATCTTCTTTAGACATAAGAAGTAAAGCCTTACAAGAAACAGTCTATTCTTTGTTGCTTCATCTAAAGGTGAGCTTGCAATTTTAGATAAAGTTGGATGGAAATAAAAAACAATCATATGTAGCGATGTAATCTAAACCCTGAAAGATATATATGGTATGTGCATGGCTATATGTGGATATTAGCAGTTAAGTTAATGATAACTGAGATACAATCTGTAGATCCAGAGAGATTAGGAATAGAGGAGATGCCACGGAGGGACATATGTATCCCCCTGAAATCAAGGAATAGAAAAGACTTTATGGAAAGACTCTGGGAGTGTCGAGACAAGACAGGAAGTAAGGGACAGGTTGATGGAGACAGGAGATAGACTGCGGAAAGTGATCCTAAAGAGGTCTCCTAACAATGGATATGGTGTGTATTAGGAAACAGCTGAATTGGGGAGGGGCTGTCAGTGGTTATGGGAAATGGATTGAGGCTTGTGGGCTAAAGGGTCTGTCTGATCGTGGGTGTAGATAGACTTTCATACAGGAGTTTTGCTGAGATGGGTTAGGGGCATAGTTTGTGTCCTGCTCTCAAGATGTGGGTGATTGTCTAGCTAGCCAGGCTATCTGGCTGGGAATAGAGTAACTCACTTCTTCTGCTCAGGCTCTTCAGAGGCTGTGACTCAGGAAGCAGCTGTGTTGGGAAATGGATTAAGGTTTATTTGCTAGAGGGTTTAATGAGGGGTGTAGATAGTCAGGCTTGCAGGCAAGGGTCCTGCTGGCTTGTCTGGAGCTAGAGCTGGGATGGTTTAGGGAGCATGCTTTTTGCTCTATGGCCCAGACCTTGGGGCTGTTTTAGCCTGCTTGGCTGGGCAGCTGGGAGGAGGAAATGGATTAAGGTTTATTTGCTAGAGGGTTTAATGAGGGGTGTAGATAGTCAGGCTTGCAGGCAAGGGTCCTGCTGGCTTGTCTGGAGCTAGAGCTGGGATGGTTTAGGGAGCATGCTTTTTGCTCTATGGCCCAGACCTTGGGGCTGTTTTAGCCTGCTTGGCTGGGCAGCTGGGAGGAGGGTAACTCATCTCTTTTGCTGGGGTTCATTCCCTCAGGTTGTGTCTCAGGAAGCAGTTGAGGTTGGGGAGGGTTCAATGGGTTTTGGAAATGTATTGATGCTTATGTGGTAAGTGGTCCAATGAAGGATGTATATAGTCAGGCTTACAGGAGTGGTCCTTCTCGCTTGCCTTTAGTTGGAACAGAGATCTTTCCATTATATGATACTTTCTTCAAACATTTTTTCAGGACTTGGAATTCTTGTCATACAGGCCTTTCATTGCTTGGTTAGAATGTCCCCACACTATTTTATATTATGTGTTGCCGTCGTAAAGAAAAATATTTCTCTCATTTTTTCTCAGTCTATTTATTATGTGTATATAGGAGGACTACTCATTTTTTGAGTTAAGCTTGTATCCCATCACATTACTGAAACTGTTTATCAGATGTAGACGTTTCCTGGTAAAATGTTTGGGGTCGGTATGTATACTATTCTGTCATCTATAAATAAAGAAGTTTGACTTTTTCCTATCCAATTTGTATCCTCTTGATTTTTGGTTGTCTTTTGCTCTTGCTAGAACTTTGAGTACTATATTGAGTAGATATGAGGAGAGCAGACAGCCTTGTCTTGTTCCTGATTTTAGTGGGATCTCTTTGAGTTTCTCTCCATTTGGTCTGATGCTGGCTGTCAGCTTGCTGTAGATCACCAGTGGTATAGTTAGCTATCTTCATTCTATTTCTGATCTCTTCAGGACCTTTATCATGAATGGGTGTTGGATTCTGTCCAAAGATATTTTCCATCATCTAATTAGATAGTCATGCATTTTTCTTTGGTTTTTAATTCTATGGTGGATAATATTGACATATTTTCATGTGTTGAACCATTCCTGCATCTCTAGGATGAGGCCTGACTGATCATGGTGGATGATATTTGTGATGTGCTTTGGGATTCCATTTGCCAGGTTTTTATTCAGAATTTTTGCATCAGTGTTCAGGAGGGAGGTTTTGTCTGTCATTCTCTATTTCTGTTGATTCTCTTTTCATGTACAGTACGTTTCTATATGCCAATCTACTTCAGTTTTCTCATTGTTATACAATGATCTCATCAGTTCTTGTAGTTGGAAGTTCCTGTTTCACCAGAAACTTTCAAATGCCCAGCTGCGTCTTCCCAAATAATTGACTCAGTGGTTTCAAATTATAATACCCGCTTTGCTAGTAGATCAAGCACATTACTGTCTATCTTTACGCTTATATTAAGTCATAATTATTATCTCTTGTTACCAAAAAAGTCATCTAAAAGCAGGAAAGGGTTGCATACAATTTAATGTAAAGGGAATCATATGAAAATCCCCAAAGAGCCCAGGCTGTTTCTAAAACAATGGGCTACTCTATGCAAACTGAAGATGGTCCACTGTTGCTGAGGACAGCGCATTCACTGAACGTGGAGAAGTCTAGCTGGTGCCTACATGGAGCCTTTCCTCTATGTTCTAGTATCTTTGTTTAAGGAAGCTACCCTGTAGGCCACTAAGAGAGAAAATTAAACACCTACCCCACTATCAAATCTCTGACCTACCGTCTGTCCTAGGCTAGGGAAATGGTGACACACAATAGGAGGGAGAAGCCAGAACATGTGTGACTTGACATAAGGCCCTATCCACAAGCAGGGACGACCTCCAATACTGCCTGGGTAGCCAAGAACCAAAGACTTGATGTCCCAGAGACTTAGATTAAAACCAAACACTATTGGTATTATTATGACATATAATAATATTCTAATGTGTTCATTGGTCAAATCCTTACTTAGTCATCATCAAGGAATCTCCCTCTCATAGGAGCAGAGGGGAACAGAGATTCACAGCCAGCCACTGTTCAGAGAGTCTAAAAGTGATGTCAGTCCCAAATCCCTCCCCTCAGAACTCAGGTAACCCCCAAAGTTATTATTATCTTACCAAAAAGAGATGGAGGACCAGAGAAAAACAAAGTCCTTAATACCAACTAAAAAAGACACAGATGAACTCACGGAGATTGAAACAGCAAGCACAGAGTCTACAAGGTTATGCCCTAGGTCCTCTTTTAAAATATTATAGCTTTTAGTCTAGTATTTTTATTGGATTCCTATATGTAAGAGTCAGTGGGTTTCTTATTCTTTTGCCTTCTCTAGCACAAGCTCCCTTCTGCTGGATTGCCTTGTCTAATTAACATGATGGTTTTTAATTTTATCTTATCACATTTGATTTTGTCATGTTTGGTTGCTATTTTTTAGAAATCTGTTCCTTTCTAATGAGAGACAAAAATGAAGTAGACCCAGAGCACAGGAGCAGTAGTTTAAAATAAGATACAGGAGAAGCAGAGGATGGGAAGCTATAATAAATATATATGAGAAAATAATTATTTTCAATTAAAGAAAAATAATTCTGAAACTATAAGTGACTTAAAATTTTCCTTGTATTTTTCAGTCCTCCAAATATTGTCTAAAATTCATGTTTATAGATGTCAAAACTTAGGCATGTTTTTATCAGACAACCAATATGTTAGTTCTCAGATAAAGACACTTTGTGTCTGATACCCATCCCAATGGTTTCTTATGTCTAGTGGAAGTTAGGTTAAGAAAATTTCTAGCATCTAAGTGTTCCTACTTGTGTCTAAACTACAGAATGAGAAATATCTGTTCTATTTGCACAGCTTCTAAACTTCCTCACAAGAGGATTCAGGATTATTGCTTTGTTTACCATCTAAAACCAGTAGAACTATTAGATTGCAGAAAATGTCTAAAGCCAAATTGATTACCGGTCATAATATTCACCTAGGTACACATTAAGAACAACATCTACAGTGATAACTCCTTCTTATTCATTTTAAACCCATGCAAGTAAAATTTTACAGGAAAAACTCTTACTCTTTCTTGTGCTTGATATATATGAGGTTCCTAATTGCTGTTTCCTTTTCCTGATAAATAGATTGTACTGAGGAAGTGGAGAGAGAATAAACAGTTCTTTTCCTAACTGAATTAGGTTTATCCTTTCAAAGTCTGTTGAACTAGAATATATCAAAATTTCAAATACATGCATAAATTTATAGGATCTCAGTTTCCACTTAAATAAATGCTGTGAGTTCTTAATCAGGAACAGAAATCTAGGCCTCCAACTCTTACACCCTAGTTAGTCAACCCTTGCATGCTAGTTAATCAACACCCTACATCCCTCCTATTGATGATCTAAGTGTGTTTGTTTGTTTGCTTTGTTTCCAAACAAGTAATCTCAACTTTTGTGCTTCACAAATATTCCTGGTCTCCTTACATTTCCAAAGACAAAAAATGAAGAGATTTTTTTTCATGAGAAAGGAGTGTTTATCTAGGCTTCCTCTACACATTTCTGTTGAGATCCACTTTAGGGATTTCAGAAGATAAGGTAAAGGAATGCACAATGTGATCTCTGAGAACATCCCTTTCACTCATTTTAAAGCATATGTTATTTAAAGAAATTATTATAGTCACTGACTTCCATTTAAAGCAGTTTGATTATGAATTGGAAATGAACAAGTGGATTTCTTATGCATTGCTTACTTATATATGGCACACATTAACAAAGTCAAGTGTGAATGGAATGCCATTATTTGTCTCAAATAACGTTACTTATATTAGAGAGTAGCTACATATGTGTCCTGAAGTTGTAGCTGTTTTCCTCAAGACAATCAACAGCAGCATTAGTTATATACGTGATTGGACTGTACATAGTACAACATAGTATTAATACTCCTTTTCTGACATCCATCTAGCTGAGGGGCTACTGGGAACTGATGACTGCTAAAGTAGTATAGTCAGTTTTGAGAAACAGTTTTCTTCAAGAATACGGCGTGGTAAGATAACTCCTTCCCCTATTAAAGATCCTAAAGTCATCTGCATATAAACATTACTAAATTGATTCACTGTGCTAAAAACAAAACAACAACCATAACAAAACCAGAGCACCTGAAGTCACGGGGAAAACAATGAGGGGCCTGGAGAAGAATATCAGGGGAAAAAATGGAATGGGTAGTTAGAGAAAAACTTATCGCATGTTTGTATGATGCTGAAATGATATGAAAAGGATAAATAATTCAAGGTAAAAATTACTTAAGTTGAATAATGAGTAACTACATATATATATATATATTCTGTCAAATCTTCTCTAACTCAAATCCATTAAGGTGATCAATATATTTGAGGTAACTGAGGCTTAAAAGGTTGAGCATATTACCATTAGCATGTAGGTAGGTAGAGTAGAACAAAGTGAAATGATAGCTTCTGTTCTTGAGCAATTAGATATCCAGATTTACTTATAGTATGTTTGTAATAAGTACCTGTGGTGCTTTGAAAGAAAATGGTCCCCATAGGAAGTGGCACTATTAGAAGGTGCGGCCTTGCTGGAGTAAGTGTGGTCTTGCTACAGAAAGTGTGTCACTGTGAAGGCAGGCTTTGGGTTCACATATATATGTTCAAGTCATGACCATTTTCTCAGAACACTTCCTTTTGCCTGTAGTCAAGATGTAGGACTGTCAACTCCTTCTCCAGCACTATGTCTACCTGCATGCCACCATGTCTCACCAAGATGGTAATGGACTAAACCTCTGAAAATGGAAGCCACCACAGTTAACTGTTTTTGTTATAAGAGTTGCTGTAGTCATGGTGTCTCTTCACAGCAAAATTAAGATAGCGCCCATCATTAAGTTTATTTTAATTAGAAGTGTGTGTGTGTGTATGTGTGCACATGTGTGTGTGTGTGTGTGTATGTGTGTGTGTGTGTGTGCATGTGTGTGTGTGTGTGTGTGTGTGTGTGTGTGTGTGTGCATGTGTGTGTGTGAACTTAATGACTGGAATAAATGGCTCTATCCTCTAATATTCCAGGCTGGTTTTATTAAGTTAAAATATCTCACCCCATGTGTATGTGTGTATAATATATTGAGTGATTAGATGTCTATGCACAAGTTCAGAATAGATATTAAATCTAAAGACATTTTGAGGGAGTTCCTATTTATGCACTCTTATCAGTTTCCCATTATGTGGAACTTATAAATTTAGGTTTGAATACTATAGCAAGGTGTAACTGTATGCCTTTATTTCCTAAGGTAAACCAATAACTTGGAAATGAATTGACATGCAAAGGTCATTTGTAGATAACTATAGTAATTTTGAGCATCGATGGAATATTTTGATACAGATAAATAATTGGATTAAAAATAAACAAGCCTCTGAGCAAGTAATCTCACTGCGGCTTCTCTTACAGCACCTGTATTTCACACATCTGCTCTCAAATTCATCTCCACTCAGCCCACTGCCAGAGACTGACAGGTGAATTTCACCAAGGGAACTCATTTGTCTTTTTTTTTTTTTATCTTCTCTCCTATATGAAAAACTTTTTTTCACCTCAAATATCTTGATTACAATTTATCTGTCCCCACAACCTCTCCCTTCAAATTCTCTCTAATTTGGTCTCTCATTGGAAAATAAACAGGCTTAAACTATAACAAGAGAATAAAGTTAGATAAGACAACAATTATCATATCAGGATTGGACAAAACAAACTGAAGGAAGAGAGCCAGGAGAAGGCAAAAGAACTGCTTCCCACAAGTTTTTATCCTCGGGAATCCCATTTTTAAAACGTTAAATTGGAAGCCATGTATACAAAAGGACCTGCAGGGAAAATAAAAAAAATATATAAAAAAGTAAAAAAATAATAAGTTAAAATTAAGATAAAATAAAATAAAACTAATTAAAAATATAAAGGCTCCCTATTGGGATATTATGAGACAAGGAATTTCCAAGATGCTATTGAGCTCATGTTTTGTTGTTCTCTTACTCCTGGGTCCATAGACTGTTTTTAAAATTAGTTTATTTCCACAGCAAGACACTCTTGGCTGAAACTAAAGTTTTATTTGCAAGGTACTATCAATTAGAGATTGAATCTCAGTTAGTAATGATGCTGTGAATATTGAATTGCATGTAGAATAATTCAAATACATCCTTATCATCCTGCACAAAGTCAACAACCACATGAATCACAGACCTCAAAATAAAACCAGATATAGAAGAGAAATAGCCTTGAACTGTGTGACACAGGAAAGATTTTCTGAACAAAGCACCAGTAGCACAGGCACTAAAATCAAAAAAAAAAAAAAAAATACTTGAGAACTCATAAAACTAATAAGCTTCTGTATAGCAAAGCACATAGTTATTCGTTCAAAGCAATAGCTACAAAATGTAAAAAAGATTTTACCAACTTCACAACTGATACAGGACTAAAATCCAAAATACATAAAGAACTCAAAAACCTAGATATTAAGAAACAGTTAGCTCAATTTAAAATGGGGTATAGATCTAAACAAATAATTGTTTAAAAAAAGAACTTGAAATGGCTGAGAAACACTTTAAAGAATGTTCAACTTTGTTAGTCATCAAGATAATGTAAACCAAACTACTTTGAGAATCCATATTACACCTGTTAGAATGGCTAAGAATAATGAAACAAGTTATAAATCATGCTGGAGGGGACATAGAGTAAAGTGAACATTCATCCATTGCTGATGGGAGTACAAATTTGTACAGCCATAATGGAAATTAGTGTGACAGTCCCTTAGCTAGAAGGGAATAAACCTATTTTTAGATTCAGCTATGCCACTCTTGAGCATGTACCCAAAGGTCACTATATCGTACCACAGAGTCACTTGTTCAATCACATTCATTAATACTCCAATTATAATATTCCAAAACTGGAAATAATTTAGATGCCCCTCAACAGAAAAATTGATAAATAAAATATGGTACATTTATACAATGGAGTATTACTCATTTAGTATTCCAATATTAAAAATGAAATATACAAGTAAATGGATTACGATAGAAAATATTCAGCCTGAGTTAGGTCTTCGAGACACAGAAAGACAAACAAGGTATTTATTTGCTTATATGTGAATGTTATCTGTTAAGTGCATGATAAGCAAGTTGGGATCTGTAGGACCACAGAGGTTATGTAGAGAGTAAGGGACTGGGGAATGAGTATTAATTAGAACCTCTTAGGAAAGGAAATAAAATATACAGATTTGGATGGATCTCGGTTGGGGACTGGAACGGGGTGGTGGGGAGGATCAATTGGAGAGACAGAAGGAAGAAATGTACTGGGAGGGAATGTAGAGAAAGACAGTTAAAATTGGGGCCATTTGAACAATAGTGTAGAAACCGAAGTTCATAAATATAATCTAAGTGAAATATCAAAATTATGGGAGGCAACTGGCCAACTCTTGTCACAAAATGAGTTGGTATTGGGTTATATATAATTCAGTTGCTGATAAAATGTGTTCCAAGGAAACCCTTAAATGTCCAGGCTGTTGCTGAAACTCTAAGTGGCTTTTCAACAGCCTACTCAAGACCCTATTTTTGAAGGCAGTAACTATACAATTTATTGAACTTGGTGCTATAGAGATGGTGAATATATGGAGCCTCCACCCTGAAGTTTTAATCTTTGGTCCAAAAAGTTACTCTGTACCAACCCAGCCATATACCTTTTGATTTGATAGTTCAACGGAAGCACAAACTTTGTGAGTATAAAGAATTAATATCTGATTTTACTTAAGGCTCACCCCACTAGATGCTACTCATACTCAAAAATGGATGACCAAGAGCCTCAGACATCTAGGGTAAAACAAAATACTACTATCCCAAGAGAGAGAGAGAGAGAGAGAGAGAGAGAGAGAGAGAGAGAGAGAGAGAGAGAGAGAGAGAGAGAGAGAGCAAAAAAATTAGTTCAAGCAGCATTCTGCTATACTCATATGTCACTGCCTTGCTCAGTCATCTTTAGAGAAGCTTCCTCCTGCAGCAGATGGGACAATATTTAGACCTAAAGATAGACAGTATTTAGAGAGGGAGAGTCTTGGAACACACATCCCTAAATGAGATGTCTCCATTACATTCTTGCCCTCAAGTTTCAGGGAATCTGTGGAAGAGGAGGCAGAAAGAATGTAAGAGCCAGAGTAGATGGATGACACCCGGAAGACAAAGCCTTCTAAATGAACATGATCAAAACTCATATGAACTCACAGAGACTGTGATAGCCTGAACAGGACCCGACAGGGTCTGTCCCTGATAGGGTCCTGGAGTTGTCTTGTTCTTTTCAGTTGGATTTAGCCAATAGGATTTTTGGAAGAACAATAGGAAAGACTGAAAGAAAGCCATTCATTTCCATCTTAGATATCAGCTAGCACCAATATTTAAGAGCTAAATATATGCTCATTTCAGGATGTACCCAAAATAGTGAAGTTTCTTTTCAGAGTCCTTGATATCTTGTATTTAGTTACTTCTTTGAGTGTGAAACAAAGCAGCACGCTGTAGATATAGTTTAATTTAGAACTTTCTACACGTTGGAAATGGTGGTCTCATATGACCATCTCAAACGATTTGAATTTTGGTGTCAATCTTAGTTACTTTTCTATTTCATAAAGTATCCTGGGAAGAGCAACTACTAGGAGAAACAGTGGAATGTAACCTATAATTCCATAGTGGATAAAGTATATTGTGGTGGCTAAAACATGCTCACCCTTTCAAATTGCTTTGGCATTCATGAAGCTGAGAGAGAACAAGTGTTCTGGGATACAAGGCAAGTGACATACTTCTTTCACTAAGGCTCCACATTCTATAAAATTAAAGAAAAACTGTAACTTCAAACACATTAATCAGTGGGTACATTTACTTTTTAAATAACAATGCCTGTTTCTGTAAAGGACAGTGGGGTGGGTTTTAAATAATCACCTTTCTGATTTCAACCTTCACATGAACTTCTTGTAAATAAGTGCATATATTTTATCACACAATTCTTAGATGTTTGCAGCAATAAAATGAACTAACTCCAAGATGGAGGCATGGCGAGTTGGTATAGAACCTCTCTTTCCTTTATCAATGGTGAAAGGGTCACCAGAGTTCATACTGCGTGGCAGTAAATACCACCTCCATACAGATGAACTTGAGGTTTCTGTAGTGATTGATGCTTTTTCTACAACAATTTCTCTGTCTGGTTCAATTGTTTGTGTTTACACAACTCACAATTTGATATTCTATCCATAAAACTATGTCATTGAACTCACTGCATAATGTTTCACAGAAACATGCTGCCTTGTACAGCACACGAAGCCTTTGGTTTCAAAACAAAATAATAGAGTATGATATTTAAGTGAATAGTTTCACTTAAAATGCCATTTTCAAAATTACTATACTTTTTCTCACTGTGAAAAGAGTTTAATCTAGAGCAACAATGGGTTGACTATATACAATATCCCACTTGACAGATATAAACTATGAAGCACAAATGTATTTTGAGTCTTTTTCAGACATGCCCTGAATCTCTTGAGTGACCAAATGGACTGTTTCTGATAAATTAGTGTAGGCAGGTATAAAATGCTCCAGAATTGTAGCATCTAAGATTTTCTTTTTCTTCAAGCTACCAAACTGATCAGGTATAAACTGTCTTTACTGACTAAAACAATTAGAATAACATTTACTCATATAGTTTTGAAAAAAAATGCATTGTAAGCTATAAGAACACATATTAATTTGGCTCTATATGCTAGCATTTCATAATATTTCATCTATTTCATACCTTAAAATATATCCTACATGTTTTTATATGTGGGACAGAGCCATTCTGGAATAACCCTTGTTGGTGCTTCATATGGGCAATGGATGCTGTTCTTTAGTTACCCCTTAGGGGCCTCCATTTTGATTCTTGTCCTTATATATTATTCCCTGCTAGGGCCTATATGGATTCAGTCATAATTACCAGTACTTAAAAGCAATATATTTCTAAATTGAGGATATCTTAACTTGCACTTTAGAGAGAGAACATGACAGCGTTCATTATCAGCACAACTTTGCGTAATTATGATGAAATTAGGCATTGAACATTTTCACTATCCAACCATATCTTAAAAAGCATAATGTTTGCTCCTGCCTTTTTCAATGTATTGTTAAATTATTTGCATCCTATAATTTGCTTTTATTATTATGTTAACTGCCCTTATTATGTTTTTTTTTCCATTGTTATTTGTAGTGCTCCATTTTAAGAAATATTCAAACAACTTAATTCTGTGGATGTTTTTCTTTGTAAGTTAATATGGGGAAATGTTTTGCATTAGTGATTTACTCTGAAAAAATGTTTTTTTTAAATGCAATTGCTTTGTCTTGATTGTCAATATACCTTATAATATAGCAGAGCAGTGCAGAATCTGTTCTAACTGATGCCCTCATTCAGCAGCAATAATATGAAATACAGCAACATGTAACATGTGATTATTTACTTGTACTTTGCCACACGTTAGAACTCATTTTATTATCAAACAGTACTATGATATAATTCAGTGTCTTAGCATGGATGCCATTTTAAATATGAAAGTGATATATTGTTAAAAGTAATTTATAAAAGGAAAACATTTAATGTTTATGTAAATTTTTAAGAACATCTTGACCACCTTTTTTTTATCTGATTTCTTGTTTCAGCTCTGATATGGATTTTTCTCTATTAAAGTATCCTCGGTTTAGGAAAGATGGATGCTAACTACTCAACCTAGTTGGCAGGTTAGTCTTCCACTTTTAGTAGGTATCAGATTTCCTGGACACCAAATTAAATCAAGTTCTCATTTCTTTCCCCCAAAGACTATAATTTTTCACTTATAGTAACTTCAGATATAATTCCTTTTGTCAATCTTCAACCTAATGAAAATAGTATTTTGTTAAAATAAAAAAGAGCAAGGAAGAAATTTTATATGAATATACAGTGTCATTTCTTTCTAGGCACACAATGCTTCTGACCTTTGCTTCACTCCCTTGGGTTCTCCTAGGGAAGAACATATTTAGAGATACAGCAGTCATGTTCTATAGCATCATGCAAATGTGAGGGAGGTGAGAATCGTTTCCGTTAAGAATTTTCATCTTTAGCATGGTGAGGCACAGAAAGGAGAGGGACTTGATTTCTGGATGCTCTCTTTCCAACTCCAACTAGCTCACAGAATTTCAGTGTTCTTACAATAAATGAGTCTTCTCCTAATTTAAACTAAGCAGTCAAAAACTCAGTTCCATCTTACTACAACTTAATGAGTATCTAGTTGAATATATGATCCGACTGATCTAATATTTAACACTTATTTTATCACACCCCTGGAAGTTTTCCCAGTTCATGATGTCCAAGAGTTGAGTCAATTATACCTGCTATTTTGTGCTGTGATTATATCTAAATATAAGTGATTTAAACACTGATTTAATTTAAATTAAGTTCTTTGTAGGGATATCACAAAGTATAAGGCAGCTTACCAACAATGTGTATTGTCTTTAACAGTGTATCAACATGCCCGAGATCATTCCGAAGTAAACATTGGAATGAATTCAATATTGTTAGCTCATAATACAACAGTTTTTTATGTATTATTGCGCATTCTAGGAGAACACATCCTGGATACTCTAAGAGGTATCCTAAGAGCCTACACTACAAAGACCCCAATTATGAGTAATTTCAGGTAATCCCTACAAACAGAAGCTGGGGCCTGAGTGTACGAGAAGACAAGCTAGAAAAGAATGCAAAAGATTCTGTCTCTTCACATTGTACAGTAAGTTATGGGCAGATAGATGTATTATTGTGTGTCATACGATTCAAAGACAAAAGAATCATAATGTGTTAATTAAATAATTAAAATTTATTTTGACAGTTTATAATCATAAAACAGCCTGACATTTCTATTCCCTTGATTGATTTCAGGTCCATCATCTAATTAAATTGAAATAAATGTGCATAAAATGAAGGAAACACAAATATTATAAAAGTTTGGTAAGTGAAAAGATTTGGAATTGGGAATTAAATTTTTTTCTTCATCCTATTATTTATTTATTAAAATATGTGTTTTTTCCCATGTATCCCCTGCCCCCCTCGCTTCCCTCCTCCCAATCCCTCTGAATCAGCCTTTAGCCTCCCTCCTCCCCATTCACCCATCCCCTCTGCCTAAAGGGCAAGAAGTAGTCCCAAGATGTGTCAGCTCAGCCTGGCACATTCAACCCGCACAAAACCAATTTCCTCATCTCAAATTCTAGAATGGGTTAGGTATTTCTCTGCAGGGAATGGGCTCCAAGTTGCCAGCCCATACACAGGAACACAGTGTGATCCCACATCTCGAGACTCCACATACTGCCCAGGCCAATGAGCAGTTGCATGTCCTTGGAAGGCCTAGCTCCTTTTCCGGATGAGTTTCCAGTGGCTGTTCTTGATTCAGTGAGCTCCCTAGAGCTCCAGCCAGACATCACTGTGGGAATTTTTCTCATATTCCCTATCCCTTTGCTCATACAGACACCTCCCCTGCTCTCAGCTGGTCCAGGAACTCTTCCCAGTGCTCAGCCATGGATCTCTACTTCTAGCTCTAATCTTTGGTGGATGTAGGTTCTGTGATGACACTTAGGGTGGTTTTTCATTTGATTATAGGGAAAAATTTTAAGGCAAAATTTCTTCGAAATCAGGCATTCTGGTCTATAAATGAGTGTAAGGTTCACATAGCAAGTTTTCAGGTCTTGTGTCCATTATACTTTGGTTAGAAACATAGTTTTTACATGTGTTTACTACTGAGCCATTGCCAGGAACAAGCCTCTAATCTTGACCAATTGCCAATCTGGTGTGTTTTCAGTAGTTTACATGCATCATTTCTGTTTGAAATTGATATTTTTCATTTTGGATTCAAGTTTAGGAATCTACTTGACTGGATTTTTGATCTACAATGTGTTTAGACTGTGTCTTTATTGCTTTATATAATGAATTATTAGATGATCAGAGAGTAAGGTGCTTGAGTAAGGTGCTTCAATTTGAAAATAGGAGCTCCTCCTAGATTAAGATCAAAAATGAGACAAACTATGATGAAATATTTTGAATTTTCACTTAGTTTCTGTTAAACAATCAGATTGTCTTGGGCACAGCAGATGAAATGCAAAACTGAGTAGAAAACTGATGGTTAGACTAGGGTATAGAGAAAGATGAGAGTAATGGGATGATGGACTCACCTCCACCAATGTGAAGGTCAAAAAGACCTTGCTGGATGAAGAGGAAACAGTGGACAGTTTCTGTAATCATTTTTCTGGGAAACTCAATGGACCTACAAAATATATAGGGAATGATATGATTTGCAGAAGTTTTCCAAATTTTTTGAGATTTAACTCTCTGATTCATCCAACTTACCTCTGAACTCCCTTTGTAGCCCAGTCTAACCTTGAACTTGTGATCCTAATTCAGCATCAGCTGAAATGACAGGTCTGCATCTCCAGGGCCGGGAAGACATTATTCTGATTTTTTTAAACTCTGGTGGATAAATAAGTATATTTTATGAGTTTCTACATAAATGTGCATCTGCATGAATAAAAAAGTTAAGCAGATAACAACTCCAGTCTATCATATATAAATCTTCAGACAAAGAAACATTTTTTAACCATAAGTTGCTGTCTGAATTGTGAAGCCCTCCATGCATTTTGCAATTTAATTCTAGCAACATCTTGCTAGACCCTTCTTTTAAAGAGGCCCTCATGGAATCACTGAGAAATATGCAAAGATGAATAACATTTTGCCTGTTGCTATTTTAAGCATTATATTATATTGTTGCACATATGATTTTTTTAACACATTGCAAAAGAGAAAGAGATGGCTTGTTGGGGCATCAGTGACCATAATTGATTGCTATTTGTTTTCATGGTTTCTAGGAAATAGAATGATAAATGACATGCATTTTATTTTATCAGCCTGAAATCTTGTTTTTGTTGTCAAGATTAGGAAAGAAAAATCTGAAGTCAAACAGAACTGACATGGAAGTCTCTCTGTGTTGTACAGACCTTTAAATTAAATGTTCCATGACAAAATAGGCAAATAACTCCTGGGCACAATCCAAATTTGCTTCTCTTTCATTTCTAGTGTTAGACAAAGAGAAATGTACTTACAAACTGAGCATTATATAATATTTTTATTTGGCTTATAAAGCTAGAAATGTCAGCCTTTCAATTCACGTTAGTAAATGTCATTTATCTTGTAGATTATTTAGAGAAGACTGATTTTCCTTTGACATGGGAAGGATGTTGCTGTCACAAGACATTTATTTTCTAATATGAAATAAAACAAACAGGAATCCTAATAGAATGCATGTGTATAACACAGACACAAATATACACAGAGAAACACACACAACACCACTTATACCAATAACAACAACAACACCTACATAGTTGTTTTCTGTGAAACAGCAAAAGCAAAAGTAATGATGAGCTGCCTCTTTGTAGTCACACGATGCAGCCATCAGCATTTCTCAAAGATGGACAAGGTTTTCCAGATTTTATAATTTTTGAAATGTTAAAATTTCACGGACAGAACAAAAAAATAAATATTTTCTTTTGGAAAGGGATCGTGTTAAACTAAAAAATAATCAGATTAGTTACCATGTTAGTTAAAAGGCATTTTCAAAGAATAAGAATGTATGTTATAAACACATTATTTCTACAATGTCCAGTCTTTGAGTTACATTGGGAACGAAGGCCTGCTGGGTCAGGGTTCAAGGTGCCGTGATAGTAAATTTCTGATGTTTTCTCTTTTTTCTCTTCCTTCATGTAGTCATGGCTTTTTCAGTAAAATGTCCCTAGATAGAAGCAACAAAACTTTTATACACAAAAGTAAGTAACCTCAAGTCCCCAAGGGGGTGGGGGTTAATATTTTTGCTTCATAGTCAAACAGTCCGAATGCCTTGATTTAAAGGAGTTTGTTGCTGTACAAGGGAATGAATGACTCTGACACTACCATGGTCTAGCGTCCTGCAGCCTGATTTCGTTGTCGTAACTACCCTTCCTAGAGCAATTTGATTGCAATTTGCTCCTAACTTTGAAACAGGAACAGTGAATGTGACACCTATTTCTTTATCACATGTATATATTGCCTCACCAGCCTATGCATCAAGACCATATAACACACAGAGAGTAGCTATCAAGCTGAAAACTGACCCACACAAGTCTACAAAGTGTGAATGTAAGATAGGTAGGCAAAGTGAAATCTAATACTCATTATGTTTTTCAAATCTCTCTCTCTTTCTCTCTCCCCTCCTCCTCCCCCCACCCCCGTGCATGTAGTCCACAATCCATACATGGAAGTCAGAATATAATCTCATCCTTAGTCCTAAGTTACCACAGGAAGTTAACTTTTCTATTTTGCTATCCAAGCACCTAGTTTCCAGGAACACCATACCCCAATTAGCGATCACATATTCCCTAGGAGTTTAAACTTTGGTCTTTACATTTCTGCTTTTACCCACTGTTCAATCTCCCTGGCCCAAGTTATTAGTTTCTAACATGGTAGATATTTGGCCATGCCAAAACACAATCACAGCAATAGTTCAATGTGTCCTTCCTCATGTATATTTTTCAAAGTAGCATTTTTAAATTTATCAGTACTCTAACACAAAAGGAATATAAGAAACAGCTACAGAATAAAAAGCCCTCTAGTTGTCCCACCTTGCTTTTTGGTCTCATGCCCCTCTCAGAATTTATAGTTACCTATTATTTGCGAAGTGATATTTTACTTTATTTGAAATAATTTTTGTGCAAATGGTGAAGAATAGCTAAATAAGCTTCTATGAGCTGAAGAATAGCTAAATAAGCTTCTTTGAGTCTTTGACAAAGATATTCTATATTAAATATTATCAATACACTTGGGATTTGAATAGTAAATAATGACTGGTTGCATTTTGAGAGTTAACTCAACCAGACAGATATCAGCAAACATTTGCATGGCTAACTCAGAACTTTCCATGACTTAATATTGATTTTTCTTTTCTGGAGTTTGTTAATGAGCTCCATGAAGGATTGCATAACATTTCTGAGGAAAGATATATGAGAAGGGTATCCATCAGAGAAAATAATTTCTTAACAAATGGGCTTTCTTCTTTGTCTTTCCTATACTCTGAACAGTCACGTCCCAAACTTGTCTTTGGTTCTACACAAATACACTGAGCAGTGCCATATCTCCAGCATGATGTCATGACTCACTACACTGTTACAAATAGAGTGAAGAAAAGGACCCTAGTCCCTCGTTTCCTAGTTCCCTCTTCCTCAGCAGCAATAATTCTGATCAGATGAGTCTGACATTTTCTGCTTACTTCTTGTTTACTACATATAAAGCTATGAAGGATCAAGAAAACCATTGCTTTTCACAATCCTGATAATTAATAACTAACAGAATTAGAAAAACAAAGTGGATGCTCAGTATTGATTGCCTATTCATTAATAGAAATTTTCATTAAGATTTTGAAATAGTTACATTTTTACAGCAGTTGCTGGAGGGGTGCTTTAAAGTGAGCCAGTTCAATTAATTGTTCATTCTCTTTAATCACTACATAATCAAGTCCAATGAATTTAGCTAGAGTATAACAATGCTTATAGTTTTGCCGCTTAGTTAACCACAGTCTTCTTTCTTTAAATGCACTCTGAGGATGGGTTAACTAGACTCAGTTTCCTTTTCCTGCCAAATTTTGTGCAGTTGGCATTAGAATCTAAAGGACATATTTTTATGTGCTACACCATTCAGACTTCTTATGATTTTTATTCCTCTGACTTATTTAAGTCTGTTAGTCATTCACAACATTTTATTTGACATCTGTAAAATATTTGAGCATAAAGTAGGATAATTGCCTGGCTCGTCCTTTTCTTGTTTTGTTCTAATTAAAACAAAAAGCTGGGGCTGTTAAACTTTTTTTATATATGATGTATTATCTTGAGGAAAGCAGAAAAACCAAATTCAATTGATACAGAAAGCATCTTATTGATAAAATACTTATAGTACTATAATGTCTAATTGGCTATTTTTTGATTGTCTATTCCTGTAAGCAAGATGCATAGGTCTTTGACCAAAAATAACATTGTGTTATTATATAAATGAATACACACATAGGCACAAACATGCATTTCTAGTGATTTGAATATGAAGAGACTATTCTAGAGAGTGAGCAGATATGTTCAGACAACTTACCTAGAAGTATAATCTTTATGCATCTAATTTTGTCTTTTGGTACACTTGTTTTGACCATGACATTGCTCTTAGAACTGAAGGTGTAGTTTTTTCTTTCAAAGAACATTAAAGGAGCCATTTCAACTTAAATTGTTCAAGAATTATATAGGTCACATTCACAGCTTTTAACTGGTATGAAATAAGCCTATCTTTTCCTCCAGGATGACAGGGTCTATGTAAGTGTGGAGGAAGATGGAAAAAGAGTCATGGCTTCCTGGGCTTATTCTCACATTTTCCTCTGTCTCAGGGGTGATATTTCAGCTCTTCAGATTCACAAACTTAATTTCACTGGTTTACAATGTGAGAGTCTCTCTCCATGCTGAATCGATTCATGCTGTTCTGAACCACAAGAGGCTGCTAGAGAAACTACAAGCAGAGGCATTAATTTATATTTTTAAAAATACCTAATGGAAGAAACATTAGTGTCTGATCACCAGAACACCTGCCCTTGGAAGTTAAAAGTCATAGGAAACTGTATTGTTCCTCCAATAAACACCACTTAGTGTGAATGAAGTACATTGGTGCATTTTGACTTCACAGGAGATGCTACGTTCAGAACCAATGCTTTGTACTCAGCTTCAACTCACAAATCCCATTAAATAGTTTGTGAACTCACTTAGTAAAATAAAACCTCAGTGAGAGTATCAATCCTTGTCCCATCCAATTTCACTGTAACTTGATTCTTCAAAATTGTCTCTGATTAGGCTTCTAGGCCAAATCAGAATGCATAATAATAACACATCTATTGACTATTTTGTGTAAATCATAAAGAGCTTTGTAGCTATAATTCTGACCTTACAACCTGGTTAAGAACCATAGATAAATTATGCCTTAAATGGCAAGATATTTAACTACACTGCCTTTTCTTTGTATTCCTATTAGTAGGAAACAGATATTTTATTATATATTATAGACAATGTAGGTTCTATATTTCTCAAGTTGAAATTCAAGATCCAAGATATTTATTTGTTGTCCACTATTCTCACCTCAATGAAGAGGAGCTTCACGTGCAGAGCATCCAAATTCTTATATCAGAGAAATCTAAATTTTTTAGCTTAAACTTTAATAATGATCATACTTTCTTATTATGAATTTTATCGTGATACCTTTGCATTGCTTCTTCCATGGGCCTATTCTAAGAATATTTCCATGGGTTCTGGGAATAACTTCTTCATAGGAAAATCAGGTTAAGGATTTTTGTGTCTTAGGAAAAATATATAGATTCCAATCACAACAAGCTAACTAATATCAGACTCAACTTTGTATGTGCGTGTATGTTTTAAAATATGTGTATATACACACTTGCATATTATATATATATCATGTGTATATATACATACTTGCATATATGTATTATATATATCACAGACAATGAGCAATAAGTAGGATATGTTTGTGGAAATTTAAAGGAAGAAATTAAGAATAGTGTAAATTGATCAGTGCTTGTTTGTAAGCACACAGTAGATTAAGGAGATAGGGTCCAGTTAGACTTTATGAGATATGAAGAGACTGTGTCCAGCACACAGAGCTTCTAATATATTATGTACTCATGGACTATAATAAAGAATTTGATTAACCTAAAACAAGGCTAAACCTAGAATACAGTGTGCTTCCTGAATGGAGAACATGGAAGAAACATCATTGATTTCTACAATAGTTAAGTTTTAATTCACCATACTTTCTAAACTCCTGGATACGTGCTTTAAAATTCAGCAGAAAACTGCCTTTATATTAGAGTCACAACCTTTAAGTTCTGAAATTTTTGTATCAGCCATTTCAGAAAGCTGCATTAAAAAGCCACTACACTCCATTTTATTCATTATAGAAAAACAAAAATCGTCGTGTTCTCTGGGAAAAAACATGGAAGTGAGGATCCCTGTGTTAAGCAAAATACTTCAGAGAAGAACAAGATTCCTCTCAAATACAAATGTAATACAAAGTACAATAGAATTAAATAATAGGACACACCGGATGACGATAGAGGGCAAGTAAAGAGGCTATAGCCTGATGTGAATATGCAAACCACACTTGGCACTTGGTAAGTACAAATGGTATGCGTTGTAGTGCACAGTTAATGTAAATAACACAGTCAATGCATTTCACATCCTCTGCTTGCAGTTTTATCTAGAGTAATTTACACTGTGCCAAAATTGTGCTAGAGCTTAGGAAATGGAATAAACAACTTTTGCCAAGAGATTTTCTGTTTGTTCATGGTGACTGAAAAAATAAAATGAGAAGGTCTTTTTACTTGTTGTTTGTTTATGTTAAGTAGGCAGTCTGCCACTTAACTACAATCTAAGCCATTATTTTAAAAAGTGAAGAAAAATGAAACCTTAAAAACAAAGTACAAACAAATCAGTGCCTTGTAATCAGGAGGGCTAGAGACAGCTGCTAAAACACTTCTTAATCTACAAATGCATGTATCCTCTTCTGTAACTTGTTATTAGCAAACATTCCAATTTTTTTATTATTTATTAAAAAGGTTTTTGCCCATGAAACTTCCTGCTGTCCCTCCCTTCCCTCCACCAATTCCTCCCAGTCAGCCTTCAGCCTCCCCCATCCCCATCCCCTGATCCCCTCCCCCAAAAGGGCAAGAAGTCTCAAGATGGATAAGTGCAGCTTGGCACATCCACTCATGGCAAGTCCGATTTCCTCATCCCAATATCAAGACTGGGTTAGGCACCCCTCTGCAAGGAATGGGCTTCAAGGTGCCGGCCCAGGCACAGGAGCACATTCTGATCCCACCTGTCCAGGGTTCATATACTGCCCATGCCAATGGATAATTGCCTCCCCTTGAAGGGCCCAGCTCCTTTTCCCAATGGTTCCCCAGTGACTGTTCTTGATTCAGTGAGCTCCCCACAGCTCCACCCAGCCATCTCTGTGGGACTTCTCATAATCCCTATCTCCTGGCTCATACAGACTCTTCTCCTCCCCAATTCCCCTCCAACTGGCCCAGGAGCTCAGCCCAGTGCTCAGCCATGGATCTCTGCCTCCACCCCTATCTATTGTTGAATGTAGGTTCTGTAGTGAGACTTAGGGTGGTTACTCATTTGATTTATAGGGGAAGTCCTGTTTAGGCACCCTCTCCACTATTGGTTGGAGAGCTAGCAAGGGACATCCTGTGAGTTCTTAGAGGTTTCCCTAGCACCCGGTCTCTTTCCAAACCCACATTGGCTTCCTCTTATCAAGATACCTCTATAAAGATATCCATCTAACATTCTAATTTATAAAAACACACAATTGTGCACATGTTAAAAGATTTCATTTGGTAATATTACTCAACACTGATACATTTATAATATTTATGAGTTTTTGAAGAGAAATATAGATGGCTACTTGAATAAATTAACAACCAGGTAGAAATAAAAGGATCATCAGTATTGGGTGAACACAATCAAAATGCAACGTATTATATCCTCAATAGTTAAATAAAAATATTGTGTTAACTAACAAAGAGTACAAACAAGTATATGATAAACTATTGCATATGCATGCATGTGATATGCAATAGATAATAAATTACATTTGTGTATATGAACACAGACTCTATAAACTTACATCTAAAATACATCACTACTATCAATAAAGGGATTTTGGAGAATTAATGTTTTAAACTGATTTTTATATACTCCATTTATCTTTCATTTATCACAGGAAGCATCTCTACTAAAATTACTTCAACCAACTGTAATCTGAAGTCAAGGATTTTTTTTAAAAAAGCAAGAAAGATATAAGAAATAAGCCCCTCCATTTATTGGGCAATGATGCAAACGAACAGGTTATTCAAAGAGAAAATGCACACAGAAATTGTGAATTTTCACACTCCCAGGTTGTATCAGAAGGAGTGCTTCCATCTGGCTCAGGAGAAAGAAATGTGTGACCTCCAGACAAGTAGAGAGGACTGCTTTAAAGATGAGAAATGAAAATGTCACCAAAATTTTGAGAAAATACTGCCTCTCAGGAACAGATTAATGAAGCAGAAGCTCAGTCCAACTGTCAGCAGCTGAGTTAGTAATGAAAGAAGCAGAATTTGGGGAGCTTGAGGACAAGTGGAGGCTTGTTCAGAAATCCAAGAACCTGACACATCTCCCAGCATCACAGGAGGCCGCATCTGAGATTTATTCGGACATTTTAATGGCTCATTTGCTTGAGACTTTAACATTTTTAATACTTCATACTTTTTACATACATCTGCATCCATTTCTTTCCACAGAGCAATAGTCTCAAATCCAAATGGATAAAATGGGAAAAGAAAGCAGATTGATATCACCACAAGGTACTCATCTAAGATCTGTTTCCAGCTAAAGATCACAAATGTTAACAGGCACTTTGAATACTTTCTTAGCAAGTGAAGTAGAAGAGTGGATTAAAATCTGCACCTTCAGCCAATAGCACTAAATTGAAAATCTCCATCTGTGAAAATATGTCATATGCAACCTGGACAAGTTTATCTAAAACCTCTAACTCAGATTTCTCATTTGGAAATAATGCCTGATTCGAGTTCATTTTGAACATTATATAAAATAGAGTTGTTTCTGTTCCCATGTTCTAGCTCCTCAGATTTTCTTTTCTATGCCATATGAGGTAGAATACTCTGGTATTTTATAACTAGAAAATCTATTGAGATTTATGCTTGAGAAGGAAGTCAAATAGTTGATGTCAGTTGACACCCTTAACTGTGAACAAGAAATATCTTTTATCTGAACATAAAATCAGGGACATGCAAAATGAGTGGTATTTAAAAATCTTCTTTTAATAATTATTTGAATTAATAGATACTCAATTTGATACATAAAATCGGATATCCTGCCTATACTAAACTAAAAATGTTGAATTAATTTAAGAATTAAAAATAAATTTAATATAGAAATTATTTCCTAATTTAAGAATTCATAAGCAAGCTAGGCATTGTTGTGCATGCCTTTAATCCTAACAATTGCAAGGCAAAAGCAAGAGGCCAGCTTGGTCTATAAAGAGAGCTATAGAGCAGTCACAGCTGCTACATGGAGAAGCCCTGTCTTGAAAAGCCAAGGGGGGAAAAAAAAGAATACATATGCATGTGGATCTCTTCTATCTTCCAACAGCACAGATATACATACAAGTGGAAGATATATTCTGTTGTAAATATGTGCATGAAATACCTTCCATTTTAGTTTTTTAAGTGTGTGTGTCAAAGATCAGACATGGAGGTCAGAGACCAGCATTTCAGCATTGTTTGCTTCCTTCTGCCATGTGAGTTCTGCAACTCAAGCTCAGGTGTCAGGCTTGGAAGCAAACACCTTTATCTGCTGAATTATCTAATTAGCTGTGAGATATTTGGAATTGTGTTGATTAAGTAACCAACTATCATTAACTGGGAATATATTATCATTTGATATCTAACAAAGTCTTTCTCGATTGAACAGTATAGTCAGTGCACATGTGTGTATTGTTTGCTCTTTTTAACTTATAAACCATAGGTTCCCCTTCAGGAGCTAATAAATTATTTTCCCACTTGGCAGAACCTGAGACAGGACAACCAGTAGCTATTAAAAGTCACCACAAATTAAGTACTTTATATAGAAGCCATCATTTCTCCCTTGGACTCCTCTAAACCATGTATTTGTCACCAGAAAGAACACAAGGCTTCAAAACCTGTCACAACTTGACTGTATCTCCACAAAGTTGATATTTTGAAATACATTCCTTAATGATTCTTGGCTGGAAAGTAGTATCTATAAGGAAGTGGCTGGGCCAGAAATGAAACCCTAAAGGATGTGTTAAAGCTTTCCTCTCATAAGTTATCAGCACTTTGTTCAAATAACTGGATTGATTGTCAAGGGAGTAAGTTCCTACGCTGCAGGGTATCCTCAGGTTTGCTGTCTTATGTATGACCTACTTGCTCTTTTGCTTAGGGTGATGAGCTGAAAACCATAAGATTTTCACCAAAAGCTAAGAATAAAGAATTAGAACATATTAATTTTACAAAGTTGTAAAGATTCAAGTATTGTGTTATAGCAAAAGAAATTTAAAAAGGGCGGGGGGAGGATTGCTAAGCCAGAGCCTACATACAACTCTTCCATGTGGTCAACATATTTTTAAGAACATTGATACTAAAATATTTCTCATGGTTGCATCTCCTTCTTAAGACCTGTTTTCTAGTAAATAACATCTGAAAAATGCCAGAGTGAAAAAACTGGCAAAAAGATAGAAATAAGCAACAAAAGCAATATGTGTTACTGCTTTTAGAGAGATAAAAAGAAACAAAATGGACAGTCTTTTTTATAACTTTATTTTTATTATTTACTTTTATGTTTTTATGTACGTGTGTGCATATGAGTATGTGTGTGCAAGTGTGTGTGTGTGTGTGTGTGTGTTTGTGTGTGTGTGTGTGTGTGTGTGTGTGAAGAAAAAATACATTGGATGCTTTGGAGCTATAATTACATGAAGTGGTGAGGTACCTTACATGGCTGTGGAAAACAAATCCTCTAAAAGAATAAAAATATTATTAACTACTGAGCCATCTCTGCAGATCTCTGGGAGCAGCATCTTGAACTTCTGCAGCTTATTCCATTAAAAAACAGGATCTCTGTGGCATTTGCTTTGTTTTCTACTGATAACATCAGTTTCATAAAAAGATTATTGACAGATGGTCAATGATGGGTTAGATAAAACTCCATGTTCATGTTTTAAGTTCCTCTGTGTAAGCATCATCCTGTCCACTGTGCTTTTCAATTAAGAGGGTGGTTCATACCAGGTCATTTGTACACCCATCTCAGTTACATTATACTACCCACTCTATCTTCTAATTGTATCATTTGTGTATTATAATTCTTCACTATTGCTAGCCGTGGGGTATTTTGCTTCTGCTTGATGGTGTCTTGGTCTTTTTATAATGTGTATGTACACATCTTGATAAATAGTGACTTTATTAAACTTTGTGCAAATTACTAAGCTTGACTGCTTCATCTCCTTCTTCCCTGCTACTACACTAACTAATCCAAGAGAGTTTGCCTGGGGAATAAAAATGCGATTATATTTCCAGAATTCTGTTTTTCTCTATACTTTTCTCATAATCATTTTTCTTCCTCATATGGGTTATGAAAATAAATGATCTGAGTCGCATTCACTATGAAATTCCTATAAAATTTATCCATAAATTAAATAGATGCTCAGTTATAGTTAAATATCTGAAGTGAGCAAATGAATAGATAACAGATTATTTTGAAACGGAGAAACTTCAGTGTAATACTTTACCTAAGAAAAAAATTTTAAATAGTTTTATACTGATTTCTTCTAAGGAAAGAAATAACTTCCTATTTTGGTTAACTTAAGGGACAGTGTTAATTATTTCAAAGACATAAAAAATATATAATCAAATTCTACATATTGACCCAGTATTTAAATTTTCCATATATTCCTTTCATAACAATTATTAAAAGCAAACAGTTAATTAGTAAATGAACAGTAAAAGGCAGATTTTAAACAAGATGGAATCATTTGATGCTTACCATCATTGTAAGAGGGAAAACATGAAGATATATGGTTTAAAAAATAATGATTTTTTTTACTATATAACAAGCAGTATAATTATTTGCAATATAGAGAGTAAGGATTCTGCTACTTATCATTTAAATATAAACATCAAAATAATTTCTAAATAACCACAAATATATTAATATAAAATATGTTATTTATCTAAATTCTAAAATGAAAAAATATAAAAGTTGTATACATCTTTTGTGTACATGTATGTGTTGTAAAGTATTTTGTACATGGATAAGCACAGACATAATCACTAGAGCAAGATTTTGGACACCTTCCTTGACCATCCCTATCATTTTTCTTTGAGATGAGGTCTTCTTAAACTGTAAGCTCTCCATTTTGGCCACCCTGGCTGAATGCAAGTTTCTTAGTATCTGTGTGTATTTACCTCATCATGTTGAGTTCACAGTTTGTATGTAGGATTCAAATTCACTACTGAGTAACCCACCCTCCTTCCACATATTTTATATATGTATGTAAATATGTTTGCTTGTATGTATGTATGTATCTGTCTGTCTATCTGTCTGACTATCTTAGTATCTATCTCTCTGGACTGAACTTTCTATAGGCATATAGCTAAAGTGCTCTGCATATTAAATTTTGAAGAGCAAAATGAATATTCCAAAAAAATTTATTTTAACAAAAAAAGGCAAAATAGGGAACCATTCTTTTATGAGAAGAGCAAAAGAAAGACCATCCAATTTATTTAATTATATTTAATTGGTGCATGAATATTGCTATTCTTTCTTAGAAGCAAACTTTTAAAATAAAAAAACCCAAACCAGATCAATATACATTTTCAAACAGTACTATAACAAAGCAGGTGATTTTAGAACAAAATCACTTTAATTCTCTGGGATTTAACTCACTGTCCCTTTTATCTTTGTGACATATTTTCTTTTCAATAGTTAGTAAAATAAGTACTCTGATACTAATGTGACAAATACTTTTAAAACAAAAGACTCTTTAACTGTATTGGAGTGTGAAATAGATTCAACGAGGTTGTAAGAAAATCAACTTTTATATCAGAAAAACTTTCATCAAACCTCTTCCTATTGTGTGTGCTTGTGTGAATGTGTGTGTATATATACAATTATGTATGTCTGTGCTTGCACACACAGAAGTTAGAAACTTTTCCTTATGTGCTATTCTATCTATGTATGCTGCCATGTTGGAATTTACATACATGTTTGAAATCTGAATGCAAGATGCTTGCCTAGAGAGCACTTTACCTACTGGGCCATCTTCCTAGTCTTTTAACTTTCTTTTGTTATCTAGTTATTAGACTATTATTCATATATTTGATACATAAAATAGATTCAAGTTGGTTTACTAATTAAAATTAATTTTTTAAAATAGAAAATTATGTTAACAGGGTGCCACCATATTTGCTTATTTTTAGTGTTCTCTGCTGTTTCTTGAGTGTTCTAATTTGCATATTACATACAATCTATAAGCCTAATTTGTTTATGACACTACAGCAAACATACTTGCTCAGAATGATGTTGTCTAAGTCTGTAGATTTTAATTCCCTCCAAAGAGATTGACAACAACAATCTCCAGATTAGTGAATATTAACTATATCTTAATTCTTATTAGTCCATACAACAAAATATTTGCCTGGATTTTACCCTACGCTACTGTGAAATTTGGGTTGCCAATTAGTCCACAAAAGCCACAGATATGTTTGAACATCACATCAAATAGTTCTCTTGACAAGAGAATATATAATTCCTAGGGTGTCTGTAAGGTTATGAGAGTATGTGGATTCCCATTGACAGGGGAATAAGATCATTGGCTATAGCTTATTAATACTGGGAAAGCTAGGAAAATTCCAATTGCTTTATAAGTGATTAGTGACAACAGGAACTGAATGTTAAAATTTTATTATAATTGCTCAAAATGTTTAGATTTGAGTGAAAGAAAATATTACACTTATGATAGAGATGATATAAATGAAATCAATCATGTCAAATGCCTAACACAAAAATCTTATAATCAATATTAAAGTGAAAAGTACAGCAAGTTAGATATACATGAGGAATACTCTAACTTTTAATTGGGAAGAAAACATGTACAGATGCATTCATTTATTCTGAATGATCAACTACTTACTCAAACTGAGATATTTATTAGTTTTAACTTAATTTTTAGTGATAAAAATTTTCCATTCTGGAAACAAGAAAAAATATTTTCTATTTTTTTCTTTAAGTTTTGTACACATTTTGTAAGAAATATCCAAAATTTTTCACAGTTTTAGAAAATGGTCTCAGTACTAATCCTTAGTAATTACTTAATTTCTAAAAGCCCATAAAATTCTATAAAGAAAAGTTCTTTGAAGAGGATGAGGGCAAATTTACTAAGCTACACTTTAGTCTCCCTGTCTGAAAAGAAGCAGAAAGGTATCCTCAGAGACATATACACATGAGGCACAGGAAAACCAGACTCTAACCAGTTAAGCATCAAGAAACAAACAGGCTTCTAGCTGAAGACAAATTACGTAACAACAAAATTTAGAGTGAAATCAATAAATGTACCAAAGAAATACTATTATGCTCCTTGAGTATCCTCCAGGTTTAAAGCTGAAGAAATGGAGAAAATAGAAGCAAAATAGATTGGAGTTTTAGAGGCACTGCAAAAAAACAAGAATTTTACAGAAACAGTAACATGTCATTCCTTGGTCATTCAGCAGACACGTGGGTAAGTGGAGTGACAGAATATCTACTTATCAGTGGGTCTAATATATATGACTCTAATTCTCTATTTCCTATTTTGTGGTTACCTAAGACTGTCTTTATATAGCAAGAGAACCTGGATCATGCAGGGCAATATCAAAGCCTAAAGAAAGTTTTCTGCTAGTTCTTTTTCATAGCTACATTTTAAAAACTTTATAATTCTTCCATCTGAACTATGAATCCACCAGCCATCTAATTAGACGCCATGTTCTTTGTTGGTCATAATAGAGGGAACAGTTGCCTCAGCCTGACTTTGGCATACATTTTTCTTTTGGATAGTCCCTAGTCAATTAACGGTAAAATGGCTAGTTTTAAATGAACCCTTCTTACGGTTTCTGTTTTGCTCATTACTTTCATTTTCTCATATCTCATAGAACAATTGATATTTCTGTGTGTGTGTTTTAACTGATGCTAGTCCAAACTATTTGTGCAAAGAAGAAGACACAACTATTGAGTAAATTAATATTTTTAATGAAAGACACTGTTAGGCTATATAAACGAAGGAATAAGGTTACTTTATATATATAAAGTTGTCTGTGATAGCCAAGCCAAGGCTTTTGGGCTACACTTAGACAAAAATTACATAACCTAACTGCATCTGGTAAGGGCTTACTTTTTTCTTTCTTCCTTTCTTTTTGGGAGATTTCTAGAGATGTGTGTAAATGTGTTAAGTTGAATTGTCATTACTATGGAGAGACAGAACAGTTGACCCATCCTAAAGATGAATGGGACAATGGATGTCACACTAGTCTGTATTTACATTTTTAATAAAATATGAATGTCTAAAATAGTGAAGGATATTGCTGTAACCAACATTAAAATGGCTTTCACTGTTCTCAGCCCTTCCATTTTTTGACAATTTCCTAGACCATTTCAGAGAAATTATGAATATGTGAATAAAGTATTGGCAATACCAAGAGACAAATACATTTAGAATCTATGAGTAAAATACATTAAATCAAAAGAAAATAAGAAATTCTGTATTTCTTTGGCATTGAGATTACCTGAGATACACAGGTAGTATTCAGGTAAGTGAAATATTTATGAATAAAGTTGCTGATCCTAACTTCCCATTATTAACGTTCTGACAAAAAGTTTTGGAATACATATATTGTCTTCCAAAAGAGAATTGACAGTTGCTTGTCCAGTGTGGAAAGGGATATTGAGCACTACCAAAAGGAAACTTCTGCCAGGTTTCCCAGGCCAATAAAATAAGCCCAAGATGGAGCCCTGTGGACTTCTTATATCTCCTTGGCTCAGATGAATGCCTGCCATTTGCCTACATCTGCCAATCACACAAGGCAGACTCTCTTGCTTTCCACCCTCATATTTCTTTCTCCATCATCAGGCCGACATTTCAAAATATAGTTTATTTTACTGTCTCATTACATACTGGAAACAAGCTTTGGAATCCTCTTGCCATCAAAGCAGCCCACTTCCTGGTGCATGGACACTTATGTTCTGCCTGGAACAGGTGTTATTGTTTAAAAATACTAAACAAATTCCTATGGCTACTATAAAAAGCAGAGATTTAGAAACTTTATATGACTGTCAGAGCAAATGGCATTAAGAAACTTGATCCTGCACCTGCCTTCCCTTCAAATTTGCATAAATGTTCATGGCTTGCAAATGAAGCGTGGCACTCCCTTTTATTTCACTCAAGGGAGGGGGGGCTGTCCATCTGTAGAACATCTTCCAAAAGAGTCATAGATTCTTATTTTACTCAAGCACAGAAAAGAATAAGGAAGATTTCCAAATTTCACACTAATTTTCAATGTACAAAATGATACAATTGACAAAACATATATATATAATATACATATATATATATAATTTTTATGTCACCAATTATGAGGAAAATATGGCATTTTTATTTCTAAATGTGACTTGTTTCAATAATACAATAGCTAATGATAAACAGTTGTGTTCATTTTCCTAAAAAATGAATAATTTTCTTTATCACTAACTAAAGCTCAATTTACATATAGACTGCAATTTTATTATCTTTCTGTTGGCAGAGATTAAGGCTAATTTCATTACTTGGTTGTTATGAACAGCCTGGAAATAAACATGTATATGCAATGTTTTAAAGCCCTTCGGGTATTGTAGTTATTTATTTATTTTTTTCCTTTTGGGGATCCTGCCACTCTGCTCTCAAGTAAATTACACATAGAGACTTATTCTTAATTATAAATGCCCAGCCTTACCTTGCCTTATTTCTATCCAGCTTTTCCTAACTTAAATTATTCCATCTACCTATTGTCTCTGGCTTTATATCTTTTATTTTTAATCTTACTCTGTGGCTTACTGTGTAGCTGAGTGCTGCCCCTTCTAACTCCGTTCTTCTTTTCTCCTTCCTTCTTCCTATCCTCTTTCTATTTATTTTCTCTACCTGACAGTCCCACCTATTTCTTTATCCTTTCCAACTAGTGATGTTCAGCTTTTTATCAGACCTTAAGGTGTTTTAGACAGACAAAGTATCAGGGCCTCACAATGTCAAATAAATGCAGAATAAATAAAAGTAACATGTCTTAAAATAATATTCTACAGCATTTTCTCCTTTTGTCTAAGTAGAAATTAAGGATTTTAACTTTAACATATAAAACTTCCATCAGGAAGCGGGGAGCAGTGAATACTGATGTATAGCTCATGGTCTGTTATCTATTCAGACCCACCTTAAATAAGAGTGCACCTCATTTAGAGTGAGTTTTCCAACTTCAGAAAACCAAATCTTGAAACTCCTTCACTGATGTCAGGATGGCATACTGATCCCAGGAACCAAAATTAATTTCTGCTAGTATTTGTCCATTTTTAAATTTTTATTATTCTATACAATGCCAAAATGTTTCTCTCTGTCAAGATATCTATTTTGTTGATCTATCTTTCTGTTCCTCCCTCAGCTCTACCACCCTGTTCCCTCATGTTCTCTTCCCAAATGGCCCTTAACCCCGTGCTCCCACTTTATTCGGAGATCCTATCTATTTCTTCTTGAATATCTCTCTTATGGTCCTCATTACTGAGATTCACTGGGGTTGTAAATTATAGCCTGCACATCCTTTGCTTTATGTCCAGTATCTATTTCTGAGTGATTATAGACCATGTTTGTCTTCTGGAGATAGGTTACCACACTTGGTGTATTTTTTTTTCTAGATTCATCCATTTGCCTAAAAATTTCAAGATGTCATTTCTTATTGCTGCACAACATTCCACTGTGTAAATGTATCACAGTTTTTAAAATCCATTGTTCTGTTGCTGGGCATTTAAGTTGTCTCCACACTCTAGCTATTATGAATGATGCTGTTACAAACATAGTTGAGCAAATATCCTTTTGGTATGGATGTGCATGCTTTGGGTATATGCCCAGTAACAGTATCCCCTGTAATCAAATTGACGACAACCATAATTGCATAATTGTTATCATAAAAACTTCATCCAGCTACTCATCAAACACATTCAGAGATCTACAGCTAAGCACTGAGTGAGGCTCTCAGTCCAGAGAGAGAGATGAGGGAATATATGAGCAAGGGGATCAGATCATGATTGATAAACTCACTGAGACATTTGACCTAAGCAATTAGAAGCTCACCAACACTGGATTTGGCAGCTGGGGTCCATGAATGGAACCAAAGTAGGACATCTTAATGTAGAATATAGTCGTGGGGCTTGGGCAATTTTGGGGGCTTCTGGCAGTGGGATTAGGATTTATTCCTAGTACATAAACTGGCTTTTTGGAACTCATGTCTATAGACAGATACTCTTGATTCTACTTTAACTTATCTCAGACTTTGTTGACTCCACATAGGAGGCCTTATTCTTTTGAGTAGTAAATAAATGGATGGTGTGAGGGATATCTGGGGATTGAGTGGGAGTCAGGGAGGGAAGGGGAACTGTGGTTGTTATGTAAGAAATTAAATAATTAGTCATACAAAAAAGTAAGAGAGAAAAAAAACTATCATTATTCCATGTGTTAATGTGAA
Source organism: Phyllotis vaccarum (assembly GCA_033318265.1). Classification (NCBI taxonomy): domain Eukaryota; kingdom Metazoa; phylum Chordata; class Mammalia; order Rodentia; family Cricetidae; genus Phyllotis; species Phyllotis vaccarum. The sequence goes on along the minus strand of JARWLC010000008.1, from coordinate 101,316,034 downwards.
CATTTTGTGTGTCTGTGTGTGTGTGTTCATATACATGTATTTATCATGACACATAGGTGGACATCAAAGGACAACTTCACTGAAACAATTTTCCGACTGAATTATAGAGGTAAAACTCAAGTGACTAGGCTTGTATTGTAAAGAAGTTTACCTTCTGCAACAATTTCCTGACACAATAATCTTTTCTACAAATGACTTGCCTATACTTTCTCCTTTTTTGTTTGTTTGTTTGTTTGTTTTAAGACAGTGTTTCTCTATTTTATAACTCATACTGTCCAGAACTTCACTATGTGAACATGACTGGTCTTTAACTCACACAGATATGCCTGCAACTACTCCTGTATAATATAATTAAAGTATTCCTCATCTGAATGTGTTTTTCCCTCATATTTTTTATTTTTCTTTAATATTGCAGGTGATATAGATCTTACATTGAGTTTTTTTTTTAATCTTTTTTGATTTATTCCCAAAAAGTATGAGCGATTAGAACAGATTTTAGTTCTTTGTCATTGGGATATTGGACTCCTTTTCCAAATCATTTTTTTATACTTTTGCTAGAAATAAAGTAGTTTTGGAAGTATGGTTTACATCTGGGTTCCCTGATCTGTTCTATTCCTTTACACAACTATTTTTTGCTAGTTTTCTGATTTTGTTACTGTAATTTCAAATTATAACTTGAAATTGGGTATGGTGATACAATCAGGTTTGCATATGTGTCTCAGAAAAGACACTACACATATTTTGTATATATAAATGTTAGAAATTTTCAAAATATAAAAATACTGTACATATTTTATACATAAAATACATATAAACTTATTATGGTTATTATACCATATACAGCAACCACCCCCTTTAAACAAAAGAAAGCATTTTGGTAGAAACTTAAGCAAGAAGTTGAAAAACTTGCACAAAAAAATCATTAAAGCTCTGAACAAAATGAAGAAGAGCTTCAAAACAGAAAACTCTCATGTTACACATCAGCAGAATTAATAGTGTAAAAGAGATCACTACAGTTAATCTACATGATCAATACAGTCCCCATCAAGTGTCCACTAACAATCTCAATGAAATAGAAAAGGCAATTATTTATTTAATTCATTTAGAATCCAAAAGAACAGAAGTAGCCATGGCAAAATTAAAATATTTCAAAAATATTAAGAAGAATAAACAAGGCATAGAGTTACAAAGTGAGTTAGAATTTTGTTCTATGTAGACACAGCTCTCAAAATCTTCAGTAAATATTATTCACATGGTTTCATACATTGAGCTAGCTTATACTTCTCCTAAATGCTATAATGTGCATTTAGTCATGTCTTGCCATATTTGTCTTATTTTATACCTCTATAATTGCCAAAATGTTAAGAATTATATTAAACATCTAATTCATATTATGTCATTTATTACCAGTGCTCACAAATGTCTCTTTTATTCTTCGGCATGCATACTTACTGTGAAAAGTAAATTTAAAATTGTGTTTAATTTTTTAAATTTACATCACTTCCTCTTAATCCTCCAGTGGAGATTATTTGGGTTGATAACTTTTTTTATGAATTCTCTTTAGGTTCATTTTTTTAACCAGCTTCTCTTGTAACTTCCAATATCTTTAGATGAATAAGAATTTTGTGATTGGGTAGAAGAATTGTTCTCTTTAACTTGGAATATTTTTTCAGCATCTCTGGTTTCTGTAGCATTATCTCACAAGTGTTCTATCAGCATGGCTCCCACAGACCATCATTATTAAACATTACCGTGAACAAAATAATTGTACCTCTGGGCTTAGGTTTTTATCGCTTGTGTAGTGGAATATTACTTTACCTATGAAAAGGTGTGTTATGTTTGTTTGACTAGGCAAATATGTATTATATTTGTTTGTGGTGCATTTGTTTAATCATGTAAAGATGTTCTGCTTTGCTGCCTGAGCTACCTGACTGGTCTAATAAAAGTTCAATAGGCAGGAAGTAGAGAGAAAGGTAGAGCTGCCAGGCAGGGAGAATAACTCAGATGAGGAATTTAGGTTTCAATAAGAGAAAAGAGGAGAAGCAAATGAGGAAAAAGTAAAGGAAAATACTAGAGGGTCAAACAAAAAAGCAGCTTCCAGACAGATGGACATAAACGAAGACTTGAAAGTATGACTCACAGAGTGTAAGTCAAAAAGTTCAATGTCAAATAGTCTATGTAGAGAAACAGATTAAATTAAGTTAAAAGAGCTGTTGGGACAAGCATTAGACTGTGCAATAAAAATGAATAATAATTCTCTGGGGCTTGAAATCTGAGAAAGCCTGATATATATCATAGGACATAGAGAATTACAAAGTGAGTTAGAGTTTTGTTTTATGTAGACATATCTCATATATATATAAAACCAAATATGAAAGTGAGTGGAAATGCCTTTCTGTATGCTGTGAATCTCAATCTTTAAATAAAGGAGCTGTTTTGGGCCATAAAGGCACCTTGGGCCATGACAGGCACCATAGAAGAAGTAGGAGGAAAAATCAGAGCATAGGTAGGAGAAGCAGGGAGGAGTCAACAGATCGAGCCAGTCGCCCAAGGAGCAACATGTGAGGAACACAGGTGAGCCACGGGCCACATGGCAGACAGTTTAATAGAAATGGGTTGATTTAAGATGTAAGAGCTTGCTAGCAATGTGCCTGAGCCATAGGCCAAACATAAAGTCAATATAAGTCTCTGAGTCATTTCTAATGGCCTGAGCAGCAGTGGTGGGTGGCTAAGTGGTCTGGCACGGCAGGGTCTGGGCCTCTGGCCACCTGGGACTAAGAAACCCCACTGCAACATGAAAGCACTAAGTACAGACTGAATTTTTGTTCACGCAACACATTCCCCTTTATTTATCCTAATCAAATCTATATCAGTTTTCACAGCATTTTAAGAGATCCTTAAAATGGTTAATTGTTTGTGTGTGCAACTCTCGACATAACCTTACTTTATCATGTCATTTAAAATTTAAAATAAATTATTTTAGATTTCCTATAAGTCTCTGAATTTATTTATGTGCAGAAATTATTTTTATGAAGTAAGCATGCTCCTACTTGTCCTCATTTCTATCATAAGAATACATAGAAAAATAAACGTGTTTTTCAACATGTGAAGGAATATTTCTGTAGTCAAATGATGAGGAGAGGTCTTTAAGAGATTATGGAAATAGGACAGCAATATTTATCAATTTATATTTGGTAAAGGCACAACTGTTACATCACCATTCAATGATAGGAGACTAATTATAAAGAGGGCATTAAGGCAATGAGTCACCTAGCTTTCCTGGTCATTTTTGCAAAACATATCTTTTCTCACTTTTGTTGTTATAAAATGGATCCATTTCTATTCCATCTTTTCCCGTAACCTTTTTATATTACAGGGGGAATCTTCAGTGTCCCTCCCTGCACACTCATACACTCATCAATCTATATAACTACAACTCATTTCTATCTCTCCCTCCCTCTCCCTCTCTCTCTCCTTCAGAATAAGAATTTTATAATGTCTTCTATTTACATTCTTGCTTTTGTACAATTCTTAACATCATCACCATGTCTTCATTGATGAAGATGGACATTTGTCCAGGGTGATTATTAAAAAAAACCTTGGAACTATTATTTATTAAAACCTTAGAACTATCCTTTATGAACATGAAATGAGATTGTTTGAGACATTTGTTTTATTTTTAGTTCCATGTATTTGTGTAGATTTGACGATCAATGAGGGTGTTTTCAGAAGCCAGACCTGTTAGATCCACTGGAAGTGTAGGTAAAGGTAGCTGTGAGCTTCCTGACATTGAGGTTGAAAATTAAACTGAGATCCTCTGTGAGGGCAACATAGGGTCCTAACTTCTGAACATCCTCTTCAGCCTTGTATGCATCTATGTTTTTTTTCTTTTTTCGAGAATTATGGAATTAAATATTGATTTAAACATAATTTATTACACAGTAAGTAAATGTAGAGTGAACATATAGTGATAAATCTAAAATGGAAGTAGAAAGATTGGTGAGTCACAATAGGAGACACATTTTAGGCAATTGCTTTACTAAGAGAAGAGGACATTGGTGTTTGATGGTGAATGAGATGAAAGTTGGATATATATGTTCCTCGTCACTGAGATGGTAATGTTTCTTCTGGGAAGCATGAACACATGATTGTCAGGAGGGATGTAGCTGAGTTAGAGCCTGAAGACATGAATTTTAATAATAAATATTATTTTTAGGATAAAAATATATGTCTTGGTTTAAATATCAATATATCAAATGTCACACAAAAATATTTTCCGTTATAGAAAAGCAGTGTATGTTTGTGTGAGGAATCACGTTTTGTTGTTTGTATCAGTGACTAGTGTCCATATAATTTCTAAATAAAAATTTTAAATATGAATGAATTAGTGGAAAGGTGATATAATCAGTATTTTATAGCAAGTAAAAATCAGTTGGTTCAGTACAACAGTGTAAGGCAGCTTAGAAAAGGACAAAATGGAACACACTGGAAAAGAGTGGGCCTAGTCATTCCTAGACAAATAGGGCATTTACAGAAAATCAAACACACTTCAATCAATCACACTTCAGCTTTTAGGCTAAGAGACAGTATAGAATACATATAAGAAATCAGACTTGGCAAATATATCAGTTTCTTTAACTTGACTTACCTTCTTTACGAGTACCTTCTCCATTACAGTGATAGATTTTGCCATAGTTACCTCTGTAGAACCTCTACCGCTCACAATTCCTAGAACATAGTAAGATTCAGCAACAATCAGAAATATATACCTTGGTTTCATTGAATGTGTAAACATGACTTATAAATATGTATCATAATATTTTCCTGTTCATCTTCTATCTGTATACACAAAGTGTTAAAGATATACATAGAAACAATAAATGCATGCACCATTCTTTATTTAACTCTCAATGATTTTATGATTATTTTTTGATATAACTCAGTAAAATTAATTATGGAATTTTTATGCTTAAAAAAACATTTTCATGGGCTAAAATTTATAAGCAAGGAGATATTTAATGGATATGATGTCGCTGAATGAAAGATCTCATTTTATTTTCCCCATTAAATGAACATCATAAGTATTCTAATCTTCTTTTCATTATGAATATTCATATTTCTTTGATTATAGGTTTCTTTTTCTTCCCTTAAAAAGAAAAAAATGAAGGCTTTACTGGTACTATATCTGGGGATGGCACCACTTGTTCAGAATCACTTGAGGTAATTTAATAATTTACATTTCTTTCATATATGTTCAAAAGTGTATTTTGTTATAGTCAATAGTTGAAGTCATTCACATCAAACCTTGCCTTTTTATTCCCTCGTCTGTAACATAAAATGTCTGAATTGAGAATTACCATATCTTAGAGACTCAGACTGTATAATTATGCCAATTTTAAAAGCATCTCAAAAGGTTAGATAAAATGCATTTGAAAATCAGCATTTTACACTCATCACTTGACTCAGTCTCATTAGGTAATGTTACCTGACTCTCAGACATCAATTAATGCTATGACTAGGAGATTAAATTCTCTGTATTCTTCCCTTTGGTTTTCTCTTAAATTAGGTGCACAAAAAATGAAGGACACAGAGCATCAGGCAAATGTCAAAATCAAAACAATACTGCAGATTCTATTTTCAAAGGACTTCAGGACTTCTTGTATGGCAGGGACAGAGCCTATAGCAGACTGAAAAAGATGATCTCAGAAATTATTTTAAGAACTTTTTACTTTTATTACATTCTTTAAAAAAAAAAAAAACCTTCATGGCAGTATAAAAGTGAAATTGCACTTAAATATCAAATTTTATCTTATCCTAGACTAGCAACATTTAGCATGATCTCTGAACATTCTAGGCAGATTCTGGTGATCATAGATGACAAAAACATATAATGTTCAGCTGAGTTAATGTGTCTGAATAATTAAATCCAGTAAATATACTATTGATTCATGATCATGTCAAATGATCATGGATAAAATTTAATGTAACTCTTCTGTAGAGGCAGGAAAAGCATGTCCTAGGAGTTTTGTTCTAAGTAAGAGTAAATTTTCAAACAACAAAAGGAAATCAGTAGTATCAGCATATAATTCTCCAAAAACATTATAAACAATGTTTTTCTGACTGGCATTCAAATTCATTCTATAACAAATATCTCATGCCGAGGCAACAGTTAACTGAACCAAATTCTATGACTGGCAAGTTTCTAACCACCAGGATCAACTTAAAATTATTGCTATTATTAAATTTGGACTTAGTAATATACTTTTTCTAAGTTCCTATTTTTGCATTCAGAAATTAGTGCATCACTCTGCCCTCTTCAGAGACAGTCTTATTATAGGGAGTCACACGCTGATACACAGGAAGACAGGACAAAGTGGACAGTCAGCTAAAGAAAAAAGAAGTAGAAGGGAAAGTAGTGAGAACCAAAAAGAGTATTTGGAAAGGAGGTGAAGAATGATTTTTTTCATATTGAATTATTGACATGTATAGAATTTCCAAATAATACAAAATAAAAAGTCAAGTCATTATATTTATGTATGAAATTCTCAAACAAACAAAAAAGCAGATGGGAAGTATTTAATAAATCAAGAAACATGGGGAAATATTTTTCTCTCTCTAAAACTTAATGCAGAAACTAAGAAATAAAAATGTACTAACAGAAAAGTTATTAATTAAGTTGGCCTGGGCTGATAATGTTTAATTATACATTGATAACATAAACAAAATAAAAAATACAATTTAAATCCTAAGAGTAGTACTACACCAAGCATGTAGCAAATAAAATGAAAACTTTGGTGGGTAGTACTTTCTATCACAGTACAAGAAAATAATAGCCAAGTCCTTGTATTGTGCAAATGTTTCTGGTTATGAAATTGAGTAATGTGTAGTGTCTACCTCTATGATCTCATGGAAAGGAGCTCCTCCTTGCTTAGATCAGTTAAAGGTTTTGCACTCACTAAGACAAATATACATAGAAAGGAAGCATAGAATTTGCCTAATAATGTAAGATTTTGACTTTGGAAGAAAGTGAAATAAAAATAATTATAAAATGTCTTCTGATAAAGCTAAGAGACTATTGTTATGCAGATTTAAAATACATCAAAATGAATCTTCTGCCAACTATTTGACATGGTCTCTGATATCTGTCTGTTTCTTTTTTTCTGTTTTTTGTTTCTCTTTTGCTAGCTCCATTTGATGGTAGGAAGAAAAAAAAGGGCGAGATAATTCTAAACTCAGATTCCAGTTTTAGCGACCTGAACCTATGGTAGTACTGACTGACATGAAGAAAGAAACACATTTCGTGAAAAGATAAAATTTAGAAAAATTCTATTTACCAATCCAGCTCTATAAAAAAGACTAGAAGGAAATCTACATTCAGAATAGAAAATTAACCTCACCCAAGTATATTTTGGAATAAATAATGCCATCAAATTAACAAACAATGTAAAAATTGAATTTATTAAATATATCAAAAAGATTATCAGTAAATCTATAAAAATTGTAGATTAAACAACAAATATAATAAAAATTTGAGAGATTTTGATGAGCAACAATTCAATAGGTGAGAACATAATTACAGTATTTTGGTCTACATTTAAAACATAAAGGAAAAATAATTTATTTCCCAACCATGGCTATCCCTGTGGCTCATAAGTTGTTTTAATCAATTTTCATGGGAAGTCAAATTATTCAGTTATTTGGACTAAAACAAAATGTTACCTGTGTATAAAATGTGAAATTTATTTCTTTGAATATTTATTTCCTGCAATATAAAATATTTGTCCAAAAAATATAAATGGGAGGTAAGCATAAAAACAAGCAAATCTCAAGTTAAAACAATCAAAGCATATTTAAGCTAGGTAATGGCATGCAAACAATGTTTGTGGAAAGATATCAGTGCCAAGTTAGGAATATGCTCAATATTTGCATCAATAAAGACCGTTGTATATATTAATTCAGTCTAATAAAGAAAAATTTAATCATCTTGAACAATGGAACAGATACCCTCAACTTCCATTATGCATAAAATAGGTTTGTAAGTTTTTTCATTTCACATATTTGGTTAAGCAGTACATTTTTTCAGACTTTTAAAAATTACATTTATTTTTATTTTGAACTACATGTCAAACATTTTAATGACCTGACAATTGTTTTATAATTTAAGCATATAAAATATTGTGTAAATAGTGAATACAAATTTGCAAAGCTAAAAAGAGATAGAAACATTGTAGACACCAATCTCATTCTGTTTATGTCAAAAAGATTTGCAACCACTTTACTACAGAGCTTTGAAGTAAACCTCTTTACTTCTAATAATTGTTGTAATTAAAGCAAGGAGCAAGTAATTTGTTCATTAATATTATGCCTGCATTATTTTGTAAAATGCATTTTCAAGTTAAGGATAGAGCTGAAGGCATATACACCACAGTTTTAAAGGCACTTAATCAAACTTAAATCTTTAGATTCACAACTAAATATATAAATTAAAACGAAAACCCTAAATACTGAGTAATTTGATATTTAGGAATTCTAGATTTCTTTTCTTCCCCCCCCCCCCAGGGAAAGAGCTATGAGGAACTGAGTAATACTTACTGCCACAGTTAGTGTGACTTTAGAGGTAAATTCTTACTAAAAAAAAAAAAAAGAAAGAAAGAAACATAAATATTGAATAAATTAATCTTCAGAGAAACTTGCAGAAGTTGATAAAAAAGTTTATTGCTGTTTACCTTCATTAATTATAGATGTACAGATTACAGAAAGTGCACTGGTATTTTAAGATACTTGTTTTAAAACATGCTAAAATAATTTTCTCCTACTTTCTTCATATTTGTTAAACTTCTAAAACACAAATGAATAGAGACTATATTCAAGTTTATGAATAAGCAGGTGGCTTACATACAATATGTCCACTAAAATGCACAGCAACAAAGAAGACCGAGCAAACAGGTAGATAGCAATATGTTTATGTTGAATGAAGAACATGAGGGGAATATATGTTGGGTACTTGCAAGTCAGTACTTTATAACGTAGTACTTCTGGAAATTTTAAATTTTATTTATTTATATTATTTGTCTATCATTTCTATCAATCATCTATATATATGATATTTTATCTACACATCTATCAATGATCTATGCATAATCTATCTCTTTTATCTATTTGTTATTTATCATATATCTATCTAAATAATTAATATCTATGTATCATATGTATTTCATCTATTTTTCCGTCTATCTACCTATCTGTCTATCTAGATACTTTGATATCTATTTATCAGTCCATACATACATACATACATACATACATACATACATACATACATACATCTTTTTATCTATGTATCATCTATCATCTATTTATAAATCATTTTTCTTAATTTTGTCAATCTCTAAAGTAGGTTTTCGAGTATGAGGACTGCATAAAACCCAATAAAATGAAATGGTTTTCTAAATTATATATTTGATACTAGTCTTTGAAATTAAAGTACGAATGGTTTGTTTGTGAAGATTTAGATAGAAAAGACAGAAGGAACATCTAGCACATATGTAGCAGTGAGGTTTCTTGGTCCCGGGCAGCCAGAAGCCAAGACCCACAGACCTGCCATGCCAGACCATTAGCTTCCTGCCACTGCTGCTCAAGCCCCCAGAAATGACTCAGACACTTATATTAACTTCATGCTGTTTGGCCTATGGCTCAGGAACATTGCTAGCTAGCTCTTTCATCTTAACTCAACCCATTTCTATTAATCTTTCCTGCAATGTGGCCCGTGGCTCACCTGTGTTCCTTACTTGCTTCTTCTTTTGGGCTTCAGGCTTGGTCTGTCTGACTCCGCCCTGCTTCTCCTGAATATGCTCTGATTTCTCCTCCTACTTTTTCTATGGTGCCTGTCATGGCCCAAAACAGCTCCTTTATTTAAAGATTGATATTCACAGCATACAGAAAGGCATTTCCTCATCACACACAAACCATTAACTGTTCATTATCTGACTACAAATATGATACTCCCTATCTCAAACAATTAATTCTTCAAGTAAAGTGAGTACTACCATTTCTCAGATACCTTTTACAGCTGAACATAAAGAAGGAAAGGATGAGGTCAAATTGTAGCACAAAGCACTCATTATAAATGATGGTCTTCCTGTAGTATTGACTGTGATTCTTCTTAGTAAAACCTTAGTCCTAATCTTCAATAAATTATATGAATCACGCATATGCTATATCACACCTTAGGGTCTCATGTTATTTCCTGAGGATTTCCTCAATTCTACTTAATAGAAGTCGGGTTTACATTTCTATGTTAAAATTATTAGCTACTAATCTTGGAAACAGCACTGTTTAATATCAAAGATTTTAATATTTTTATGTTCTGCCATTATTTATCATTCCTTTTCATCTAACTAATTAACTAGCATTTTAGGCCACTTTCTCTTTCTATAACAAAATATTCTGGACTGCTTTGTTTTAAAAGGAAAGAGACTGATTTGCTTTGCATAACTGAGAATATATAGTACAAGAAGTCAGTATCTGCCTTTGAATGTGCTAAGAGTGTCCTGATGTAGCATACCATAGCTGAGGGCATGATCTAATGAAGCAAAGCAAACATGCTATTTGTATCTCTCCTCAATATCTTATGCAGCTGTGAATGTCATCGCAGAAGCCTTAGAACCTTATTCTGTCCCAGTTAACTTTCATTAACATACAAGGTGGAGATTAAATTTACATTAATGAACTTTTGAGGTAACATTCTGAACAAGGATATTAAGTCACAATATATATTTCTTTATTCACTTGACAAAATGCCATCATTAAAAATTTCCAATTTTACCAATAGTACTTAGGCTTTAACAATTTTGGATGTATGTACCAAATTGCATGAAAGAAAAAAATATATATGTAAATTATTTCATGCATTTTTTACATACATTCAAATTCTTTCATGTAATTTGATACATATATCCAAAATAATTAAAACCAGCTGCTATTGGTAACAATGTTAGAATCAGAGATAAACTATGTGTCTGCATATCTGTAACAATGTATTTGTAGCTTTTGAATCTTTATAAAATACTTGTATCTTAATTACATGGCATTATCCACAAACAAGAATTTTGTGAGTGACCAATTGCTACTTAATTACTGGTTGCAGAACAAAGAAAAATATGATCTTTTAGGTTACCGACATCAGCTCATATTCCTGAATTATGATATTAATGCTGAAGCTGAAATATAATAGGTTTTAACAACATTTCTATTGCTTGTGCCTTATAGTAACTTTAAAACTTTGTTATTTAGAACATTTAAGGCATCAAAGGATTTAGCTTAGAGGGAAGCAGCTATTATTCACGCTATCATAGGTACAATTCTCACTACTACCAAACATAACAATTAACCATGTAAATCTGAAATATACTTTCCACTTTCAAAGGCTTGACATGAGGGGACAAAATTTAGAACTGTGTACATTTTTTAACAGCAGCAATAACCACACAACCACTAAACAAGTGACTGTAATTTAATTAATAAAGCATATATACTGAATCTTAGAGGTAGGGCAAATACAGCTTTAGGAAAACAATGTTAAAGCAGCAGCTATTTCCTGAGCCTTTCAGAAATGTTAAAATTTTGACTTTAGCCCAAAACATTCAGTTTTAATGAAGGTTAACAAACGTGGTCATTTCCTCTATGTATGGAGTTGTGCTAAAATCTAGATACATAATTCAGTGCATACTGTGCTCTCTACAATATAAACCCACTTCAAGATCACTGCAATGGTAAATAGATAGTAAATATTAAAATAAGTATCTTGATATGGTGCTGCACAAGCAAAAAGAAGGCCACAAATTCTTCCCCCTTGAGGAAGATTTAATACATTAAAGCAGCATTTATTATGAGCCTTGGAGGATATGTTTTGTTTATCTGGAGGGAAAGGATAAGAAGTTATTTCTATGACAAAGGTACAGAATGGGCAAAGATATGGAGGCATGAAATTACACAGAGTTTGCAACCATACATATTAATGTAGCAGACAATGCTCACTAGGGAATCTTCTCCTTAGCTTTAAATAAATAGTAAAACTTACCAGACTTTCACAAGCTTTCTCATTCCAGTTACTCAGAGAAATTTAAACCTTGAATGCAAAGCCTACTAGACACTCAGCCTGGCCCTGAGGGGTTTATACAGCTGTTCACACATTCAACAATGGACAATTTTTGCAAGATTCCTTTTCCTCCATCTAGAGAAAGTCCAAGCAATGGAGGGAACTCAAATCTTCCAAGTATGTTAAATATATTCATTTTGTCAGACTAAATGACTTTACTCATAAAAGTGGGAAAAAGAAGGCTGCTCTATCTGAGTGTGGAGTCTTTGAAAGCACAGTTTGAAGTACTTGGGGTCATGAAAACCACAGGCAATATATAGCCAGAAGATACTGGAGAAGTCATAGCAGACAATTTGCTCCTTATCTACTCGTCATATTTGCAATTATTTTGCCATATTGCTAGAAGATATAAGCAGAATTTATATTTTTTACTTTAAAGTAATGGAGAGTTAGTAACTTGTCACATTATCTGAGGAATGGCTTATTTTTGTTTATAAATACAGGGGCCTCCCTATTTGAATATGTGGAGAAGAACACTGGCCAAGAGGAGAGAAAGCAGCAATGACTGATAATATACAGGCAAGAGATGGAGGACATGCAGGGTTTCCCACAGCATTGTGGGATCTCATTTGAGGCTCATGGCTTGGTGACAGGACTTTGCGAAAGGGAAACTCTAGGGAGAATAAATTTATTCTACAATGTCACCTTGGTTTTAGGATTAATATGGATCTCCAAAAAAGACATTAATAGAGATAATTTCCCAATATATCAGCTGTTGTCTCTGTAAGGGATTGCTTTCTAATACCATAAAAGAAAAAATTTTAATAGTATTAAATATGTAATTTCAATTTGTACATGAATGATCTGGAAGATTCCAAAGCAACTCATTCCATAACTAGTGAGAACCTGGTGGGGAAGAGAGAAGCAATTGAAAACACAGTTTGTAAAGCTGTGGAAAATGCTAAAATGTGAGCACGATCTTGTTAATCTTCAATATTTAAAGCATTAGAAATAATCTTAGTGATGGATCAGGCTTCTTATTGATATATTTTAAAGACATAAATTTGTGGCAATGGGGGTTTCTTGGTCTCGGGTGGCCAGAGGCTCAGACCCACAGACCTGCCACGCCAGACCCATAGCTGCCCGTTGCTGCTGCTTAGGCCCCCAGAAATGACTCAGATGCTTATATTAACTTCATGCTGTTTGGCCTATGGGTCAGACACTTTGCTAGCTAGCTCTTTCATCTTAAATCAACCCATTTCTATTAATCTGTCTGCCACGTGGCCCGTGGCTCACCTGTGTCCCTTACAAGTTACTCCTTGGGCAGCTTGCTCGATCTGCCTGACTCCGCCCTGCTTCTCCTACCTATGCTCTGATTTCTCTTCCTACTTTTTCTATGGTGCCTGTCATGGCCCAAAACAGCTCCTTTATTTAAAGATTGATATTCACAGCATACAGAAAGACATTCTCACATCATAAATTCCTCAGAAAATAGGTTGTGGGATGATTTAGGAAGAACAATCGTATTTTTAAGATCTGGTAAAAATGCTGAGAAACATTTGGTAGAAACAGAAAGTAAATTGTGTCCCAACAACCACTTGGTATGACTTTCTGGGCAGATTTAATAGCATAACCACTTTTACTCACCTCAGAAGAATGGGTGTTGCTTCATTGCCTTTTATTTATTTATTATTTTAGAGACTCTGTATTCCAAAACAGAGTCATATGCCTATATAGCAGAGAATTAAAAATTATTAAATATGCAAACAGTATGAATGATTTCTAACAGCTATATTTGTGTATTTTGATTTTAAATATCTCCTTAAGTTTTCATTTTATATTCTTTGTAACAGTCTTTAGGGTTGATGATTAATTACTTTTACTGCATCTCTAATCTAGGATGATAAAGCCTCTTCAGATTTCATCTCTCAGACTCTATCCTCTCCCTTTGCTTTCTTAACTGCAATAGATCAGTCCGAGGTCACAGCTGATGAACTTACTCCTATGAAATAGATTAATAATTTTTTTCTTCCATGTGACGGAACCTGTTCTCTGCCTCTTTGTCTCTGCTCCAATTATTTATGCTTTGGGGGTTTGGCCTTTCTGTCCATCATTCGATCAGCATTCTTTCTCTTATATAGAGTCAGGATCATAGATAAGAGACACCCAAGTCAGGGTGCCAAATAACCAGTTAGAGATTAAGAAAGCTCATTCCCAAACAGACATAATCATTGAATTATATGAGAGCCAGAAAAGCCATCTTTTTTCTGATGCTGGCATTCTAAGATACATGAAAGTGGCTGGAATTTATTTCCTATCATTTCACCTTGATGACTGCTCAGTTTGACCATAGTCCCATTCTGTGAGGCAAACAAAAGGAGCCTTTGTTTGCATTTCAGAGCCATTTATCAGTTTTCTGATTTAAAATTTAACAGCTAAGATAAAAGGAAGAGGGTAGACATGGTGCCTAGCAGCCAAAGCCTGTGAGAAATTTCTGAACCTACCTCATCATTTCCAAATTCTTTAGTATAAAGTCAGCTGATTTTATATTTCAGAATAAGGCAACCCTGGAACTACTGAGATCAATAATTCCCATAACATATTGTGCCCCAAACAAGTCCTTAAATGATGAATGCACCTTTGCTTCCAAGGCAGATGACCCCAGGCACTACTGATTATTTGCCCCATAATTTAATGGGTAATTGTCCTCATATGTGTCTAAGTTCTCATACATGTAAAATGAGAGAATAGAAACGTGATCATTTATGACATTTTAATTAGCAGAATACATTTCTAAATATTCTATTCAATTAATTCATCAAATTAAATATGTCTGTCATGATTTTTGTCATTGCACATAAAAATTTATAATTAAGACTATGTCAGAAACATGGACAGAGGGATTTTCTCGCAAGAAACATGTATGTATAATGACTATTTGCTTATATCATTATTATAATGTTTGTGCTGGTTGTATTTTATTAATTTAACACAAACCTAGATATATCAATTGAGAAAATGTCTCCATAAAATTAACCTATATATAAGTCTGCAGGATACTGTCTTTGATTGGTGATTTATTTGGGAGAGCTCTGTTCAGTGTGGCAGTGCTATCATTTAGTTAGTTATCCTGAATTGTATAATGAAGCAAAATGAGCAAACAATGCCAGTAAACAATTAGCTTTTCCCTTGGACTTCAGGGTTAATTCCTTTCTCCAGGCTTCTTGTAATATATTTATTTACATTGTAAATGTGTGTCACTGTATCAGAAGCCTTCTGATTGGTCTAGTAAAATGCTAATGAACCAATAAACAAGAGAGACTAGGCAGGATTGTTTGGATAAATAGAAATTATTAGAGGTGAGGGATGGGAATCTAAGTGCAAGACTTCAGCTAACTTGGAGCAAGTCATACGTGCATTACCTTGTAAGAAGTAGTAACTGAGCCATATGGCAGAACATAGACATATATACATATATGTGTGTGTGTGTGTGTGTGTGTGTGTGTGTGTGTGTGTGTGTGTGTGTGTGAATTAATTTACAATAGCAAGTAAAAATAATCCTATACTAAGGCCAAGTTTCTGGCTCATTATTTGCAAACTGGAGGTTCAAAGAGAGTCTAAGAAGGCAACTTGCTAAAATTGTTCCTCCTCTGCTTGATTGACTTATAAAGAATTAGGTAAACTCATTTCTTTTGAACTTGCCTTTGATTTTCACGTTTTATCATAGCACCAAGAATCTTAACTAAGATAATATTTGATCCCATCATGCTTATAGCACTAGATTTTTGAAGTATGGTCAGACACTATTTGTCCACTGTTGTTTAATATTAAGTTGTAAAATTAATTCAGTAAAGTCACATTCAGTCCCTCAAAATATTCTGCCTCTCTCGAGGGATAATCACATTCAATCACATCTCACATTCTATTCTATATAAATGTATATTTATTCTTGAATATGAACAGGGACACAGATCCATACTTGAATGTCTCTATGTTTACCTTTTGCAAGGATAGAATGGAATTGTAAACATCATATTGTAATAAACCTTCTGTTTCCATTCATCAGTAAGTCTCATAGAGTTTTCTGCACCAGCACATATTGAATCTCGAGCGTCTGTTTAAAAATACATATCTTTGTATCTTTTGACACTTATTTGGTTATTAATTGTATAATGAACTTGTATAAAAAGTACTCAAGTAGGTTAGTTTTTATTTACTTATTTATTATCTTTAAGAGTCCATATATATCCCAAAGTCATTTTTAATTTATAAAATATGTTATGTTACTTTAACAATAAATTTATATTTATAGTGATAGAGACTAGTATTTTGACCATTGATGTTTAATATTTACTATATTATTGCTGCCCCAATTGCATGCCTGCAGGGAAGACCACGAAGGCAAGCCTCTTCACAAACACCTCCTATTGGCCAATTCATTGTAGAAGTCTTAATCCCTACCCCAAACTCACTCATCTCTCTGTGACCTCAATGGCTCCCTAAGACACAGAATCTACCAGCTGCTATTGGACCAAGAATGCTTCCCTGAGACAGAATCTCCCAGCCCCTATTGTGCCAAGAGCTTATATTAGACCAAGAGAGGCTCCCTGAATCAAAGAAAACACCAGTTCTGATTGGACAGGGTGCCCATGAAACCAAGTAGAGCTCTCTGAGACTGATATATCCCTTGCACCAACTGGAGGACATCGGTGCACAAATACATACAACAACATACAAAGCAATATAGCACCACCAGAACATAGATGGTCCATAATAGGAAGACCATAAAAATCACAAAGTACATGAAGCAAAAGAAACAAACTTAAAATAACTTAATAAATATGGTAGAGAAAATTAAAGATGGAATGAAAAACTCCATTGAAGAAATCAAGGTAAGAAGAATTGGAAGAAGTTGGCAAATCACTTTTAAAAAGCCAAAATTCAAACACATAAAAAAAAAAAGTTCAAGACAAGAAAATTTAAATAGAAGTAATAAAGGAGACACAAACCAAGGGAACACTAAAAATGGAAAATCTGAGTAAACAATCAGGAACTACAGATGTGAGTGCAGCCAACAAAATGCAAGAGAAGAAAGACAGAATATATGGCACAGAAGATATGAGAAAGGAAATAGATTCATCAGTCAAAGAAATGACTAAAACTCAAAAAAAGTCATACTACAAAACATCCAGGAAATTTGGGACACCATGAAAAAGCCAAACCTAAGAATATTAGACATAGAAGAAGGAGACAAAAACCAGTTCAGAGGTACAGAAGATACATTCAACAAGATTATAGAAGAAAACTTTCTCAACCTAAAGTATGAAATGTCTATGAAGATACAAAAAGCTTAAAAAAACAGCCAATAGTCTAGACTCCCTAAAAATGTCCTCCAGCCACATAATAATCAAACTATACAGAATATAGAAAAAATATTAAGAGCTGCTAAGAAAAAAGCTCAAGGAGCATATAAAGTCTTCTCAAGGAAGACTATGAAAGCCAGAAGGTTCTGGGAAGATGTTATAAGGACAATAAGAGACCAGATATGTTAGCTCACTACTATCCCCAGCTAAACTCTCAGTCACCATGAACAGAAAAACCAACCTATTTCATGACAAAACCAGATTTAAAAAATATCTATCCACAACTACAGCCCTTAGAAAGAACATGAAGGAAAACTCTAACCTAAGGAAGTTAGATGCACCCATAAAAACACAAGCAATAGTTAATCCAACAGCAACAAATTCTAAACAAAAAAAGCACATACAATCACTAAAAACAAAATGAAAATATGGTCATTAGTGTATACCTTAATATCAATGAACTCAATTCCCCTATAAAAAAGCACAAGGTAACCAAATGGATATGAAAACACCCTTCTGTTGCATAAAGAAAATAACCTTAACTTCAAAGACAGACATATTCCAGAATAAAGATTTGGAAAAAGGTTTTCCAAACAAGTGGACTTAAAGAAACAAGCTGGTGTAGTTATCCTAATATCTAACAAAATAGCCCTATAACTAAAATTAATCAAAAGATATCAGTAACTATGTTACATATTTACCACAGAAAAAAATCCATCAAGATAAAGTCTCAATTCTGAATATTTATACCCAAATACAGAGACACTCACATTTGTAAAAGCAACATTACTAAAGCCTAAATTGTAAATCCAGCAATAAACACTAATAGTGGAAGACTTCCACACCCCAATTTCACCAATGGAAAAGTCTGTCAGATAAAAACGTAATAGAAAAATAAGGGATCTAATAAATGTAATACCTCAAATGGACTTTATTAATATATTCAAAACATTCCACCAAGCACAAAAGAATATAACTTCCCAGAACCTCATGGAACTTTCTTTAAAATTGACATACTTTGTCATAAAGTAAATATTAATAAATACAAAAAATAAATATAACCCTTTGTATCCTATCAGAACACCGTGTACTAAAGTTACTATTTAATAACAAAGCAAACTGCAGAAAGTCTACACACTCATCAAAACTGAACAACTCCCAACTCAAGCATATCTGGGAGAAGGAAGAAATAAAGAAAGAGATTAAAGACTTCCGAGAATGCAGTGAAAATGCTTCCACAACATACCAGACTATGGGGCACAACGGAAGGAGTGCTAAGAGGAAATTTCACAGCACTAGGTGCCTACATAAAGAAATTGGAGAAATCTCACACAAGTGACTTAACAACACACTGAAACTTCTAGGAAAAAAAAAATAAATTGAAACTCACCCAAAAGGAGTAAAGCCAGGAAATGATCAAAATCAGTGCTGAGATCAATGAAATTGAAACAAATAATCAATGAAACAAAGTTAGTTCTTTGAAAAAATTAACAAGATGGGAAAACCTTATGCAAACTAACCAAAAGGCAGAAAGAGAGAATGTAAATTAACAAAATCAGAAATGAAAAGGGGAACTGAGAAAATCATTGGATCATACTTCACAAACCTATCCTTCAGAAAATTGGAGGGGGGAGATTTTGAATAGGAACCTTTACCAAAATAGACTCAAAGCCACATAAACAGCTTTAATAGTCCCATAACCTCTAAGGAAATAGAAGACATTACAGAAAGTCTAAAAAAAAAAAAAAAAAAAAAAAAAAAGCCAGGGCTTCAGTACAGAATTATACCAGAATTTTGAAGACAAGCTAATATTAATAGTCCTCAAATTCTTCCACAATAAAACAGGAGAAACATTGCTAAACACTTTTATTAAAGCTACAGCCACTTGATAAACACAAATCACACCAAGAGGTAAGAAGCAAATGGAATTACAAACCTGTGGTGATATACTCTATGTGGGGATTTAATAAAGTTTTAGAAGTTTTGGAGATATCCAGAGGGAATCTAACCACAGTCAGTCTAGGGGTTAGTAAAAACTCCAGAAGTCCCAGAGCTATAACCACAGTCAGTCTAGGAAAATCAGAGTGGTGATTCAAACCTTTAATCCCAGCACAGGGAGTATCCTGGGAGTGGTGACCTACACCCTTAATCCCAACTGAGTCAAGGTCACATCAGATTATAGAAGGAATTCCAGGCTCACAAGCAGGTGTGGTGGGGCCACGCCTTAATTACTGAAAGAATACTTTAGAGGGTATTCAAACACAGAAAAAGCCCTTCCAAGGGAATCGAGGCTGAGGAAGCTGGAAGACAGCTGGGTAAGATTTGACTGTGGTGTTTATTCCCTCTAGTATCTCCAACTTCTTCAGAGATCTATCCCTGAGTCTCATTATTTTGTGCAACAACTGTTAGTTTTATAAAATTAGCCTGGAATATCAGAGAACAGAATCACCCACAGTCAAGGCAAGAAGGCAAAAGAGTGGTGACCCACACCTTTAATCCAATCACTCAGGAGACAGAGATATCTCTGGATTGATGTGAGTTCAAGGCCAAGCAGTTGAAGCTCACACTTTTAATCCTAGCTCTAGGATTATGATACAGAGTTTAACCAGAAAATAATGCGGCTGAGCTCAAAAATATATAAGACAGGAGAAGACAGAAATCTATTCATTCTGTAGAAGCAACCTGTCAGTTTAAGGACCTTTGAAGATAGCATTTACCCTATTCAGACTAAGAAGTTGGCTGGGTGAAAATTTACTGTGGTCTGTTTCCTCTTTCTGATATTTCAGGATTTTTTCTAATATCTGGCTTCAGGTTTTCATTATATGATAACTATAGTTTATGCAGCTTCTGCAATGTAGCAGCATACAAGATTAACTCAAAGAAAAAAGTCAATATTCTTCCAATATACAAACTATAAACTGGTTGAAAAAGAAACCAGAGAAATGTCACAATTACAATAGCCCAAATAGCATAAAGTATCTTAAGTAACTCTAAGAAAACAAGTGAAAGACCTGTGTGACAAAAAAATTAAGTTATTGGTGAAAATATTAAAGGAGACATTTAAAAAAAAATGGACAGATCTCCCATGCTCTTGGAGAGGGAGGAAAAACATAGTAAAAATGGCAATCTTAGCAAAAGCAATCTATAGATTCAATGCAATTCCATCAATATTCCAACATAATCTTTCACATACTCCAAAGAATAACACTCAACTTCATATGGAAAAACAAAAAAACAAACAAAAACAGGATAGCCAAAATATAATGTCCAATAAAGGAATTTCTGAAAGTGTCACCATCCCTTACTTCAAACTCTACACTACAATAATACAAGCAGATTGGTATTGGCATAAAAAGAGACATGTTGGTCAATGGAATGAAAGTGAAGACCCTGACTTTAAACCACACAATTACAAAAACCTAATTGTTGATAAAGAAGCAAAAAAAAAATATATAATGGAAAGAAGAAAGCATCTTCAACAAATTGTGTTGGTATAACTGGAGGGTAACATGTAGAAGAATGTGAATAGATCTATGTCTATATCATCTGCACAAAACTCAAATCCAAGTGTATAAAAGTCCTCTACATATATCCAGTTACACTGAACCTAATAGAAGAAATAGCCTTGAACACACCGACACAAAAGACCACTTCCTAAAGGTAACACCAGCACTACAGACACTGAGAGAAACAATTGATAAATGGGACCTCCTGAGACTGAGAAGTTTTTGTAAAGCAAAGGGCATGATCAATAAGAAAAAAAAGTGACAACCTACAGAATGAGAAAAGATCTTTACTAACCATACATCTGATGGAGGACTGATCTCTGAAAATATATAAAGAACTAAAACAAATAATCTAGAAATAAAAATCAAACAATCCATTTAAAGTATGAGATTACTGAGCTAAACAGAATCCTCAGAAGAAAAGACATTTAAGGAACTACTCAATAACCTTAGACATCAGGAAAATACAATTCAAACAACTCTAAGATATCATCTTAACCTATCAGAATGGCTAAGATCAGAAACTCAGATGTGTGGGGATATGTTTCAAATATAATAAAAACAGGCAGAGATATCGGAGGGATCTACCCACAGTCAGTCTAGGAGGATCAGACAGTGGTAACTCACACCTGTAATCCCAGCACAGGGAGTATCCTGGAGTGATGACCTATGCCCTTAATTCAAGCAAATCTGAGTTTGAGGTCATCTTAGCTTACAGAAGGAGTTCCAGGCTCCCAGGCAGGCAGTGGCCTTAACTGAGAGAAGAACATATTTAAGGCAGGCATAGAAAGACAGAGCAGGAAACCAAGAGGAACGAGGCTGAGGAAGCTGGAAGACAGATGTATGAGATCTGACTGCTGTGTTTCTTCTCTCTGATATCTCCACCTTTCCCGGAGATCTGGCCCCAAGTTCCCTTCATTCCTGCAACACAGATCATAGTTTAGGGGATTGAAGTAAAGGGAACATTCCTATGTTGTTGATGGGAGTGTATTCTTGTACAACTGCTTTGAAAATTAGTATGGCAGCTCACTGGAAACTGGGAATCAATCTACCTCATGATCAAATAACACTCTTGGGCAATGCCCAAAAGATGCATATTCATACCACAAAAACATTTGCTTTTTATGTTCATAAAAGAATTGTTGATAATAGACAGAACTTGGAAACAACTTAGATGTACCTCAACTTAATAATGGATTTTAAAATGTGGTACATTTATACAATGGAGTATTCCTCAGAAGAAAAAAACTGACATCTTGAAAATTGTTGGCAAATGAATGGAAGTAGAAAAAAACATTTTGAGTGAGGTAACCCAGACCCAGAAAGACAAACATGGTGTGTACTCACTCATTCCTAAGTGGATATTACACGTAAAGCAAAGAGTAACCAGACTACAATCCACAACCCAAGAGATGTTAGGCAACAAAGAAGACCTTAAGAAAGATATCAATGGATTCTCCCAGGAAGGGGAAATATTTAAGTTCTTCTGAATAAGTTGGAACATAGGAGGAGAGGTTAAATGAAGCTGGGAAGAGAACAGGAGTGAATGTGATGATTGAGTTGGGGGAGACAGAGAAAGAAGGAGAGCATAGAAAGACATATCTAGATAGAGGGAGCCATTTGGGGGTTAGGGAGAAGCCTGGTGCCAGGGAAATTCTGAGAAAGCCACAAAGATGACCTCATGTAAAACTGCAGGCTTTAATAAAGAGGGTAACTGACCTGGCCTTCCTGTGCAATCAAATTAATGACTACTATAACTGTTATCATAGAACCTTCATCCAGCAACTTGTACAAGCAGATGCAGAGATCTGCAGCTAAGCACTGGACCAAGCACCCAGTCCAGCTGAACAGGGAGAAGGGAGATTATATGTGGAAAATGATTAAGATTATGACAGGGAGACCACACAGAGACAGGTGACAGGAGCTACTGGGAGCTCATTAACTCAGGATTTGACAGCTGGGGAACCTTCATGAGGCTGAATATGGATGACAGTTGTGTGGCTGGAGCATTTGTTGAAATCTCTAGCAGTGGTTCGAGGATTCATCCCTAGGGGATGAACTGGCTTATTGAAGCCCATTCCCTGTATAAGAATACCTTGTTTAGCCTTGGTACAGGGGGAGGGGTTTGGTCTCACCTCAACTTGATAGGCCAGACTTTGTTGACTCATAGTGGAATGTAGGGATTGAGATGGGGAGCAGTGCTGAGAGAATAAGTAGGAAGGGGGAGGGGAACTACACTTGATACGTAAAATAAAAATAAATAAAAGTTAATCTTACCTAGTTATGTTACATTCACTGGACTGTATAAGAGGTTATGACTGCTTGATATTTTTGTCATTGTATTATATACTGTGAACTTGTATTAAATGAGAACAGCTCAGATGAATGGAAGCAAAATTTACCTAATCAGTGTTGTCTGGTAACTTTACAAAGGTGGACATTAGTAATCTCCTTTGTTCTGGGTCAATGCTGAAGTTAGAATACAGGAATTTATTCATGATAATGAAGTGCTCTCCCACTGAACTATGTAACAATTTTAGATGAATTTCTCACAGTAAAACAAATTATAGTGCAATGGTTGATACTGGTTAATAAGAGGTGGAGAAAGACTATGAAATACTTATCCCACTTTTCTAAAACTATTTTATAGTAGATGTCTACAACTAGGTGGACTGAAGTGCCCTAAAACATGTTGTTATCCTTAAATGAAAGTTACTTAAGTTTGCTGTAGATACATTATAGCCAAGATCCTGGTATTGCACCGTCTATTTTAGGATGCTTTTCATGCTTGGCCAAGCTAGAAATCAGACATCTAGGAAAGTGTCAGCATATATATGCCTTCTGTAGTTATTCAAGTTATTTTGACTTCTTATAGTCCGACTTCTTATGAATGGCAACTTCTAATTCTTTTAAAATACCTGTAATATTTGGTGAATATATATATATATATATATATATATATATATATATATATATATATATATATAGAGAGAGAGAGAGAGAGAGAGAGAGACTTTAAACCTTTCCCAAATTCCCATCACATTCAACTACTTTTCATAAGAGCCGACAATAAAATGTAATGACACATGTACATTGGAATTAGAACTTATTAAACATGATAACAAATCATTTAGTTACTGATCAGAGTGATCTCACTTATTACAGAACCAACCAATTGTGCTGTTTGAATAAAGATACATGAGGGATACACAAGCCAGACGATAATACTTTAAATAGTCTCCAACAGTAACTCATAGCTTTTTAAACAGGTTCATTAGCAACCTATTTGGTTTTATAACTGGAATTATTGAGATATAGCTACTGTATTACTTATTCTATCTGATTAATGGTAGAAATGATCTTATAAATCAAGAAAATATGTTTGAAGAGCTAGAGGGAATTGAAGAAATTATAAGAAAAAATTGTGGTGATATATTTTATGCTTAATAAAATCAGCCTGGAGTAACAGAGAACAGAATCACCCAGAACAGTCAAGCCATGAGTGTCAGAGAGTGGTGGTCATACCTTTAATCATGCATTTAATCTCAGGAAGCAAGAGATCTTTCTGTATTTCTGTGAATTCAAGGCCTAACAACTAAACAGTAGTAGCTCACACCTTTAACTCTCACTCTAGGATTATGATGCAGCTTTGTTGAATATGGAAGTGAAACAGCTGGGTGGGGAATATACTTAAGGCGGGCATAGGCAGACATCCATGCATTCTGTTGAGTGACCAGCCAGGTGGAGGACTCTTGAAGTTAGCATTTACCCTGGCAGTTTGAGAAGTTGGCTGGGTGAGAACTGACTGAAGTTTATTTCCTCTCTCTGATATTTCAGTTTTTCCCCAATATCTGGCTCTGGGTTTTCATTAAATAGAATTTGTTTGCTAAAATTTCTTTGAGAGTAATTGAAGTATAGAAAAGCATATAATGAAGGCAAGATCTGTTTCCTACTTCTTTTACACCTGGCTAAGTCTTTCTTGTCTTTGTGACACATTTTTTGGGGAGGATATGGCCAAAAAAATTTTTAAGAATCTGGATTAGGTCTTCTTCCTATGAGTCTATTTGTCATTTTTTTTTTTCATCCAAATGTTTTCAAAGTGGAATGTAACAGTTATTTCCTCCTCTGCCTATATTAAGGATTACATTTTAATTGTTGTCTGGGCATCCTGTTTGTAACTTCAACTCCAGTATATACCAGACAGTTAGTACTCACTAAATCCTTAACAGAATGGGGATTGATACAGAGCTTTAGCTTATAGTGTGTCTTCTTTGTTGTTTTTCATAACCCTGTACATTTTATAAAATAAATTAGCCATATATCTACCATTTGTATTTTTATGTACACATGTGAGGGTATCTAGTGGAGCCAGAAGGCAGCATTGAAACCGTGCACATGCACACACACACACACACACACACACACACACACACACACACTTTCAGAAACACAATTTCTTTCCTTCACGTCTCTCCTCCCATTTCACTGAAGCAGTGTTTGCTTCTTTGTTTCTGCTGTTGTAGTTCTAACTGCTCCTCAAGACCCAGGCAATTGGTTACCATGCAATGTAATCTCTCTATGTTTCCTTCACTTCCAGAGGAATGTGGGGACTGCAAATGGGCACTGCCACATACCTCTTTTTATCTAGGTGGTTGGGGTAAAACTACATTAGGCTTGCTTGGATACCTCTTTCAACTGAACTAATTCTTTGGCCAGAATATGGAAATTGTATTTACTGTTTAGAAACCTACTACAATCATATAAAAGATAATTATGATCTATACTTCCCAGTTCTGCCCTTGTTTGCTTTCTTCATCTCTGGCACCCTTATTGTCAGGAATACAGCTCCCTCACACATTTACGTGTTATATTTTGTGTCTGCCCTACTGAGTTTATTGAAATTTGTCTGAGCAGAGGTATGTTACTGCAGAAGATAAACTTTCAATGAGCATTAATTGCTCACATCCCTCTAGAGGGAGGCAGTCTCATGGAAATTTCCATTCTCCGTGAAGAAATATTGATGATTTCAATTTTGTATACATTTTAAAGACATAACCACAAGGCTGGAGAAAATTCTAGGGTTCGATGTCTACACCATGTCCATTTGTATTCTAATGTATAAATAGTTCCTCCTCTCTTTTTCTCTATGTTCACTCGGGTGCCTACATTGCCGATGGTGCTAACTGAAGCTAGAAAATAGCACTGGAAATCCTGACACGCTACAATTGCGGGCAATTGTGACCTGCCCGATGTCCTGACCAAATTCAGGACCTCTGTGAGAACAATAAGCGCTCTTAAAATTCAAGCATTCACTCCAACTCCCAGAACACAACATTGTTGCACAAACCCCTCTCCTTTGGTGTTTTCTGAGACTGATGAAGGTGTAAGAGCCTTTGCCAATGGGATGTGAGCATGCCACGATTCCTGTTCATAAGAACAAAGGAACATACATAGATGTATTGAGAAGGGCAGGAAGAACATCCATGTGCGCCAGATTTTAAGGTCGACCAATGTGAATCTCCTGTCAAACTCTCTAAAAATGACCCTAAATGAGGATCTTGGGAATATGATGACTGCTTTAATTCAATACTTTTACTATATAGGCCACTTAGCTAGAAGGAGAATTCAACACATAACTAAGGAGAGAAATTGATAAAATGGAAGAGCTTTTACCAAGGAAGACTGGATAAATTGATATTTAAGGAAATAAATTTGAACTTGGATATTTCTCAGAATTCTGTTCAATAGAGCAGATACGCAGCAAAAATGATAATAGAATTTTGATTTTACATTTATTTGGATTTCACCATTTAAAAGTATTTGGCATACATTAATGGTCTGGCTGCACGGTTAGAAATTAGATGGCAGGGGCTAGCTAAAGTAATCTGAGCACACAGAAGATTAGACCGAACATTCTTGTTGTCATGCGCTTCTAAATGCTCTTTCTGGGGCTAAGCGAAGCAAAAGGTAGGGGGTAAAAATATATATGCATTTTGAAGTGCTTGATAAATTTTTTAAAAAGAGGGTCCTATCAAATATGATCACAGAGAGTTTGTGAAAAGTCACCATATTTTAATAAGTAAATATAAGGGGGATAGAAATTATCATGTTCCTCTCTTTTTTGGAGACACACTGAAGTCGTTTCAATTATACTTTTATGCACTGCTCACATTGCACTACTGATCCTCCACTTCTTTGTCCAAGTGCCAAGGTTGCAGGTACATGCCTCTGCGGTAAGGCCCTCCACTTGAATTGTGTACCTCCCACTTTTGGAAATTTGTTTTGATAACTCTGAATAGTATTCTTAAACACTCTGTCAATTGTTTAAATTTTCCAGTAACCCACTTCAGCACATGCAGTTGGCAGAGTCTAGCTAGGTACATCCCCCAAAGTATCCATCTCAACTTCGCTCTCAGATGTTGCTATAACTCTCCAGCATGAAAAAGTGTAACTTGACTCACTGTCATTTTTGAATTTTCATCATCAACACAGACTTGCCAATATATAGACACAGGAAGAATTCACACAAAAAAGAATATTGCCTTTTTGGAGTAAGAATTGGAAAGAAAACAATGTATCTAGGCTAGAGGTGAAGAAACCAGACATTAAGCAGCATAAGACCTAGACTAATTTCACCCCATCAAATAAAACTATTCTTCCTTTGTGTCATTCTTACTTATCATAGATAATAGCTGCATTTGACAACAGAAAATGACGTGAGAATACAGCATCTTTTAAATTAATTGTTAAGTAAGTACATGTTCGTTAAAATGATTTAAAAAATTAAACACCAATAACCTGAAAGAAAATCAATTGGTCTTCACTTAAAGATGACCTTTTGTATCTAGAATGCCATTAAATTAAAAAAAAAAATGTGCAAAGTAAAACAGGTTAGACATGTTCCAACATAAGGGAATGTTTTTGTTCTTGAATAAAGTAACATTTCTCTTCAAAATCTATATAGATGTATACACAAGATAATAAAAAAGGATTATATGAAATGTAGTAAAAAATAAAATTCTGTTTCCATGTATAAAACAGCAATAAATGCCAATGGGCTCCTTGAAGAAAAATGGGACATTTATATGATTGCTCAAGAGAAAAATTCAGTTGGAAGATAGGTTATGCACCCAGCTGACCTGATAATGTCAAGTGAAAAGTCTGCACACTCATCTTCTTCCAAGGATTATGGATAATAGAGTGTATGTGTTGGTTTCGCGCATGAGATCAGTCACACACACACACACACACACACACACACACACACACACACACACACACACACACACACACTACCAGATGCCACATGAGAGTTTATTCAGAGGGGTTGCTGGGCAGGGATGAAGGAGAGAAGTAGAAGAAAAAGAGAGAAGGGGGGGGGAGAAAGCAGACTTACATATGGTAGCTCCTTTTAAGAGAGCAGGTGGGCACAGATACACGTAGCCATGCCTAGGTGCGAGCTCTCCTAATGCGGTGTTCTGAAGGCACCAAACTGGGTTTGCCACATAGGGCTACTTGCCAGGTATCATTACAGTATGTACACAGAATGTATAACCAGTTGTACAAATAGTGTTCTATAGTTTCTGCGTTAGCTTTCTCTCATAATCTGCAGAAGTGCATAAGGATTCCTATAGCATATTGTTATAAACCTTTAGTTTAACATAACATGGTTTAAAATAATATATATTTAAAACAAAAAATGTGGGGGTATGGATGTGTTTACAGTCTAGGTTTAGGTGGCAACTGTTGACAAGTTGACTGAGGGTCATACACTCTCTCTGGAATCTTTGAAACAAGACTTCATTTGTCTTCCACCTCCTTGTTCACCGATGGAATGTCTTAGCTTGTAGTCACACCTGTTCCATCTCCGCATCCAAATTCACATGACCTTCTCCTCCTCTGTGAATATAAAGCTTTTCTCTCTTGCTCAATGTCGATAAAGACTCTCTGAGGGCACCTTTCCCATAACTGATAATCTTTATCTCCAAAATTTATATCTTTCAAATAGCAGTACCTAATATCTTTGGGAGGCCATCATTCACCTTGCAGATGATCTCTTTATACTGATATTTTAAAAAATAATGCATAAAGAATAAGATCTTGATAGTTCTAAATAATTCTGGAAAATGCTAAACTTTCTTCCCTTACAAGTAAAATTTAAAACATAATGACTCTTACACTTTCATTATTAGGATTATAAAGACAATCCTTGCTAACACTTAGTACAGTGCCTGTCGCAGAACATGAGCTCAGAAGACTTGAATGATTATGATATACATTACAGTTTCCACCCATTTATATCAGCTTTATCTCCAGTCTACCATAGGCAGTACATGCATTTAGGCGTTTTTAAATTTGATTTCTAAGTTTTATTAATCAAAGACATTTATCAAGACAATTCAGAGATGACTAGTGTGTCCACCTAGTGTTGACATTATTCCAGCAAGGACAAGAATCTCACATTTCGTTAAGCAGTGAGTTCACATTGAGGTAATATTTTAGTTAAGAAAACGCTGGATAAAATTTTTTTTTACCTATACTAAATGTTCCAAATATTACGATTTCTTTGAAAATCCTTTTAAGTCATATTTTATTATTCTCTGTTCAATTCCAAATTCCATGCCATCTATGTTTTAAGATCCCAGAAAAAAACAAAAGCTAGAATTTACTGAGGATTCTGACCTCAGGCAATTTGTTACTTTAAGGCAATTCCAATTCCATTATTGAAATAGAAATTCTCCATTAGCCACCTCTGGAGAATGTGTGGGAAGTAGAGGCCATCACATAAAAGCTGCTGTAATATACATCTTACCACTAACCTTTAAAATAAGCCTGCCATCATGGCTGTGGTTGTCATAGGTGTAATCGCAGCATTAATAGAGCTTATGCAACAGGCTTGAACATTTGAAGCCAGTGTGGACTATATTGCAACATCCTCCCTCAAACAACAACAAAAATAATCATAACATAGTTTTAAAATAAACCCATTAAGAAGCCACCTCAAGACAATTAAGTTCTTCATCCCACACATAATGGCATGACAGAGGCAAAGTAGGCAGCTCACTCATTACAGAAAAGAATGGAAAATATCTTCTTTAAGATATTAGATGCGAGATTATTTGAACTGCCAAATCTACAAATGTCCATCTCTGATATTTTTTTTAATAAATTCTGAGTGAGGGATTCTGAAACATGCTTCACAACTTGATAACAACCTCCATGTCTCTGAATAGCATTTAGGTAAAGCCACTCAGCAAACAAAAAGGGCTATTTTGAACTCAGCCTTCAGAATATATTCTGCACTATTTTCAAATGTGACAGGCAATTACTTGTTTAATTCTGTCTTTTCTGTATCTATTCTCTAATACTATCATAACATGTATACTCTCAGCTAATAGCTCTTGCTTGGATACTGAACACCTGCTTCCTAACTCCTGAACTTTAAAATTATAATCAACTATGCAATATAAAGTGAGTGTCCTATGATGCACACTGATACCCTTTTTTAAAGTACTGAGCCCTGAAAATCTCACTGTAAACACTGTGGTTCTACATAGGAGCACTATTCTACTATCAAAGTGACATTTTATGCCTCTATGCCTTGGGTGGCATTTCAGTGTGTTTTACTGCACCCATATATCCTGCAATTATATACATAACTGAATTATGAAAGAGATAAAAAAAATATGTGTCCTGTTGAATGCTCTGCCTCAGCTCCTTCTCCATCTCCAAATCCTGCCCTTCTGAAGCCCATCAAGAAATGGCTCCTCATTGGAGCTACTTGAGACAGTTCCAACAGGGTATTTAACTCTGGTTCATAGACTCCACCAGCTCATCCGAGAGTGCTTTTCTTAAATTAACCCTTGTCCTTTGCTTTTTATTTGGCTTGATTTTGCTTATTGCATCTAAAGAGAAACCTAGTACTAGGAGTTCAAAGTATCTATCAATTGGTGCTAAGCCTGAGTAGAGTTGGGCCTCCCGTGCTGCCTGCCAACCAGGTTGTGCTGTTCCAGAAACTATACTGGCAACATAGGAAGGCACTCTTCCTTCCAACCCAGACCAACTTTTTCTGGGTAAGTCCCCGATTTTCAAACCAAAATCCTATAGACAATCCAGGATCTACTCTGAATCTTTTGACCCCTTCTGAGTCAAAGGCTTCCAGGTTATCTGCTGGGTCACTTCAGTCAGGTATCTCTGGCCCACTTCCAGAACAGGGACAGTCCTTGGGCCTTAGGGTTGCCTGGTGCAGGAGATGTTGCTCACAGAGGCAAAGCTCACAACACTTCGGTCTTTAGGTTTATTGAACCAGACAATGTTTTGTATCGTTTGGTCTCTGGAAAAAGCCTTGTGAAACGGTAATTACTGGTATGTGTTTGATCCCCAGATACCCTTGGGGTATTTTCTACAAAATTTATCCAAATTGGAGTTATCTCACACCATACTTGGTTTGAACTCTTGCTCATCCAGGTTTGAGTTTTGCATTTCCTGATCCTTCCCTTTTCATTCATTCTGTATCCCTGCCCCTCCCACTGTGTCCTCTGTTTACCTGCTAACCTGCTTCTCAAGCCTTAGTTCCAAGATGACCTTTCATTCAATCACCCTCCCAGTTTTCCCCAGCACTAACTCTTTCTGCTTAGTCGCATATCTTGGCAGGGCCCCCTGAAGAGTGCCCAGCTTGATTATGTTCACCAGTCTTTTGAGCATTTGGTCTGGCCACACTCAGATTCTTTTTTTCAATAGATGATCTGTTCTTTCTGTTCTTGCCTCCTATTCCACTCTAAACTGTGCAAATGTCTCCTTCCATTTTTTACAATCTATAAATAAAAGCCGAAGACACACTGACAACTTCATGCCCACTACATGGCTGTTCACTCCTCTTCTCAGACAGTCTGGGAGACCTACAGCTTAACCTTGTTGCATTGAGGTTTCTGGGTCCTGGGCAGCCAGAGGTCCAGACCCACAGACCTGCAGCCCCAGAACTCTTAGCGGTCTGCAGCTGCTTAGGCCCCCAAAACGATTCAGACGCTTCTATTAAGTTCATGCTGTTTGGCCTGTGGCCCAGGCACATTGCTAGCTTACTCTTACATCTTAACTCACCCATTCTCATTATCCTGTCTACCACATGGCCGGTGGCTCATCTGTGTTCCTTATATGTTTCTTCTTGTTGGCTGGGCCGGTCTGTCTCTGACTCTGCCCTTCCTTTCCTACCTATTCTGATTCCTCACCTACTTTTCCGATGGTGACTGTCATGGGCCAAAACAGCTCCTTTATTTAAAGATTGAGATTCACAGCATACATAAAGACATTCCCACATCACCTCCCCCTTTCCGTCTAATCAAAAAAGAAGGTTTCAATTTTAACATAGCAAAATTACATATGACAAAATAGCTACCAAGCAAGAATTACAGTTATAATATCTATCCTATTTGTATTTAACAAAATTACAGAAAATACTCTATCATCTACCTTATCTTTGTGAATCTAAAGTTTCATATCCAATATACCTTAAAATAACCAAGAAAAACTATACCTATAACTATCTAATCTTCAACTACATCAAAGACCACAGAAGGATATATTTACCCAAGTAAACCAGAAGTGCAAGCAACTTTCAAAATCTAGAAATGACAAAGATGATACCTATGTGCCTGGACAGTCACCCAAAGTTCCTTTACAAAATTGGGGCATCCATCTTCAGCCCAGATGTCTCTTTTTATTTCAGTGGAGCATGAAATATGCTCTGCCCATTCATCAGTTGCTTCTCCTCAAGTCCTGAAGAATGTTTGACAGTTTTCTCTGTAAAGCAGGAACCTGAAGGACCATCTCGGACTGTTCTGCCAAAGTTCAGAGGTCACCTTTCTATGGAACAGCATGTCCAGTTTAAAGAGCATATTGTCAAGCAGTCAGTATAAGGACAGGTTCATGTCCAGTGTCTAACCAATGCCACAACGAAACTAATCTCCATATAGAGTTTCTTTGATGCCCATTTTTCTCTTGAAGTAAATTGGTGCTGCCAGGAGCAGACCTGTCTCACTGTCCAGAAAAGTCTAAGTTCTTAAAACATTTTAAATGCCATATTCTATAGGTATTAGAAGTGTTTTAAGATTACCTTTCTAATTGAATTATACCTTTGTATACCTAAAAATCTAACTAACATGCATTTCTTAACTATATATTACAATTTTAAGTCAGTTAGATAAACATCATATCTTAAATAAGAGTAGAAAAATATATACAGCATAAGAGAATTGTCCTTAAATTTGTAATAATAAACCAAAAATCTTTACCAATACAAGATATTTTGAGGTTAACAGCTGATTTCCTGATCTAATTCAATAATCTATTTTTTTAAAAAAATCATTTATATAATATCCCCTTTTTCTTCTTAGAAAGAGATTAACTATGACCTTAACTATTTATAATGAAAACAAACATTTATAAACATTATTTTGGGAATTTGGGCATAGTTTTCTATTACTACTTCCTTCTGATTACTGGGCATTGAAAATCTCATGAGTTCTTGAGACTGGATCAGTCTGCAGCCCTGAAGCTGATCTGGCCATCTCTTCCCATCAGAGGTTTTTTTCAGGGGGTCTTGGTTGATGAAACCATATTTGCCTGGAAGAAACCCACAGGTTTTCATCTTTTCTGGAAACAAAAGCAGAACGCTTCCAAAGCAATAAATCCTTAGACACAAATTTCAAAATTAAAATACCTTTAAAATATGTATTCTTGTTTAAGATCCACTGTCTTTCTGCAGTTAGTTCATTAACAGTTAAAAAAATTAAAAGAAAACACAATAATAACCAAAATCCAGATTTTGTGTCTATTTTCCATCTTTGTGTGGCTTATTATATTTTATCACTCTATTTCTCTATTTAAAGACTTTATCTTCTTTTCTCTCTGAAGCCTATGTACATTTTACACACATTGTAACCCATTTACAGGTTTTTCTTTTCATCTGAATCTGTTTTATTGTGAATCCTTAATCATCTTCCAACCAGAAGAGCTTTTACAATACTCACACTCTCTTAAAGAGCCATATAGTTTTTGCAGATAAAACTGAATCAGTAAGGTCTCTTAAAGGGACTGCATCTCTGTTTGTTGCCAGCAAACAGAGCAGACCCAGGAAAATGTTGCTACTAAGAAACCGTCTTTGTTTCCTTTTTGTTCAAAATAAACAGAAATCTAAAATCAATCACATGCTACTGAGTCTTCTGTGAGACTTCAGAAACCAGCCTGGTTGCAGCTTACACTGCCTGCCACCAGTCCGCTGGCACCATTTTGAATGTTGCCCAGATGCCCAGCTTTCTCTGTATAATGACCTGCTTCAGAAACACAATTTGGAAGCTTCTTTGGCTCAGTTTCTATGCTAAAACCCTTTTTAAACTTTCTCAGGCTTTAAGTGGATATTTGGCCCACATAGGAATGGCATCTGTTGCAATGAGGTTTCTGGTCCTGGGCAGCCAGAGGTCCAGACCGATAGACCTTCTGCCCCAGACCCCTTATCTGCCTGCCACTGCTCAGGCCCCAAAAATGATTCAGACGCTTATATTAAATTCATGATGTTTAGCCTATGGCTCAAGCACATTGCGAGCTAGTTCTCTCATCTTAACTCAACCCATTCTCATTAATCTGTCTGTGACATGTACTGTGGCCCATCTGTGTTCCTCACTTGTTTCTTCTTGGGCGGCTGGCTGGATCTGTCTCTGACTCTGCCCTTCCTTTTCTACCTATTATGACTGCCCATCTACTTTTTCTGTGGTGCCTGTCATGAACCAAAACAGCTCCTTTAATTAAGATTTATATTTATAACATAGAGAAAGACATTTCCACATCACCTATGGCTGGAGAGACAGCCGTGGGTACTGGGAACCAAACTCTTATATTTTTGGTTGTGAGCCTAGCCTCTAATGGCTGAGCCATCTCTCCAGCCCGTAAAGGGAAAGGGGAGGTCGATGTCGAACTTATGAACTCAAGCGTGCTGGTCGAATACTCTGCCTCAACTGCATTACAGAGTCTCCAGGAACCTACTTCCTGACTTCTAAGAAATCTTTTATTCATTGGCTTCTTACATTCTTACATATGTTAAACTCTTATTTTGGAATTTTTAAGCCAGTCACCTGACAAGATTTCCCACAAAAAGTTTTATTTCTCTTTCTACTCAAAAAGTCTCATCTATTTTGTGTTTATGAATGGAAATGTGGCCACAGAAAGTTGGTTTTGGACTGGTCTTGGATACCTGAATGTACATATGTTAGCCTTTATTATAAGCTATATTAATCATGATACTAATAATAACATAAAACTGGTAACTCCAAATTGTAACTGCTCTGTAGAACAGCATGTGGTCTGTCATCACCTTAATTAAGTATAACAATGGGCAGCACCATTTAGACTAACGATGGATGGAGAAGAGGACACATGACTTTACCACCACCTTAAATAAATTTGATCACATGTAGTGGGTCTACCAAGAGACAAAATGTCTCCAAAATATACTGGATTAGGGTATATTTCTATATGAAATCTGTCCTGTTTTAAAAACAACGTTTATAAAAGATAGTATCTAAGACAATGCTGGTTTACTTAGATGTTAAAGCTGTACTTCCATGCATTCATGTACTGGGTTGAATCCTGCTGCACCCAGATTTTGTAATGTAAGAATAATCCCCTTGGTATTTATTTTAGAAACACTAAACTGTTTACACTGTGAAAACTTGGTTTTGTCTTCTACTAAACTGCTTATGCGTAACATATTAATGATCTCCTGATCCTTAAAAGCTTCAGAGATCTGAGAATATGTCATAATTTTTAAAAATGGCTTCTCAGGATGGAGGCATTCCAGATCTTGGCAGCATCTCCTATCTTCTCCGAATGAGAGTTTCCACTTGGAGTTTGCTTTAAATGTAGCTAAACTAGCCACAGAGTAGAAAACTTCATTGTAGGAGGATTATGTTACATTGTAAGTAATTTTCCAGTCTACTAATTTAATAAAAACGCTGATTGGCTGAAGGCAAACAGTAAGTGTGGGCAGAGATACCAGAATGGGAAACCTCTGGGAATAAGAAGAACAGAGCAGAGATGCCACCAAGTTGCCAGACAAGCCAGAAGATGCAGAGGATAACTATGCTGCTCTGAAAAATGTGACAAGCCTCATGGCTGAACAGGATAAGAATCATGGGTTAGTTTAAGAGCAAGAGCTAGCAAGTTATATGCCTGGGCATCAATCAGTGTACAATTAATATAAGCATCTTTGTGTTCCAGTGGGACTAGGGGACTGTGGGTCTGAACGTCCAGGCCACTAGGCTAGGCCAGAAAGTCTGGGCCAGAAACCTCATACAACACTTTTCTGCCCCTTAACTGCTGCTAAGAACCCGGAAAGACTGTGTACAAGCAGGACACTGGGAAATTAATTGCCCCACTTTGTCAAGACAAGGTTAATCTCCAAATTTCTACTCCAATGGAAAGTCCGTCAGATCATCTGGGATTCACAGTTGAAGGTTGCTACTGCCTTCGGACCTCTGTCACCAACAACACAAAGAAAACTGGAATAGCTGACCAGGTAGCCAGAAAGCTGTCTCACTGCTGTTTACTCAGATAGAAATTATCCTCCTCAGATATTATGAGGTTTGATGACTGAAGTACTGATAGATCTATCTACCCGTTTAACAGTTCATTTGGCTCTCCTCAACCACCAGTGCTACAACCACGTTGGTAGATCATTAGTTCATTAATTAAGCTTCCTATTAAAAATACAGAGTGGTTTGCCTTGTTCACAGGCTTCATAATAAAGAATAATCAATCTCCAAAGTGTTAGCATTGATAAATGTAGTTTGTATAAACTGATAGAGCACCGACAGTTTTCAGAAGTTCTTAACTTTCTGTGGATTTTACTAGGTCCCAGCTTTTAGGGATGAGTAGAAACTTTTAAGAATTTCTGTATTTTGTCCAAGCACATATAGTAAAACTCTGCTGAAATGCCATCACCTTCCCCCATGAAACAGCTTAGCATTAAAGAGGGTGTGTAA
This sequence comes from Phyllotis vaccarum, assembly GCA_033318265.1. Lineage (NCBI taxonomy): Eukaryota > Metazoa > Chordata > Mammalia > Rodentia > Cricetidae > Phyllotis > Phyllotis vaccarum. The sequence goes on along the minus strand of JARWLC010000008.1, from coordinate 101,279,037 downwards.
GCCTGCAGGTGTGCTCAAATCTGTTCCCTCTTCCCCCTGCTTCTCAGTCTCCCTGCCCAGTCTTTGCTTGCTCAACATCTTTAGTTCAGTAAATTTCCTCTGGAAGACTCTAATTACAGACTTAAAAGTATATTTCATCAAACTAAAACCAGACCCTAGGAAAAAAATGTTTTAACTCAAAGACAAGTACTGTGGTTTGAACATGGCAACATGACTTCTGTGTCTCATCAGTTAGCTAGTGATGATGACAGGCTATATAAGTTTTTAATGAGTCAGAGGACAAAACACTTGTAAGTAGGAATAACAGAATCAGGATAATGCTAAATGACTCCTTGTTTTTGCTATAGTTTGCTTCTATTTGTAAGTATTTATTTTTAAAGGAACACATATTCATCATTTCAGAATATTAATATACTTTTTTGCTTATTCTCAAGTCCTATTTTAGAACTAGACTATGACAGGTTCTTCATATGCCACAGTAAAATTGAATATCTGAGTGATGTTTATATTTCAAATGAATCCACAAAAACTCTTTCTGGACAAGTAGTCTCCTTGCTGTAAAACTAATTCCTTAAAAGATGCAGAGGGCTATATGCTGTGGGATTATGACTTTGTACCCTGTAAATATTTGTCACTGTAAATATTGGTTTAATGAAATGCTGATTTGCCAGAAACTGCACAGGAAGTAGAGGCAGAGCAACTAGACTAGGAGAATTTTGGGAAGTATAAGAGAGGAGAGCAGCAGCCCACCAGATGTAGAGGAAACAAGAGGGAACGATATGCTGAGCAAAGGTACCAGGTCACATGGCTAAAATTAGGCAAGAATAATGGTTTAACTTAAAGTATAAAAGTTAGAAAGTAATAAGCCTTAGCCATAGGCTAAACAGCTTGTAACTAATATAAGTCTTTGTGTGGTAACTTGGGACTAAATGGCTATAGGACCAGCCAGTTGGGACAGAGAAATGTCTGACAACAGTTTTAATAAGAGGAGAGAGGAGAAACTGAGAGAGGATGATCCGTGAAATATTAATCAAAATAGCTTACCAGCTAAGAGTGGCAGACTGTGGAGCATCTTCCACCAAGACAGGGGCAAAGATGAATGGTTTCCTATGGGGACTAGAGTTGGCTTTCTTAACATTGTTTTAATGCAGGAAGAAGGATAATGAAAATTAGGAAAGTAGTGCAATCTCTATCTCCTAGAGAAGTGCCTTCGACGACATTGGCTCCTTGGTAGCAGCTGACACGTGAGGATTCATAGAGTGATATGAATTTAAATTGTGACTAGGCTGCTAATGCTCTGTAACTATGCGGCGTTCTTGTATTCTAGTTTTTGTATCCATTTGCAAAAAGACAAGGAAAATATCTACCTTTTCAGTGAGCTACTCTCTTGGTTAAATCATATATACTTCATTAAAATTATTAATGTAGTCTACAGGTCTGAAATGCTAATGGAGGTCACTGTTTGTGTGTCAAACATATTTATTCAGTCTTAAAGTAAGAAAAATTTAGGGTGTGTATATATGTTCATATTTAATGATAACTGACTCTCATCTGAAGCATTTTAATGGCAATGGTATTTGTCATATGCTCTTGTCTCCCTCGCTTGATAAAAATCTACTATAGATGGGTAATTAATATAAATTGTCCAATTTGAATTTCTTACCCTAGAATGTACATTTGAAGTAAATTAGTATCTGCCTTTCTATGTGTGTGAGTGCATGTGTGAGAGGTGGAGAACACCACACTGCTACATTTTCTTGGAGCCTTCTGTTAATAAATCCCTTTTACAAGAATCCCATTTGCATCCTCTTCTCCTAAAAAAAGTCCATTTAAATCTATCAGCATGGAAATTGCACACTATAGAGTAATCAGACTAATGCAGGTGTTCTGAAATCCTACCACAAAGGCCATTAAGTTAAGAGAGAAACTGGGAGGAAAGAGAATGAGATTTGTGCCATTTGGTTTTTCAGATATTCTGTACAAGATGCCATTTGACCACATAAACCTTCATCACACTGTGCCTCAGTTTCCTAATCTTTAATATGTATGCTACAGCACTGTATAGTGAAAGGAAATGATACATATGGCCGCAGCTTCTCAAATGTCTTGGTACAGTTTGTAAATTTAGTCAATAGTAGCTGTGGCTATTACTGTGTCTGCCTTTACTATTGTTTCTCTGTAAATGGTTCCAGTTCAGAGACTCAGTTCAAAGCCTTCTTTCACTGTACTTTTCAACTTTTACTGTTTACAACAGGTTTTTCTTTTTCCAACTTTACAGACAAGCCAGAGTTAGAACTCTCCAGGTCAGCAGTTAAAATGGAAACATCCGTACAAACACAACTGAAAGAGACTGGTTACCACGTAGGTGACCATTTACCAAAGTCATGGAATAGGTAAGCTAAATGGCAAAGAAAACTGGGAAAGAGTTGGTTTTTTGTTTTGTTTTGTTTTGTTTTTTAGCTACACTGAGTGTGACGGATAGCAGAACAATTTCAAATTGTATTTAGCAGACTTATCTTCTGTCTTTAAAAATCTTTCTTTCAATTGGCTTCTTTTTTTCTGATGCTATTGATATCCACAACAATAACTATCTATCTCTGGCAAATGTTTCTTCAGAAGGAAGTTTAGGATCTATTTATGGTTTAATTAGTTATCACATGTTTAAATCTTAGTTCTTCAAAAATTTTTCAGCTTTTGATCATCTAAGGCCTACATTCATTATATACAGCATCTAAAGAAGTATACATCCAGGCATTGCATCAGTTAATTCATAAAATTATCAAAGAGACTGGTGGTTATGAACATTAATATATGTTAGATACTATCATTAAATGAGTATCACAATTGTGGTTTTTGTGGTCATTGAAATTGTACTCATTATTTTAGAACTATTAGAATTTGAACAACCTTAAAAGATTATTTAGATTTTTTTTTTTTCATCTTGAGAAGATTACATGTCAGACAATGGGCACTAGTAATAGAAGTTCGCAGATTCTGACTTGCCTGAGAGATCATGATCTAATGTTCTTTGAATTACAGATTTAGGAAGGACTCTTCTTTCAAAACCATTGAGTCCAAGCAAAGCAACATGTGTAGCATTTTACATAGCACCCATTAGGCATTCAATATGTCTAGATCAAGTTAATTAATGTATAGAAGGATAACTGAATTAATATGTACATCAGTGTCAGCTAGAATATACAGGATTCAGATGGCTGTACTGATTGATGGGCTCTAACCCTGTTAAGTACTGGCATCAAGAAGAATGATCACGAACATTTCTAATCAGTGCAGTCATGACTTTCACTGATCACTTCAACCAAGACAAATTAGGAATATATTAAGTTTCAACAAGTAAAGTGATGTCTTTCATATGCAACATAGACTGCAGTGTTGGGGGGAGGGGTAAATATATCATGTTTTTAGTTCCCTTACTTATTCTCAATCTGATATTTCCTCTATTTCAAAGCCCTCTTCCCGTTGCATGTCTCTCTTTAATAGCTCCCTTTCAGTAGCTATTAGTTAATTTGATCTGTTTGGTTTTCTTGACATATGACACTGAGTATTCTACTTTGGGACAAATAAATACCTTTTTAAACTCTGTCTTCTCAATTACTAAGAGACCGAATTTCCCTCCTTAAAAATTAAAGTGTTTATTTTATATCGGACTTCATACATATTCAGCTGACACAAAACTGTCTGATTGCTGAACATTTATAAGCATTAACTTGATTAGAAAGTTTTCAGTGGGAAAAATTATGTGGTACCAATAAAACCTATGATTTATCTATCCCTAATTCATGATAAAATGGATAGGATTCATGTATGTATGTGGGCACATATTTGGGTTTCTATCCCTGTGTGTAATTTTGAGATTGAAAGAAATATTAAACATTTAATTATCATAAAACTTTTCAATAATTAAGCACAAATGAGACAGAGATATTTTAATTATTGCTTTCAAGATATTGTCATATTGTTCCGCTTACTGAACCATCCATAAAACTTGGTCCATATTGATATTGGTGAGGAATCTTTCTCATATTTCTTGTGTGCTGATCAATGCTCACATGACTGCCTCTGTACCTTATACATAAGGAGTTTGTCAGGGCAAGTCCTCAACAGAGATATCTGACTTAAAAGCTGATCACTCAGCAAAATCTCAAGTTATATGTCAATCCATGATTTTCTCCTTCTAAACTTTTCTTTATTTATAAACTACATTCAGTGTAGACTTAGAGTACAACTTCATTATGAACACATGCTCTATGATTAATTAGACCCATTATTTGCTATACAAGGCTCTGTATTAATATCTGAAACATATCTCCAATTTATACATGAGAATAAATTATATTATCATTTTCCTGCTGAATATCTTATCGCAGTAGGATTTTCATGTCCACTTTACAAACGAGAAATATTATTAGGGAGATTAAGTTGTATAATATCAACATATGAGTGTATTATTATTGGATGAATAGTATGCAAAATATGCACAATGTAGATATCAGAAATAACAGCTAGTGTCATAGCATTCTAGAAGCAAAGATTTCAACAGGTAACACCACTGTTAAGTAAGTCCTCAAGTGTCCCTTTCTGTAAAACTTTGAAAGTAGAACTAAACTCGGAGCTTTTAAAATTTGTTTTTAAGGTTTTAGTGTGGTCTAGTATCCCAAAGAAGAAAGTGGATATTATGAATGCTGAGGTTATATCTCCTTCCACATTTACACATTGGAACCAGCTTCTTAAGGCAGGACTATAGGACTTCAATAGATCGTTAGCTTTGATGATAACATAACGCAAAGATAAACACCTCACCAATATTCCCAGTGAGCCAGCTTTCTCTTTCCCCTTTTTGATCATAGAGCAGAAAGAGAAAAAGACAAAATTAAGAAGATATGTCTCTATGAAACATTAAGCTACCTCTTACCTACTACAATTTATTAGTACCTGGAATATGGGACACAGTTCTCCAGAAGTGTGCAGAATATATCAATATTCTGCCAAATTGAAACAATGCAATAGATCAAAAGGGTGACCGAAAAATGAGGAACATGTCTTCAAGGCTAGACTGAAGAGGTTCATATCCAACCTTGACAAATTGTTATGGTGTCTTTTTTCAAGCATATTATCTAAAACACAACTTCTCTTGAAGTATGAGCAGACATGTCTGATGCTTTGCACAGTATCCAGCTTATAAATCATGCTCAACAAATACTTGTCGTTATTCAGTTTAATTTTATTTTTATTAAACTGCAAATAAATATGAATAGATAAAGTACTAATAAGGAAGGCACTTGGTGACCTCAATAAAAAGAAAAATTCTGTGGAAATGTTGAACAGCTCTTCACGGAATATTTAACCTGGAGAACTTCCTGCTTTCTTAATGGAAGATTAATCTTTGTCAAGCATTCAATGAAGTCATCATTATACCTAAGGAAGTCATTTCCTCTGCCCTGTTTTCTGTTGAACTCACTTCTATGAATAATATTCATACAATATTTAACTGCTGTTAGCCTTTGAATAGCTTTACTTGAAAACACTTGCTCTTAGTGAATACATAAGACAGACAGATGCTTTTGTTTTCTCACTCTCAGGCCATACAACTACTAAAATAATCACAAAAGAAAATTATACCTGCTTGTCATTTTGTACTACTGATCACAGTAATTTTATGTTTCATCTAAAATTACAAATATTTCTTATAAATATTCAATTTTAAATAATTCATAGATTTTAGGGAGTGATATTGATTCGAGTAGGTGGAGCTTTACAGGATAACTTAAGCCTATGATCATTTTAAAGTTCTGAACATTTTTACACAGCCTACAACCTCACATATAAGGAGAACAAGTGAACCTCCACATGCCTAAGTATGTGCGTAAGTACTCTTACTAATGCATGCCCTGTTTTCAGCTTCAGAGCACTGCTCTCTGCTCAAAATTCAACTGAATTGCAAATTAAACTTATGAAAAGTCTCATTTCTATTCAGCAGTTTTTAAGCTGTTAAAAATCAAGTGATTTTAAGATTGATAGTGTTTTAAAATGTCTAGATTAAACAGGTCTTATGCTGTGTGGTAATTAACACTGGAATGTCTAATTTCTGGAGGTATTACACTTACCTAAGCTGTCTTTCATGCATAACAAATAAAAATTCAGGCATTTACAGTCAGAAAATTAGTGCTATAGAGTAGTAAAGGTATCTTACTTACATAGTGGTGTTTTTTTTTTTAATCATACAAAAATAACTTCCTAAGTACTGCCGAGAAATAAATGGATTATTATTCTTGTTTAATGCCCAAGAAATTCAGGATCAGTTAATAAGAAAATTTACTAACCTTCCATAGAGTTAGTTAAATAAAATGCATCTATATTTACATACTTACAGATATGTGAATATGATCATATTAAACATTTAATGTGTGAAGATATGTGTAGGTCCATGTGTTTGTGCACACATACAGAAAGCAAATATTATATTGAGTATTGATTGTTTGAAGCTGTCCACCTTTTATCTTGAGACAAGATTTTGTTTAGCCTCAAATTCACAAAATAAGATAGGCCACTGAGTCCCACACAGTCACCTGCTCCTACCTTCCCAAAGATGATTCTCTGGTGCATTTTTCTCTCCCTACACTTCCTTTCTCCCTTCCTGCCTCATCTTCTTTCCTTTCCCTGTCTCTTCCCTTCCGTTTATTTGCTGAAGCAAGCACTTAACCAGCAAAGCAGTTTCTACAGAACCAAATATAAAATACTTTTCTAACAGCTTGTCTCCCTATCACAAATTTTAAAAGGTTATTGAACGTGGCCAGTATTTCCAAAATTATATATCAATGAGTACATGCTATACAGAACTTTTATTCAGGCATCCAAATACTTGTTATTTAATCTCTAAAGTCAGCATAGCTGAATTCATGATATCAAGTATGTAAGAGTTATAGTTGTCTATGAAACTCCCATTGTGTTCCATGGCTAATCTTTAATACAGGCATCATCGTACACTAATAATAATGCAGTAGCAGGACTTAAATTTTGTGCACTAGATTGAGCAGGGAAGACATACAGACATATAGCAACAACTTAGAAACTAATGTCATGACCGTTTTGTGCAGTAACTATGGTATCTCTAGGTCTATATGCTTAGTCAGGTGCCAGGAATTCTTAATTGAAGTCTATGGAAGACAAATTTGGTGTCAATTGTCATTCACTTATTGCCTCTAGTGAAGGGGAAAAATTTGGGCAGTGACATTACTCAGTTTTCACTTTTGCTCCAACCACTAAAAGAATAACTTTAGAATATTGTGTTAGCTTCTTTTCACCTTAGATCACTTATTTATAAACTGTTGATACCTATCACATATCATATAAATATGCAACATGAAGATAATGTATTCAAATTTAAGCTAACATATATCAGCTCTCAAACTTTCGCTTCTTTACCAAAATCAATGGAAAATGGCTAAAATTTTAATGTATTATTTTTATTATTTTGAGGTAAAAGATATCTTATATTTAAGGCTGAGGCTTACTGCTCTTGCCTTTCAAGTGCACTATTTTTTAAGTCAAAGATCAAATTTATTTACATGTTCTCCATTGTGATATAAGATGACCATAATCCTACAAATAATCTTTAACACATAGATACAAAGAACTTATCAAGTATATTTCTTGGGAGAATAATGAGGTGAACGAAAAAGTACTTAAGTCTGGGATATTGACAAGACATGAAGTATTTCACCCACAGGGAATTAGAAAACATACATAGAAAGTAGAGACTTTGCTTACTTATGAGACACAAATATTTTTAATATTTTAAAATAGTTACATTATTCCCTACTACACTTTACACATCTCATGTCCTTCCAACACTCCTCTTGCCTTCTATCAAACCCATGGCCTCTAATCTATATACTCAAACACAACACCACACACACACACACACACACACACACACACACACACACACACACAAACACACACACAAACACACACACAAACACACACACACACACACACACACACACACACACACTCAGTAACTGATAGGTATTTGAGACAGGTGCAGACTTATGGAAATTGAGCTTACTGGTATTGGAAATGGAAAGATCCTTTGGCCTGTTCTTATTTTAATTCTCCTTTGGTTTCTCCTTCCTTCTTAAAGTTTTCAGATCTTGTAAATTTGCATCAAGATTCCTATCTTGCATTCTCTAAACAATTGATATCACCAAGCAGAGTGATACATTGCCTTTAAAATTCTAACCACATCCAAAAGTGATTGAATTTGTATGTGCATTTCTGCAAAGAAGCTATATTGCTTTTTAAAGAGGGAAGTTTATCAAAGGTGCAAGAGCATTGTTTCTTGACCCACCCATCTCATTGAAACTACTGTTTTTATTTCGGGAATGGTCAAATAAAATATTTTCCTTTCACAGCATGAAATAAAATATTTCAAAACATTATTCATTAAGTAGTGGCATGTTTTACCCTATAACAAAAGCATTCCTTAATTTCATAGAATAAATAAACACTATAGTCCCAGAGATGAGTGAGTGTTTAAAGGGGTAGAGAACATATAGGTTTTTTTTCTTCCCTTCCTCTCTATTGTTTGCTCCAAATTTTGAGATTAACCACACAAGGACTGTCAATCTTGCTCATTTCTAATCATCACATTTCTATGACAATATCAGCTATTTGTTTTTATCTTTTGCCAATATAATGTCCTCTTAAGGAATGATCCCTTTGGCTGTGTTTTCCCTGTCTAAGCACATGGTCCCTTACCTTCCCCTCCATTCTTTGTAAAATAGGCTGAAAGAAGAAAAAATAACAAGTTATTACTGCATTATGAAATCTGTGCCCTAAGAGTTAAGAAACACAGTTTGTTTTAAACATGTACTATCGAAATCTCTCATTTTCAACATCAATTTAGTGGCATCTACTAAATTATATTTAATTTATAAGGGCATATATAATTAAATGATTCATCAAAAGGAAACAAAATGATAGTGGCAATATGCAAAATTTTTGTAAAATATACAAGCATTTACAACAAAAAACCTATCATGTATTAGAATAAAATTTTACGTATTTTTTCAGTTATTAACAACTTGAAGTCAGGTGCCCAGCATTTAGGTTTCTCTACTTGTTTCTATGAAGTCACTAAACTAAAGAAAAGTATTTTATTCATGGTGAGTTTCATTTATATTATAAAGAGATTATATATTATATAGTGAAAGAATCAAATGAAGAAATAAAAATTCCTGAAATTGTTATTCAACTTTTAATGTATTTGATCATTTTTGTATGGATGCAATATGTATCAGTTTTACTAAATAAAATCTAGAGCCAAGACATATATTCTCTGGGCCTTGCAACGAGAGGGGGGTAGCAAAATACAACCAAGCCAAACGTCATCAAGGCCTCACAGCCCTGTTTGCACTGGACAACACTACGAAGAACAAATGATGAAGAGATAGGAAGGAGAATAGAGCGATTTGTGAGATATAAAGAATTGCAGAACTGGAAATAATGGCAATGACAGCGGAGAGTCTGGGGTAAGATACCATGCTGTCACTTCCCTGTAGGTTCAGTGGGGTGGTATACTAACTATCCATGTACAATGTTTGCCCAGTCAGTTCATTGTTATTAGTTAATATATTTAGCTCAATTTAGGGGCTAATTTCTTCTTGCCTGTTACCAACAAGGATGGCAGCAGCAGAAAACAAACAAATAAACAAAAGCCTCCAATTAAGAATTTACAGTATCAAATACTACAGCCTGAAATTAAGATTTTATTTCCTATTTATTTACTTATTTACTTACTTAGATTTAGTTTGTCTATGTGTCTCAAGCTAGTCTTATATTCATTATCTAACTCTCTCTGGATACTGAGTATTTGGATGACAAGTGTGTGTCTCACAATACCCTACTGAAACAGGGATTTTAAATTTGTACTGTAAACCTAGTCAACTACAAAAAGCTGTAGCTGCTTCATGGCTCTTGGAAGAGGACATACAACCGCCACCTTGCAAAACCATCATAAATCTTAAGTACATTACAAACATTTGTCCTTATACCTACAGATAGGTGTGGTTCTCACCTGTTATCAATAAAATTTCTCTTTGCAACAGCAAAGAGCACTACAGAAACGCAGAGCCTGTCAAAATACAGAGTTGTGGAGCCTACTTAGAACTGATAAATGTAAAGCACATGTCCTGTGCCTGAGGCTCAGGGAACATTGTAGAAGAGAGGATGGAAGATTTTAGGTGCCAGAGGAACAGGGGTTAACATGAGATTGAGTCTCTTATAAATGTAAGCAGATACACTCAGTTAGTCTCCTCAATATGAATGCCTAAATATAACAATAATAGACATGCCAAAGTGAAAAGGGAAGATCCAGGAGTCTTCAACTGCACACAAAAACTACATACAACTAGATAGTGCCAAGAGCTGGAAAACTCTTCCCCAGGGATGAGTATGTAAATTGGTTTTCACACCTACATGGTCAGTCCCAAAACTATTTATATAAGAATAAATTTAAATAGAATTAGCAGGTAGTGTTTTTTTTTTAATTTCTGTAAAGAAAGAAAAAGGGAAGGAAAAAAATTATCTATAATCTCAAAATATAAAAACTAAGAATATAAACCTATTCAGTACATATTCATCACATTATATAGCATGCCATTAAATTTCATCCACTCTGACTTATCATAATCTTATGATATAAAATTTAAAGTAGATTTTAGAGAAAACAAGATTGTCTTTGTAATGTATAGTCATATGCATGCTCATAAAACATACAAGAAGTTTATACTTAACTAAAGCAAAAAAATGCATTATGCAAACATTGATTTCTAACTGAATGTGAGTCTAGATTGAGTAATGCATGCAGTGTGAAGCTATAATGTCACTGCAGTGATATCTGCATGCACAGCCACCGGTCGGAAAATAAATTCCATTAGGAATCTAGTAACAAAGTTAAATTGGAAAGAGACTCAAGACCTAACATCTTATTTATAATGAATGATTTCAGAATAACTATACTTTGCATTGATATTTAATATTTCACAGATACATGTATTCTATTTGTGTGTGCTATTACTAACACAACAAAAACATTTGATGAAATTCATCTCTCAAGATCTAAAAGGATTTTTTTTTTTAATTTTCATGTTACAATGAATTTATCAGAAAAAAAAATCAGTGGAAGCAAGATACAAGGGTGCTTATAAAATCTTCTATTGGAGTCAGAGCTATTTCTCTCCATTAGATTAATTTCATTCATACCTATTGGCTATTCTGTCTTTGCTTGTATCCCCAATTAACGGGGTTTAGGAACAATGGTTATTTTGAACCTATGGATCACTGGAATGATAAAAATGTCTTATCATTAAATATACTGCAAATATTAACATCATCAATGTCAACTAACTTATATATAATTTCAATAAAATGTTGATAGCCTAAAGTTAAATATAGATGAACATACATATTATTATTGCCATTTTATACTTATGTTCAATTATTTTAATAAAATCCACTAACTTAGAATATTTATGAATATAGATGATTGTCTTTCATCCACTATATTATCTAGCTATACTTCAGAGATTAATTTATAATTACATAATCTTTGTTAGATTTAATTTTATTTTATAATGAACACATAATTAAATGTATGATAATGTAATATTCATTTTGAAAATAAGAGTTATATACCACTAGGGAATTAGGCATCTTTGTATATGGAATTATTAATTTAACTTTCATATGACAGTATCTATTGGATACTAAAAGTTTAATCTTTCCAAAGTCCCTACACTTTAAAAAAGTTCATCTTTGATGCTGCCTTATGAGGTCAGATATTCAAATCTTCAATCAATCAAATAGTTTGAAATTGATTATAGCCAAACATTTAAAATGAACTTGACTCAAATCCTTTCTTGTATGTATATAAAATCTAATTTCAAAGCAGTCTGTTTTTTCTAGCTTTGGAATAAAACTTCTATGAGCATTATCCTTTTCACAGCACTCCAGAATAGACATCTTCATCACTGTGGTCCGATAAACTGTATGAATTCTCCTGCTTTCTCTGAACACTCTAATCATCTTGTCACAAACTATCCCAAAGATTTGGCTATAATGGAAAAGGTTATCTTTTTTTTTTTTCTGTGTAAATATCATTTGTTCTGTAAGTTCTCTCTGCCTGGTAAATTCTTTCTTTGGTCAGTTATGAGGTCTGGTTCTTCATTTGATTCATTTCTTTTAGAAAAATGTGCTTAAATAAGTTATTGTAAGTAATATTTAGAATAATAAAATATTTCATCTTTATATCATGTTATATGAAGTAAATACAATTTTTTTTCAGATGATGAATTTGAGGGATTAATTTGCCAACCAGACTGTACTTGTGGGGGTCATAGAAAGAGTATATCTAACTTCCATAGCCTATTGTTTACAATGTCTTCTGAGCTGAGAATTTCTCTACGTCTTCATGTACCTACACTGGGCTGAAAGATACAGAGGCTCACGTCCTCTTAAGAAAGTAGACACTCTTCAAAAAAATTTCAAAATAATTGAGCTGAATATTCATTTGAGAGACATTTTGGTGTTCTTTAGTTAACTCAGGAACAGTTACGTGATAATTGAAGACCATGGAAATATTTCCAGTTTTTCTCACTTTAATTTGCTGCTTTTTTCTTACACCATTATGCCTCACTCTCCATGAATTATTGCATTATTTTAAGGTCTCAAATTATAAAACAAAATACCTCCTTTCTTCCTTAAATTACTTCTTGTCTGATATAAAATCACAGTAACAACAACAAAAATAAGAATTGTTAGAGTTGAAGTATTTATCTCTCAAATTTCTATGCTGGAATATATGTTATGATATTAATGTATTAAATGTGGGTCCTTGAAAGTGACAATGGAGGTAAAATTATATCCTGATACAAAAATGTAGTGATATGCTCATAAGAAGTAGAAATGAGGAGGAAGGGAGTTCAGGGCAAGAAACAACTGTATTTACTCTTACGAGTCTTTACCTGCATACCCAATCAATGAAAAAAACTGTTTTACTAATATCCATTCATCAATGAAAATTACATATATCTTACTTGAGTGGTTTAAATATGAAAGGCTAAGCTATGTCTTTCAGAAATTCAAGAAAAATAAAATGCTCAAAATTGATGTTAGATTTAAATATAGACTATAAAACAATAAAACAGAAAGATAATGCAAATTCCAGAGGATCTAGGATTGACAGATACAATACCAAAGACTCCTAACATGAAACAAAAAAAAAAATCACTATATTAAACTGAATACAATAAGCAAATAAATATTCTCAAGCAAAATTTTTGGTCAGCATAACACAAAGGGATAGAAAGAGCATAAATGCTGTAGGTTGTGGGGAGTATTTGCCACAAGTAGAATATAACTGTAGAAAGAATATTTAAACCACAGAGAGAAAAATCTGGCAGCTAAATTTACCAGATATATTCCCATTACAACACTGGAAAGATTGCATGTGAATATATTAAAAATTTACATTTGCCATAAATCTAGTGGAAATGTATGAATGATAGAGGAAAGAAACTATACTTTCTTATTCTTCCCTACATTTAAAGAATAAGAAAAATATTCTTCTCTATGATTAAAATAACACATCTGTAACTTATTCCCAATCTAAACATTATGTGTTCATTAGGTTTAAATTTCTCCATAGTAAACTGAGAGTTTTGTTCTTCAAATATGAGGCTGCTTCATCTTTTCCTTGAGCCCTTGTGACATACTCAGTTTTGCTATATATCTTTATTTTTGTCACTGATTCTTACCATAGCAGGCTTAAAAGTATCTCTGAGAATATTAGAGTATCCAACAAAATAAAAGACTCAGATTTAAGTTTTATACAGGGTGATAAATATGGATTATTTGCATTCTTCTACATACTACCATCCAGATATGCCAGCACCATTTGTTGAAGATGCTATCTTTTTTCCATTGTATATTTTTTGCCTCTTTGTCAAAAATCAAGCATTCATTGATATGCAGACTATGGTCAGGGTCTTCAGTTCAATCCCATTGACCACAAATATATTTTATGCTGGCGGTTTTTATTACTATAGCTCTATAGCATAACTTGAAGTCAGAGATGTTGATTGCTTCTGAAGTTCTTTTATTGAGCAGGATTGTTTTGGCAATCCTGTTTTTCCTGTTATTCCATACGAAGTTGAGTATTGTTCTTTGAAGGTCTATAAAAAGTTTTGTTAGGATTTTGATGGAGATGGCATTGAATCTGTAGACTGCTTTTGGTAAGATTGGCATTCTTACTATGTTGATCCTACCTATGTAGGAGCATGAGTGACTTTTCATTTTCTGGTATCAAAGACCTCAACATAAACACATATACACTGAACTTGATAGAAAAGAGTGTACAAAATATCCTTGAACATATTGGCACAGGTGACTGCTTTCTAAAGATAACACCAGTAGCACAGACACCGAGAATAACAACTAATAAATGAGACCTCCTGAAATTGAAAAGCTTCTATATGGCTAAGGGCATGGTCAAGGAGACAAAATGAAAGCCTACAGAATGGGCAAAGATCAGCAACCCTACATCTGGCAGAGGATTGGTCTCTAAAATATATAGATAACTTAAGAAACTGAAGGCCAAAACCCAAATAACCCCATTTAAAATGAGTTCAGAGCTAATGGATTAAGAAATTGTGTTTTTATTTTCCTGCAATTTACCCAATGAAGTACTATTCAGCCGTAAAAAATGATGACATTCTGAGTGAGGTAACACAGGCCCAGAAAGATAGACATGTTACATTCTCAATCATAAGTAGATTTTCAATAAAAAGCACACACACACACATACACAAATATTTGGGCTGCAAAACACAACCCCTGAGCAACGAGATAACAGAAGGAACTTAAGAGAGAATTCCAGGATCCCCTGGGAAGGGAAAATAAAGATCTCCTCAGTAAACTAGGATTCTGTGAGGGAGCTAGTAAGTGGATGTGTGAACAAAACATGAAAGAAGAAAATGGTTGAATGAGAGGGAGAAAAAAGAAATGGATATCTTGATAGAAGAAAACACTGTGGGGTTAGAGAGAAACCTGATACTAAAGAAACCTCCAAACCCACAAGATGTCTCTGGATAGAACACCAAGCAATAGTAGAGAGGATGCCTAAATAGGAATTCCCCTATAATCAAATGAACGACTGTCATTATAGAACCGTCAGAAGCAACAGATGCGAGGCAGAAGTGGAGACCCATAGCTAAGCACAAGGTTGAGTTTCTGGCCCAGCTGAAGAGAGAGAGAGAGGAGAGAGTATATGAGCAAAGGGTCCAGGATCTTGAAGAGGAGACCCACAGAGATGGCTGACTGGAGCTATTGAGAGCTCACTGAGTCATTAACAATAGCTGAGCAATCTTCAGGAAAAGGCACTAAAACCTCCAAAGATATATGACTGTCAAGGGGCATGGGCCGTTTGTGGAGCCTCTTGAAATAGGATCAGAGTATATTTCTGGTGCATAAACTGAAATCGTGGAGCCCATTTCCTACAAAGAAATACATAACTCAGCCTTAATACTAGGATGAGAACTCCGACCTACCTCAACTGGATATGCCATACTGAACTGACCCACCTTGGGACTTCTTACCCTCCTTGGGGAATGGAAGGGTGAGGGATGGGGGAAGGCTTTAGGAGGACTAGGAGGGACTGGGAGGAGGGAAACCTGGGAAAGTAGATATAGAAAAAAAAGAAATAATAAAAAGAATACAATACACAATTTATTCTTCAGCTTTGGTGAATTATTAAGTATAGATAATAAGTTTAACCATGTGATGAAACTCAGAAATTGTCTTGTCCTTCCCAGTATCCTGGGGTAAAAATGAAAAGGAAAAATGATTTCGTCATTTATATTCACAAAGTTTGGGTTACTAAAAAGATCTACACAAGTCTGTTAAAGTAGGTATTAACAAAACCTTTTTAGAAATAAGAAACTAAATTATAGTAAGCAAATTAGCCAACACTAATTGACTAAAAGGGAAGTAACAAAAATATGTTTAATAAATCATAGTGTGAAATATCATATATATAAATTCTGGCTGAGATGGCTTAGAGTTGCCCCTTTGTAGATATGTTGGGCAGACCACTTGAGATGCTTCTTCTCTCTCACTTACCCTTGACTTCCCATAGCCTCTCTTTCTTAAGGTAGAGCCTTAAGAAACTTTCCCTGACATTTTGCATAACACCTGAAGCTGTTATAATTAATTTCTTGTTTATGCAGCCACACTGTTACATTTTATGGTGCACCTTCTTTATAATATCTAAAAGACACTGTCTCAAATCTAGCACACTATTTTTCTAATCCCTAAGGGTTTTGTTTCTTTTTTTCCTGTTATTTCTTCTGTGATTTTTCCCCAAACTGAAACAGTTGTTCAGCCTTGTTGACTTCCACTCTGTTCATAATAAGTAGAAAAGAGAAAAAAAAAACCTAAATGCCTTTGACTGATGAATGGATAATGAAAATGTAATACAAATACATACATAAGTATTCTATTCACCTTGCTTCTATAACTTGCTAGCTCTTGCTCTTAAACTACACAATGACTCTTATCTTGTGTAGCCATGTGGCTCAGTGCCTTTTCTCAGAATAGCATTTCAACTTCTTTCCTCTGCTGACATCTCATCATGGTTTCTCCAAGGTTTCTCTGTGGTATTTCTGCTCTGTTCTTCCTGTTCTTCCCAGAGTTTTCTTAGTCTGCTAGCCCCGCCCACAGTTCCTGTCTACCTTTGGCCAATCAGCATTTTTATTAAAACCAGTGGGCAGGACAATTATTTACAATGAAATAACATAACTCCATTACATATCCCCTTTTATTTTTTTAAAACAAGAATCCCAAATCTAATTTCCTTTGTATAATTTTTTTCATTGTTATCTATAACAACTTGTAACCAACACTGTAAACAAAAGTAAACATCTATAATTCATTTTGGGGTCATCATTCTCTAGGATACTTTCTGCTGAATGGGGGTGCTGGAAATCCCATAAGGATCTAAAGAAAAATTTAGGATTATGGATAATTCTTTCATGGAGTAGTCTCTAAAGCTGGGTCATCTCAGCCAGTTTCCTTGAAGTAGTTTTGGATATAGAGCACAGAGGAAATTTTAACAGACAGGCTTTGAAATACTGAATCATCTGGACTATTTGCTTCCATTGGAGACTTCTCAGGGAGTCTTCCACTATTAAACTTTTTTTTTTTCCTTTAACTGGGAATAAATCCATAGCTTCTCATTTTCTGTGGAAATAAAAAGAAAACGTCTTCTCCAAAGTAGCATATCTGTTGATTTCAATTTTAAAGTCATTTACAAAATATATAGTGAAGAACCAGAGAAGCACCTCCATTTTTGAGCAAAAGTTTCTTAGCCTCAGTTTGAGACAGGCCTGCTTGAGTTGTGTCAAAGTACAACAGGAGATGACCTAGGGGCTATGTGATAGCAGCTAATTAACAATGGATTGCCCCAGTATCAGAGATAGCCTAGGGACCTTCATTAGCCATGGAATGTCCCAACTCAGGAGGTAGTCTAGGGAGGAGTGTTTGACAAACAACAGGCTAAGATAACAGAGGAAATCTGGAAAGTCCTCCAAAAAGAGCTAATCAGAATTGTATCTGTACTACAACACCTAATAGATGTATAACCATGTGGTTTTTGCCTTAAAAAACCCAACTTGCAGAGGGGCAGGTACCTCCTCCAGCCACTGACATGCCAGTGAGCTGATCAAGGTCCTTGTTTTTACAATGTGGTTTTTCAGTCCCAGGCGGCCAGAGGTCCAGACCCACAGACCCTGCAGCCCCAGACCTCTTAGCCGCCCACCACTGATCAGGCTTCCAGAAATGACTCAGAAGCTTATATTAACTTCATACTGTTTGGCCTATGGCTCAGGCACATTGCTAGCTAGCTCTTACATATTAAATCAACCCATTTCTATTAATCTTTTCTGCCACGTGGCCTGTGGCTCACCTGTGTTCCTTACATATTGCTCCTTTGGACTTCTGGCTCTTTCTCTGTCTCTGACTCCGCCCTGCTCCTCCTACCTATTCTAATTCCTCCTCCTACTTTTTCTATGGTGCCTGTCATGGGCCAAAACAGCTCCCATATTTAAAGATTGCTATTCACAGCATACAGAAAGACATTCCCACATCACCTTGTCTTGCATTTTTCAATAAACTTTGCTTTTGCATTTCAGAGAGTTTGCATCTCTGGTGGTTTCTTTGGGGGGGGGGGGTGCTTATGACCAGGTTACAACATATAGGTTAGATTAATACAGGAATGTTTGGAAATAAATGGATTTTAGCAACTTTTACTACTTCATTTTCAGTCAAAAAACTTAACGACAAGGTAATAATATACAATATCCATACATTCTTTGTACTTTCCATCTTTATGTGGCTTTTAATTTTTTTACTCTATATTTTTAAGGACTTTATCTTTTTCCCTTTTTCTTTACACTCTCAAGCCTATGTATATATATATATATATATATATATATATATATATATATATATATATATTAACAAACTCTAATCAATTTAGAGGTTTTTTTTTAAATTTCTCTTTACTGTATATCTCTTACTTCATATCTTTCTCTGTTTCTGACCACACCTTTGCTTGGTTAAATGGCTGACTTAACCCAGCTTCCTCAATTCCTTTCTGTTTCTGTCCACACCTTTAATCTGCCAACCTGTGGCTAAGGAAGAAAGGCTTCACTTGGGTGGCTGACTGGCTCCACCCAGTTCCTAATCTAGCATCATATGGTTTATCATTTTTAGCAGAGGTGCCTGTGCAACCCACAGTTACTACTCTGTGGAGTTTTAGGGTCCATGTAACCACCAAGTAAAGCACTGCCATCTGCTGCTCATTGACTCCATTTAAGAATTAGGCAGTAGGGCCTCTTAAAAGACTCACAAATGTTTTGCCTCTAAGGCTGAATCAGGAAGCTGCTCTTTAAAAAGCCAAGCCTCTGCTTGCCTTCAGCAAACAGAGCTGACCCGAAGAAATACTGCCACTAAGAAGCCCACTTTGATTCTGTTCCCTTTCTGTCCTTCTTAATAGAAACCTTAAATCTGCCATATGTAACTCCTTGCTCAAGAACTGGCCTGGTTCAGTTTAAACTGCATGCAGCAAACACACCATTTTGTAATTTAATTCAATACACCACTCAGTCTCTTTACTATGGCTCACTTGAGGGACACAACTAGGAAGCTGCTTTTGGCCTCATTTCTGTGCTCTCAATCACTTTTAAGCTTTCTATGGCTTTATGTGAGTATATTTTACCCAAGTTGGGCACCATCTGTTGTATTAAGTTTCTGGCCTGGAATTTCCAGTCTTGCCTCCTAGCCTGGACTTTCCAGCCTAGCCCTACAGCCCAGACCCACAGTCCAATACTCCCACTGAAACACAGACACTTGTATTAACTATAGGCTAATTGACCTGGAGCCCAGGCATATAACTTCCAACTCTTACTCTTTAACTAACCCATGATTCTTATCCTGTTCAACCCCGAGGCTTGGTACCTTTTCTCGGAGCAGTATTTCAACTTCTTTCCTCTGCATCTACTGGCATCTCGTCGTGGTTTCTCCAAGGTTTTTCCTGTGGCATTTCTGCTCTGTTCTTGTTCCCAGAGTTTTCTTAGTCTAGTAGCCCTGCTTATACTTCCTGTCTGCCTTTGACCAATCAGCATTTTTTTACTAATACCGTGGGCAGGAGAATTCTTTACAATGGAACAACATAATACCACTGCAGGGGTACTCAGACCTCAAGTTGTTTGACAGCTTATTTTATTGTTGAGTTACATAAAATTCCTTTTTTGCATGAAATAAAATAACCATAACAGTTTTATTATGCTCTGACTGAATCCTTACTTTTCTACAATACCTACTTTCAAATAGAAATTCTTCAGCAATGTAGTTTATTTTTTGGCTCACTTAATGAGAAATAATTTTGATTATGATTAAATAATAATAAATCAGATATTTTCTTAAGAATTTTTACTTATGTGCTTATGAGAGAGTGGCTTGAAAATTTCATGTTTTGTTCATAAAGATACACAGATATAATTAAGTCCTACAAAAATATTAATTCATATTTAATTTTTCATAGAAAATTACATGAGTTTGGTACCTTTTATTTATTCAAGCATTGGATAATACAAATTATACCAGTAAGCATAAAGTGTTTAGTTATAAGAAAATCTTTCTATAGTCTATAAATTTAATAAATAAGGATTTCTCATACTTTTAATTTTACTTTCTCTTATAACATTTCTCAAAAAGGTGACTATTTCATTTTAGTTTAAAAAATAATTGGTTTTGTTGTAGATTATTTTATTTGTATTTTGCCACCGATTATTTTCTAGTTCCAAATACTAGCAATTTGTGTCTTCTCTTTGTCATACAATGCTCTAACAATTTACATTTCTGATATGCATTTGTCCTCCAGCTCATTAGTTTTATGCTTGTGCTGTTCAGATGAGAATGTCCTCCACTCTCAGGCATTTGACTACATGATTTCCAATCCGTTGTTATGTCTGAGGAAGTTTAAGTGGTACAGCCTTGCAGAAAGAGATATGTCTATTGGGGGCAGAGGTGGGGTGAGTAGGGAGTGTCAGGTTTTGAGATGAAATGTTTTGAGCCACTTCTGGCTTTCTGTTTTTGCTTTCATTTGACACCATGTCTGCTCACTAAGATGAACTATTATTCCAGTGTAATCATAAATATGTAAAGTCAATGTGTGTGTGTGTGTGTGTGTGTGTGTGTGTGTAAAATATATAATAGCTGCCTCTGTCATGGTGTATTATCACAGCAACAGAAAAGTTCTGTAGCGAATACTCTATTATTGGCTTTATCTATATTACTTTATCCAGATATTTTGTGGACATTCTACTTTACTCTGATTTCTTCCATAGTTTCCTTGAATCTCCTTGTTTAATTTCTAAATAATCCAATAAAGAGTAAACTTACTGCTTTGCACACACTTGAGCAAAAATACTACCAAGCAATGTTCTGATTTAAAATAATTATTTTTAAAAGATGTTAAATCATCAATATATGTTTTTCTTTTAAATTTTAGTCCATCTGAATTTATGGTTTAGCATTCTAACTATTGGGTTTTTTTCATATGTACAATTCAAAATAATTTACACTAACAGTTTTTATTTGTACTAATAATCAAAAAATAATACCAGCAACAATACAATAGTAAATAATTTTTATCAGTAAACAGCAAGAAATCTTAAAAGTAATAGTGAATTCAAAGGAAAGTAAGAAAGACAAAAATGGAGAAAACTCAGAAGTATAATATACATTAATTTTGTTTTGTTTTTTTTATATTTTGGTAAATTATTTTATTTCATTTTAAATTTGATTTCTCATATTGTTATAACCATCATACTGCAACTACTTCATGGGAGAAAACTAATTTTTTGTCTTACACTTCCAAATCATAAGATTTCATTGAGGGAAGTCTAGGCAAGAACTCAAGGCATTATTATGGAGGCAGGATCCACAGAGAAACAAGCTCCCCAGCTTTCTCACTGGCTCATCATGCAGAGTGGCTTTCTTATGCAGGAGGTTCAAGTGCTTAGTGATTGTGTCAGCAACAGTGGGCTGTGCTATCTTATATCGATAACCAATGAAAAAAATGCTGAACACACACTGCTACAGGCCAATCTGATCTTAACAATTTTTCAGTTGAGGATAAGCTCTCTTACCAGGAGACAATTCTAGGTTATGTCAAGTTGACAATAAAAATTGCTGAAGAAAATGCCTATCAAATTTCTATCTTCAATATTCTATCAAGTCTTCACAGAGCTAAATTAACATATTTTTCCTAGAATGTGCATTTTTCTCCTTCCCTCTTAGTTAAATGTTTCCACTAATGATATTTTAAATTGTGATCTTAAATATAATATGGTATTATTGTGGGTGTCAGATGGATAGATATTTTAATAATATGAAATTCCAATTTATATATACAATACTAATTTTAAAGGTTAATGCTACTGCATCTGTAGAGAGTTGTACTAGTGATCACATTGCCTTTTTCCCCCAATATTCTAAAACTCTGTAATATATATTCAAGTCTTGTCTTATGAATAATGTATCTTTGTTGTTTATTTCTACAGAGAGAAAGCCATTTTTTAAAAAGACTTTTATTACTATGTATCTACTGTGCCTAATAATACATAACTTAAACATAGTTTTGTTTTTTGTTTTTTTTAAAGGGGGTCTCACATATTTCAGGCTGGTCATCAAATAAGGCTGAAGCTAATAGTGACTTTAGAATCTTGATTCTTTTGATTAAATCTCTGTAAAGCTATCTGGGATCAGAGAAAGACACAACCATGTTTACACAGTGCTGAGGAATGATGTTAGGACATTGATCTTCTGGGCAAGCAATCTCCCAGGTAAGTTATATATCAAGTATTATTAACATTATTTGTTCCACATATACATATATCCTTTGCTTCTATTTTGTTTTCTATGTATTTCCCTTTGAATGTGTCTTTTTCTTCAAAAACCTTCATTTATTCTTCTACAACTAAATGTATGGATATATACTTATTATTTGATCAAAGTCTGCAACATTATTCTCCCTTTAGATTGCTTTCCCACCAATAAAATTTCTTTTCCTATATCCTCTCCATTTTTTTGTGATGTGTGTGCGTGTGCATGTGTGTGTGTTGCGTGATTGAGACTCTGAGTTTATTTGGGAATTATAAAATGAGTTTCTAGTCTGCCTAGTCCCAAGGTCTGGACTTGCCCACAGCTGCTTAGGCCTCCCAAAAAGACTCAAATGCTTATATTGATTGCATGCTGATGGCCTACTGCTTAGGCATACTGCTAGCTAGATCCCACAATTTAATTCAACCCATTCCATTCATCAGTCTTGCCAAATGACCCACAAATTACATGTTGATTCTTGGGCAACTGAATGATGTCTCCTTGAACAATGCTCTCCTTCCTTTATCTATGCTGCAATTTCCCCACCAACTTCTAAGATGCCTGCCATAGGCCAAGGAAAATTTCTATATTAAGAATGATATTCACAGCATACAGAAATATCCCACATCACTTATTCTTTTCTATCTAATAAAAAAGGAAGGTTTCAATTTTAACATAACAAAATGATCTTTAACAAAAAAGCTATAAGACAGTAATTATAATTACAATATCTAGTCTATTTGTATTTATCAAAATTAAAGAAAATATTCTATCATTTACCTTATCCTTGTGAGTCTAAAGTTCCATATCTAATATATCCTTTATAATAACTAAATAAAATTGTAATTATTTAATCTTCAACTACATCAAGGACCACAGGAGGATATATTAACAGAGTAAACAGGTAGTGCAAGCAACTTTCAAAATCTAGACACAGCTGATATCTGGCTACCTGGACAGGCACCCAAATTCCTTTGTAATGATGAGGCATCCATTTTCACCCTACAGGCCTAAAGTTTTGGCATACCTTTCAGTGAAGCAGGAAATTTGAAGGACTGCTCTGCCCATTCTGGTATAGTTCATTAGTCCCTTTTCCCTGTCTCTTGAAGGATGCCAGCAGTTTTCTCTGTGAAACAAGAAAGCAAAGGATCATTTCACCTTATTCAGTCAAAGTTCAGAGGTCATTTCCTGTATAACCTGCATGTCCAGTTTTTACAGCATATTGTCAAACAGTCAATACAAGAACAGTTTCTTGTCAAGTGACTATTGCCATAAAGAAATTCCATATAGAGCTTCTTCAATGCCCATAATTCTCTTGAAGTAGATTGGTACTGTCAGGGGCCAATCTTTCTCACTGTTCAGAAAAATCTTAAGTTCTTAAAATATTTTAAATATCATATTCTGTAGGTCATTGAGGTGTTTGAAGATTGCCTATCTAACTGAAATATGTCTTTGTATATCTAAAAAATTCTAACATGACTATAAGTTTATCAAAGATGACTATTAATCTATATTTCTTGATTATATATTACAAATTTAAATGAGCTACATAAACATAATACCTTAAACAAGCGTAGAAATATACACACAGTATAGTAAAATTGACCTTAAATTTGTATCAATAAGCCAAAATCCATACCCATGTAAAATATTTTGAGGTTAACAGTTGTTTTTTTTTTTTTGGATTAAAATGGATTCAATAATCTCTTTTAATCATTACTATATCATATCCCCCTTTTTTCTTAGAAAAAGATTGACTATGCCCATTAAAAATTTATAATGAAAACAAACATTTACAAACAATATTTTAGGAATTTGGCATAGCTTGATTACTACTTGTTGCTGATTGAGGAGCACTGGAAATCTTTAGAGGGTCCTGAGTCTGGATGATCTTAGTCAGTGGCCATTTCGGCCCATCAGAGATTTGTTCTTCAAGAGGGCTTCCTTGAACAAATCATATTAGCCTAGAAGCAATCCACAGGTTCTCATCTTCTATGGAAGCAAAAACAGAACCTCTTTCCAAAGCAGCATAACCTTATACCAAATTTCAATATCAAGATAACCTTTAAAAATGCTGACTTAATTTAGCAGCTGTTTTAATCAAATGCCTTTCTGCAGTTAGCTCTTTCATGAGACTCTTAATCTCAGAGTGCTGTGTTCAAGTCCCATGTTGGGCGACATTTGTTCTATGAGTTTCTGGACTGCCTAGTCCCAATGTCTGGACCTGCCCACCATTGCTTAGCACACCCCAAATGACTCAGACACTTATACTGATTTCATGCTGATTTATCTATGGCTCAGGCATATTGCTTATTAGTTCCTGCATCTTAATTCAACCCATTTCCATTAATCTGCCTTGTTATGTGGCCCATGGCTTACCTGTATTACTTTTATACGTTCATTCTTGGGTGGTTGGATGGTATCTTTTTTGACTCCGTTCTCCTTCCCCTATCTATGTTCCAATTTCCTGCCAACTTCTAAGATGCCATAGGTCAAGACAGTTTACTAAAAACTATATTCACAGCATACAGAAAGACATCCCACATCAGGGGATGTCTACATAAATATAGCAGGGCTTATTTAGGAGTGAAAGTAATGATTCAGTGACTACAGCACTGAGGAATATGATCTGTACTGTCCTGAAAATTTTTACTGCGTATGACTCCTCTGGGAGTCCTTATAAGTCTTATGAGCTCATCCCCATTGTTGTAGCGAGTTCGTCGGGTCCCATGCCCTAGAGGTCCCGGACCCACAGACCTGCCCGGGACTGCTTATCTGCGCACCGCCGCCTAGGCCCCCAGAAACGACTCAGACGCTTCTATTTACTTTATGCTGTTTGGCCTATGGCTCAGGCACATTGCTAGCTAGCTCTTACATCTTAAATCAACCCATCTCTATTAATCTGTGGCCCACGTGGGCCCGGCCTGTAGCTCACCCGTGTTCTTTACATGTTGTTCTTTCCGCGGCTCGCTCGATCTGCCTCTAACTCTGCCCTGCTTCTCCTCCCCAAACTCCTCCCATTTCTTCTATGGTGCCCGCCATGACCCAACACAGCACCTTTATTTAAAGATACAGCACACACAAATGCATTCCCACACCCCATCTTTGAAGGAATGTTGGTAAGCACAGTCTTGTACAGGTAG
The DNA here is from genome assembly GCA_033318265.1 of Phyllotis vaccarum. Taxonomy (NCBI): domain Eukaryota; kingdom Metazoa; phylum Chordata; class Mammalia; order Rodentia; family Cricetidae; genus Phyllotis; species Phyllotis vaccarum. Next base: position 101,253,370 of record JARWLC010000008.1, on the reverse strand, counting down.
CTATTGCAGCTATAAGTTCAGGGAATAGTAGCATATCATATCCGAGAGACAGTGATTTATGACACTTCTTCCATTGTTCATGTAAAACATTCTTCTATCTTCTTCTCTCCATAGATGGTCCCTGATTTTTGGAGGGTGATACAAATGTACCTCTTAGAGTACTGTGTTTTAAAGCATAAATAAATCATGGTTAACCGCTGGGGTTTGACTCTGTAAGATACCAGGACAGTGTATTGGCAAAAATGACATTTCCTTTGAAAAAACAAGGCATTAAAAAGATCAGGTCAGAATCCCTGAAGACACCCAAGGAAAGGCCATTGGTAAAGTTGCATCTCAGTTTTACTAAAGACCTCTACATCTTTAGAAATCACTGCCAGTCACAAAAGACAGCAGCAACTGTGGAGGAAATTGTCTTGAGCCATGAGACAAGAGATGGAGAGGAGTTGCCAGTTTTTCCTTTTGAACAGAGTATCATAATGGGCCCAACATCAAGCATTGTTTATTTGTTTTTGTTTATTTGCTTGCTTTATACTCTTGAACTGTGGTTTGGTCTTGATTTGTATGTAGTCTGATTCATTTCTTCTGATTCTTCCCTCTTAGAGTAAAAAAGTTTTTACTTGTTTTTTTTTTTTTATTATTTTAAAGAAGTCTACATTTAAGATTTTAAAATTTTATAAATATTTTTTAGTCTTAGAAAAATTGAGAGGTATAGGGAGATTTTGATATTTTAAGCAAACTTTGGACTTCAAAGACAACTGGATATTTTAAAGAGACTAAATTTATAAAGTGTTTTAAAATTTAAACACTGTAGAATTAAAGAGTTTGAATGCCTTATATTGTGTGATTAATATTAATATGTTTTATCTTGGGGATAAATGAAAATGGAAAGATTCTAGTTTAATAGTGATGACTTTGTGTGTCAAGCTGAAGAAGGGTCAGAGGTCAACTATGCTGGTGAGTTTTATGTCAACTTGACACAGATTAGAGACGTTTGGGGAAAGGAAACTGTGTACAAGCCTATGAGGTATTGCATTGTTTGATATATAATGTGAAAGGGCCCAACTCACTGTCGATGCTGCCACCTTTGGGCTGGTGTTCTCTATTTCTCTGATAAAATGAGCTAGAAAGGCCAGGAGGGGCAAGTGAGTAACATTTCTTTCATGGTCACTGTTTGAGTTCCTAATTCCAGGTTTCTGCCTGTGTTCATGCCCTAAGTTCCCTCTGTGATCCTAGAGTTTTAAAATAAATTAGACTCTTTCCTTCCCAAGTTCTTTATGGTCATGGTCTTTATTGCAGTAAGAGAAAGCCTAAGACACAGGGTTCAAAGCTTGGTGGGACCATTGACGACATTTCTCACCCAGGAGCCAGCATAGCACAACAGTAAGTTCTTTTTGTCTATGGTGGTTGACAATATAAGCCTTTCCTGTCTTGGGGGAAACTGGGATATCCATGAGCAACAATTCATGAGGCAATATCCCACACAAGACTCTGGAGCCTTTTGTTTAATATTTTATGACTCCTAGGAGCCTTTTTACGTGATCAATGCAAGGTATTTTCAATTAAAATGTTTTAATTTATATTTATTAGTTGGCTTACAAAATATGATGTCAATATTGCTTTTCAATGTTTTATTTCATTACAGTTAACCACATTTCTTTTTATGTTTTCAGTTCTCTGAACACTATCCCTACTTCATCCTTTCCATCCCAATTTCTATTTTTATGTTACTGACTTCTACTACAGTTTTCTCGGCCTCTATGGGTACTGTCAGTTAAAAAGGCAAATCTAAATTTTTAAAATAATTATTTTGTTATTGCTGCTGATGGTGTTTGCATGACTTTCAAATAGATGAAAAGCATCATTATTTAATTTTTAACTTTTTGGTATGAATTTATATGCATGCGTACGATGTATTTTGTTAAGTTCTCCCTTCCATTCTTACTCAGGGCCCCCAACTTTCCTCCTGTGATTTAAAAACACCCTTATATAATGTTAATTCAGTTTTCCTCCTTTGTGTATATTCCAGATGACTAAAATATTAAGTTTTAGATTTTAAATAATTCTATTTGTATGAATATTTTTGTATTTATCTTTAAAGCTATATATATATTTGGTTACTTCTTTTTATCTACAATACATTATTCCATTGTTGTAAGCAACAAATAGGTGTTGTTGTTTTTTTAATTTGAGGGGATTAATTAACTTGTTTTTAGGGTTCTACTCTCCTAAGTCCTCTAAAGGGATGATAACAATTTGTGTTTTGTCAGCATATATTTATAACAGGGTGGGAATGTGTTGATGTTCCTTGTGCTGCTTTATTCATTTTCAAAGTATCAAGACAATTTGTGGAGTTGCTATCTAGTTGTTGCTTTACACCTAATGCCAGTTAGATCACATTTCTGAAGAGGCTGCTTTTTTAAAATTGTGTTTCTTTTAATATTATTTTCCCCTTCAAGTTGTGATCATCATTTATTTTATTTCAGCTGTGAATACCTGCTTACAATGGATTTGTGTTGTGTGCGTGCATATGTGTATCTATGTTTATGTGAGGGCATGGGTATCTATAATGTGTACATCTGAGGCTGACGTCCAGTGTTCCCCTCAATTGCTTTTTACCTTCTAGATTCAAATGCAAGTCTCATAGAAACTAAAGCTAGAAATTTTGGCTAGTCTGACTAGCCAGCTTGTTCTTTTTATTCCCAATTGATCTCAGCCATCATATCCACCAACATTTGCATAGATCCTGGGATCCAAACCTCAGCATTCACTCTTGTAAAGACAGCACTTTAGCTGCAGAGAAATCTCTGTATCCAGATTATATTTCTCAGTGTCTTTCATTAGTGAAAATATAAACTGTAGATTATTTGCTAAAAAAAGACACTTTTGCCCTCGTTACTCTATATTTACTTCAAAAATAGCATTAAAGGTAATACTCAAATACTGAGAAAATTGATCTTAAGGTTCTTTGGTTGGCCCATGATTCATGATCTTCCCATTTTAAGTTGATCAGTGAGAGGATTGGGATTACTACTGTGCATGCTCATTTCTAGCTATAAAGGCAAATGAAACTACAAATAATAAAAACAATTCCCACTTGTCTCTAAATTATCTTCTCTCTTTCATACTAAAGCTAATGTACTTATTATTCTTTGTGGCAATTGATTACTTCAGATCTGATTATTTTCTGCTTTCATTGTGCTATTTTGCTATAAAAACCACTTTAATCAGTGACAATATTTTGTTTTTGTTTTAACATGTTTTACATCACTACAAAAAGGATACATTAGTTGTAGAAATGATCAAAAGGCGCATAAAACAACTATTAAAATACACAAAGTATAACAACAAATGGATGATTATAATAAATTTTATATTCATGTTCTAATTATTTTATCTATTAAAACTGTACAGTATATTCATTTTCACACTTGAAATCTGCTTGAATTGTGTCAGATTTTTGATTTAATAACTTGTGTGTAATTGCAATTATTTGTTCCAAGTTGCCAGATACTAAATATCAATTTATAAAGATAATAAAATTAAAATAAATACATTAGTATTTTTCAAGGTTTATTATTATTATTAAATACTATATGTAGAAGTAAAATTTTTGTATAAAGAGAACTATTAATGCTCCATATATCCTTGAAAGATATACATTATATAAAATTATACTTAAATTACTGCTGGAATTGTTCAGTGGTGAGATGCTTTTCTCCTAACCACAAAGTCTTGGGTACAATCTTCAGCCCTACAAACAAAAATCATGAATATTACTACCAGCTTGGTAGCTAATAACTAACTGTTAACATAATGAAAGAGGCATCTAACATCAATAATTGAAAAAAAAAAAAGTCCCTGTGTCAGGCAGAGAAGTGACATTCATCTCCAGAATTTTAAAATCCACAAATATAAGTTGCCATTTGCCCTGAAGGTGTTGGAGGTGCTGAGCACAGAGCCAAGTTCATAGCAAAGGCTGTCATTTTAAATCTTTGATGTCCTTTCTACACACTTCAAACCACTTGTATCTACAGCAACACAGTCCTGGCCTTCAACTCCAGCAAAGACCGTCCTCCTCCTTTATGTGGATGCTGAGACTCATTATTTGTAGACAATCAGCAACTCCCACCTTCTCTCCCTTTAGGCGAATAGCTTTGCTTTGAAACAGCATTTCATGTTTGCATTTGGTTGAAAAGCCTGAGAAGCCTCAGAAAGGAAAAGCAAATGAATATATAATACACAAAGTAAAAAGAGGAAGAGAATGTGAAATCAGATCCTGTAGAATTTATTTTCAGTCTTTAAGTCAGAGAGACACAGACATACCACCCATGTTTGCAGTTCACAAACTCAGAAACTCAAAGATGGTTCTGAGTATGAAAGTTACTGAGCTACACTAAGACAGAATGTAGATGCCTGTCATTTGCATAAATGACTTTTCTATTTTGGAAACCCACCAATATATGAATATTTAGTCATGACCTTGGTTTAAACCTTCTCTGTCTATAGATACAATTGAGATTACAAAAAGAAGCACATTTATTAGCCTCATCTGCTGAAATCATATGGCAGAATACCCTTTAATCTTTTTTTTTTTAAGACTCCTGTAAGAATTAGCATCCTCATCTTTAACCAAAGAATTTGAGCTGCTTCATGCTCAGTAAATTACCAAAAATCCACTCTATTTTTCCCAGTATCTTTTAAGAGACATGAGTTATGCATTAGTACATAGTGGAGTAATTACTTCTAAGAGTATATTGGAAAAATACACCAGAAAATGTAATTATGGAATTGTTTGTAATGAGAACAATTGGAAACCATTTAAATAAACATCCATATGACACTGCTAAATAAAATATAAGATATTTATGAACTGGAACCTTGTTCTGAAATAAAAGTGAATGAATTGGAATTTTATGCATCAATATGACAGAATTATTTTATTTACTAAAATTGCAAGATACTGAATGATTCATGTTGTATGATAGTTATATAATGTTTGAGAACATGAAAGACTATTGCAAACAAAAAATATAGCTTCATAAATGAGTAACAGCATAATAAACATTTGTAAGAATGGAACAGAAAAAATTTAGAGGAGTTATTACTTTTGCATTGGGTAAAGGCAATAGAATCTGAGAGAAATTAGAGAGGAAACCTCAATTCTGTTTAAACAGTCATGAAGAGAGTGGTAAAAAGTTACAATTTTATTTAGGAGGGCTGTGACATTCTAATGCTTAGGCTATTGTTTCAAAATAATTGTGTATATAAATGACTATAAATCAAGATATGAGTACAAACACTATTTTCAAATACTACAGTCAGCACCTCAATCACTTTTATTCAATATACTTCAGAATTTATATGACTTAGTTCTACAACGAATAAAATAGATCAGACTCAGTGGAAATTAAAGACAATAAAAAGCAGATGAATTCATGTGTATACCCCTGACAAACAAAATAGAATGTCCAGAATATGTTTGATTGTGTTTGTTACATAGTGCATTTTGAAATGATTGGTTTGAAAAACAGCCACTCAACCTTTAAAACCATATTTATATATATATATATATATATATATATATATATATATATATATATATATATATATCAATGATATTTTAAGGGATACAAAGAACTGATTTCACTTTAACCTATTTCTTTAAAAAGATATGAAGATAATGACTAAAAGAGTAATGTTGCAGTACAAACATACCTCTAACTTGTTTTCCTGATACATGGGAAAGATGTTGGCTTTGTGCTTCTTTGAGCTTCTCTTCTTCCTGCCTGTCTTCCCTTTCCCTGCAAATTCCGTCACTGATATTAGAACCCGCACTTTTAGAATTCTATAACTGGCTAAGAACTAAGTTCTCCGTTGTGACTATGTCGTACAATCAGTCTCTGTTCCATATATGAAGCCTAAAGCTAGGTTACATCAAATAACAATTCCCAGTGTGAAGCCTTAATGTGGCTAAGACAGGACATGAATTATAGTGGACAAATTTTAGCTCAAGTCCTTTACTTACAAGATAATCTTATTAGCATCTATGAGAATTACTCAAAATCTGAGTTATAGGCCCAACTTTCTTGTGATTGTTTACTTTATGTTACTTGTTGGGGTCCGTACTTGTTAGAGTTAAATAATAGAACAGGCAACTATATCTGGTTCTTCCATAATATGACCTTCTGGGTTTCTCTTGACCATTATAACAGCATTTCTGGTACTAATGACTTAGGCTAATCTTTTCCTTCAATTTTGGTGGTCTATTTCTGTTTCTGTGTGATGAACATCTTACTTCACAACTCAACACTTACCTGTGGATTCTGACATTTAGGTGAATATATTCATACTAGAAAGTCTTTGTTACAACCTAAAGGTATCCACTCAAACTGAGTGAAATAAGGAACTGGTGATTAGGTAGCCCAGTGGTTGGTTCTTCCGTATTATGAGGCCCAGCACTAAATATATATATAAAGAAAATTAAATCTAAACATCTAGGTCTGTTGTAAACAGTAGTTTATAATCTGCAAAAGAGCCAGTGCAAACATGAAGCCCAAGACTTTAGTTTCTTTCCCTCCACCTGTGAATTCAACCTAATCATAAAGGGTCTTTATTATCACTCTATATTCATATTTAAGGCTGCTGAAATAAACTTCTTAGGAACATTTGAGGATCTTTTATGAACTTGGGTATTCAAGAAGCTTATAGCATTGAAGGAGAAGAAAACTGAAAATCAGGTCATTGTACTTTCTGTTGAGAATTGCTTTTCGGTACCAAGTTGACAACTTAATTCTGTCCTTTAAGCTGACTGAAAGTTCCTAGACTGTCCCCAGGCTGTGGCCATTCTTTCCTTGGCCAGGCTAAACTGCCTCTGCCTGTCTTTGTGTGGTCTCTCTGTAGTTGCCCCCAAAGAGAAAACCTGGAGAATTGAGGATGGTTTTCAATAGTTTCTGCAGAAAAAAAATAATATATATATATATCTCAAATGGTGAATTTTTAGCCAAATACTACACTTGCCCATTTTTTTAAATTTAAAAGTTGTTTTTAACATGCTGACCACTGTTCCCCCTCCCTCTTCTCTTTCCAGTCATTCACCAGCTGCCAGCATCCCCACTCCCACCCCACTATCCATTCCTCAGAGATGGTAAGGTTCCCCGGGGTAGGTCAATGCAGTCTGACTTATCCAGTTAATATAGGACCAAGCCCATCACCCCAGTATTGAGGCTGACTGGGGTTCCTTTTTAAAGAGTGGGCTCCAAAAAGCCAGTTCATACACTAGAAATAAATTCTGATCCCACTAAGAGAGATCCTACAAATTGCCCCCACCATTCAACTCTCATCCACATTCAGAGGGCCTCGTTCAGTTCAGTCTCATGCAGGTCCCTCGGCTATCAGTTCAGAGTCAGTGAGCTCCCGGTAGCTCAGGTCAGCTGTCTCTGTGAGTTTCCTCATCATGATCTTGACCTCTGTTCTCATATAATCTCTTCTCCTCTTCTCCCTCTCTTCAGTAGGGCTGGTAGATCGACCCAGTGCTTAGCTGTGGATCTCTGCATCTTTTTCCATCAGTTGCTGGATAAAGGTTCTATAACGACAATTTAGTGTGGTCATCAGTTTGATTACAGGGGAAGGCCAGTTTAGCACCCTCTCCATTATTGCTTGGAATCTTAGCTAGGGTCTGATGTGGGAATGCCTTTTTGTATACTGTGAATCTCAATCTTTAAATAAAAGAGCTGTTTTGGGCCATGACAGGCACCATAGAAGAAGTAGGAGGGGGACTCAGAATAGGTAGGAGAAGCGGGGCAGAGTCAGAGGCAGATCGAGCAGAGGCCCAAAGGAGCAACATGTAGGAGCACAGGTGAGCCACAGGCCACGTGGCAGACAGATTAATAGAAATGGGTTGATTTAAGATGTAAGAGCTAGCAGCAATGTGCCTGAGCCATAGGCCAAACAGCATGAAGTTAATATAAGCGTCTGAGTCATTTCTGGGGCCTGAGCGGCGGGCGGCTGGCGGCTAAGCAGTCTCAGGCAGCAGGTCTGTGGGTCTCGGACCTCTGGCTGCCTGAGACCCAGAAACCCCCACTACTACAAGGGTCTTCTTTGTGGGTTCGTGCATATTTCCCTAGTACAAGGTTTCTCTCTAATTCCATAGTGATTCCCTCTACTAAGATATCTATTTCATTGTTCTCCCTCTCTGTTCCTACCCCAACTCGAACATTCTATTTCATTATATTCTCTTCCCACTTTTTCTTACCTCCTTTCCCTTATGGTCCCTATTTTTCAGGAGAACTTATATATTTCCCCCTCCCAGAGGGGTTCAAGGAGGTCTCTTTTAGGTTCATCCTTATTACCTAACTGCTCAGTGGTTGTAGATTATAATCTGGTTATTCTTTGCTTTATGTCTAAAATCCACTTATGAGTAAGTAGAGACTGGGTCGGTAACAGTGTGTTACTTCACCCAGGCTGAGTTTTCTACTTTCATCCATTTGCCTGCCAACTCCATGATGTGTGTGTGTGTGCATTTTCTACTGAGTAGTGCTCCACTGTAGGAGTATACCACATTTTCAGTTGAGAGACATCTAGGTTTTTTTCCAGGTTCTGGCTATTACAAATAATGCTGCTGTGAACATAGTTGAGCTAATGTCCTGTGGTTAAAACGTGCATTATTTGAGTTTATGACCAATAGTGGTATTGTGGATCAATAGATTGATTCCCAGTTTTCTGAGAAACTACCATATTGATTTCCATAGTGGCTGTACAAGTTTACATTTCCACTAGCAATGGAGAAGTGTTCCCCTTGCTCCATATCCCCATCCAGTGTAGGCCATTATCAGTGCTTTTGTTCTTAGCAATTCTGATATGTGCCTGCCTAATTTTACCTGTCATCTAACAGTCAGATGCCATACATTATGAAACAAAAAACTTGTTACACTTTCCACCTCTCTTAATCCAGAGGCTGAGCTTCCCTGATCTGGAAGTTTGGAGGTCTTTGCAGGTCTAAGCACTTAAGTAGTTGGATATTTTGATAAGATATGTTCAACTGCTCATACATATAAAAATAAACCCTACAAATGAAAGTAACTTAAAATAATGTTTCAATATTCATAAACACTTTGATATCCATAATCAGTGACCATGCGGACACTTTGAAACGGAAGTCCCTGCCATGTTTATTGTTATAACTTCAGAAGAAATCATGAAGAAAATAGAGGTACTGAGTTACTCAGTTCCTTTTTATAAGCAACCACTGAGGTTTTCTCAATTCTAAATTCCTTTAAGGGAATCCCTATATTTCCTCATTCTTTATGCATATCCAATGTCAAAAAATTTTTAAAAAATACATTTATTTCAAGCAATAAAATAGTTAAATATGATTTATAATAGACTTTTTCATCTATCATGGCCTTATAAATCAACTGTTTCTTAATCAAACAAAACCCATCTGCAGTTTTTACTTAGTTCTTGGCACTAGTCCAAGATCCTCACAGCTGAGATTTCTGGACTGACTCTACTAGTACACTGACTAACTCTTGCATTTTGAATAATTGTACTTACTTCTACTTTTTTTGCTAGGATTCTTTTTGGTACAATGACTAGCTGGAGAATAATTGAGGTCACATTTCATTATAATATATTAATTGTACAATGTAAAGGGTTTATTATGATATTTTCATATACACAATTGTGCACTTTGATCATATTCACCCTCTCATACTCAGTTATCTTTCCTTGACCTTATCACTAGTCCCCTCCCTTTGTGCACACATTCTAGTCCCACATTCATATATTTTTGTTTAAAAAAATATAGATGCCATGCATCAGAGAATACAGGATATTTATGCTTAACAGAGTGATATGCAGTCCTATCTGGTTTTTCCTGAAAAGGAAACAATTTCTTTCTCTTTTTTAGCTGAATAACACGCTATTATCTCTATTTACAACATTTTCAATGAACATCTATACTGACTCTTTACCTTGGCTTGTGTGAATGGTGCTGCAACAAACAGAGCCATTCCCGTATATGTGTTGAGTGCTGATTTAGATTCTTTCACCAACATGTCATTAGAGATATAGCTAAAGAACATCGTAATTACATTTTAGTTTGTTTTATTTTTTAATTTTTGTATAGTTTTCAGACTATAGTAAACTACATCATTAATTCTCTCCATTCCCTCCCTTCAAACTCTCCCAAGTACCTTCTCCCCTTACTCTCTTTCAATTTATGACCTTCACAGAGATTTCTCCATTGTCTATACTGATTTACAAATTTTTGTGAAGGACACTCCTTTCTATCAAGACCCTCTACTTCACAGAAAAGCACATACAAAAATTAACCCTGATTATTTATTAAAATTGCTAAAATGATTCTTTCAGATTTTCCAAAATTCTCAGTAAATGCTGTTGTAAGGAATTACAGTTCAGATATTATTACAACCTTAGTAACTTCAGTCTTTGTAACATTTTGTCAAGCTTATATGCATTTACATTGATAACTTCAAAGGTGTATTTAATAAATATTTATTACATTGCTATGTTTTATAAATAAACTGAAATTCAGACTCAGTATGATAGGCTAAGTCTGAATGTTGTTGGACAGAAATACTAAACTTTGTTTAGTTTTATTTTAATTTTTTCATAATAGATTTCAGTATTTAAAGTTTTAATATAATTTTAAAGCAGTGGTAGTAAGTGTAAACAGTATAATAAGTCTCTCATTTGAGCAAAAAATGCCACAGTTTGTGGCTGCTCGCCAAGACATCCTGAGTCACAGGGTGGGCAAGTAATTGGGTTGATGGTTAAACGTAACTGTGGCACTTGCTGTGAACTGACACTAGTGTTCTGTGTGTGCCCTTTGTTGACAGAGCCAAGAAGCCTTCTCTCTACCACATACAATTATCAGCACTAGCTGTACATTTAGTTCTTTCACTTGGGAAAGGCTTGGAATAGTTTTTATTTGAAGCCACTTACAATGAAGGACTCTGGCTAGTTTTGCTGTCAAACTTCTGGCTTCTGATTAGAAAAGGCAGGTAGGAACCCAAAGAAATGGTGAAACGAAGAAGAATCACATAGGAAAATAGCATTAGAATTAAGCTTCAGGATCAGGAAAGAAAGCTCACTATTGGTCAGCGGGATAAATAAGTGAGAAGTCACAGTAAAGAACAGCAGTCTTCTCACTTTCCGCAAGAGAAACTAATTAGATGTGATAGTCCTGTACCAAATAATTTTGCATACTAATTTTGATATCTGTGCTTGGAAATTAAAATGATAGAAGAGCTATGGGATGGGGATAGGGACTTGTTTTTGTATCCTCTGTGATTTCTGAAATTTTCATTAAGGCAAATTCCATGTGGATATTAGAACAATTCCTGTCTTTAGACCTACAAAACGCTGTTTGATATACGCAATAGTCTTTGGGAAATGACTGTAAGTCTCACCAGGTGTGAATTCATCGTGAAGACATTGAGACTATTGTGACTCACTGGGGGAAAAAATGATAATTATAACCCTGACATAGATGCTGTTTGAGCTCTCTCCACGTCTACTCCTTTATTCTGCCCTCACCCTGAAGCTGCCTTTCTGGGTAAAGCTGGTAGATCCAGAAGGGATGTGACAATGGGCTTTTCTTGGCATATGATGCACACGAAGCAAATTGCTGAAGAGTAAAAGCAAATTTTCACAGAACCTCTGGTGACTGGAAAAGGGACGGGGTGTCTTAGGATCTCCCAAATTTGGCGGGGTCGGGGGGCGGGGGGCGAACCTTCACTGTTAAATACTGATTTTCTTTAGCAAATCGGCCACTATTAGATGGAAAAAATATGGGGAAATTTTGTAAATATAGCCCTTCTTCCCCCACTGCCAGTATTGCTGTTTGTTTGGGGTGGGTTTGTAACAGGCTCTCCCCAAGTAGTATTGCTGCCCTTGAACTCTCTAAGATCCTCCTACCCCTCACTCCTGAGTGATGAAATTAAAGTTATTTTACCCGTGCCAGGCATTTAGTTTGTTTTTAATTGTTATGTATTTATTTTTCTTTACTCCATGTGCTTTAAAGCTGGTTGAGTGTCATATTTCTGATAAATTTGCCTTCTCAACTTTTCTGTTTCTCCAATAGCCTTTATTGACAATCCTTGTACTTCCTGTGCTCATTGTTACTAACCTAAAATAGTGTGCACATACATTTTTGCAGCTGATGGAAGTATTTCAAAGAACATTACAGGGAAGGACATCCATGTTCAAAGATATGAGCCAGGACATTCTAAACTGGATGGTACTTCGACATGAACAACTGTTGAGTGAAGGGAAAAGTGGAATAACACTAATAAAACACCATAATAACTCACACTAATTCAAAAAATGTAGGCCAATGGTTAAAAAGAGCAACTTTCACTACAGGCGTATTGTAACAGGAATGGATGGAAAATAGCCTGGATAAATGGTGCACAGTTTAGAAGCATTTACTACTCTCACGGAGTATAAGAGTAGAATTCCTATGCTGACATGGGAGCTCACACAATATCTGTGATATTTTCAGGCATCCAAGCTCATCTTCAGGCTTCTACATAATACTGTAACATTTGCTAAACACATTCTTCAGAAATCTCTTTATATTCTTTTACATAAAGAAATCATATTTTAAAAAGAAAAAAGACAATAACTACCTAAAATATTGAATATAATTAACAATTTGAAGAATGCAAGTTACAGAACCAAAATACAAAACTAGACATCTATTAAAATATCTAAGTGTGTGTGTCATCATGTAAACACACACATGGATATTATTATACATATATATTAAATAATGGCAACAGGAATACTGGTGAGGGCACATACAATTCACTCATATTTTATTCATGATTATTTAAAATGCATCAAACACTCAGGAACATTTCTTAAATAATTAAAAATGAAATTACCATATGACCCAACAGTTATAGTTATGGAAAACTTAACCCAATGAAACATACACTTAAATTCCATCAAAAACTTTGTTCCTGATATTTTATAGTGACCAATATCAGATATTCAACTTATTAGCTCTAAAATCATCTATCTTTTAATGAATCTAATATAGAATTAATTGTTTTAATGGCCACACCAGGGGGTGCTATTAAACAATAAGAATTAACATTGTTTCAGATATACCTAATTATTGCTCATTGTTTAAAAATTATACTTTAAAAAGATATTTTAGGCAGGCAGTAGTATCATATTCCTTTTGTTGCTGAAAATACAAAGTAAAAGGTATCAGAGAAGAAACCTGTTTGATACACTGTCAGTCTTTTTTACAGTGTATGTATTGAGCAAAAACATTCTGCGTATATGCTTAAATTGCACAGTGTCAGAAATTTGAATATAATGTCATTAAGCATCAAATATGTCAAGCCACACCATGGGGATATTATACCCAAGTAAATTCTTTATAATATTGTGCTTTTTTTTGGGGGGGGGTTACCTAATACAGATAAGTTGTTTTAAAGCTGGAGCCAGAGAGTCATTACAGTATAGTGATGGCCAATTCCAAGGTCAGTGAAAATGTTTATGGTAAAATACAAAGACTAAAAAATTATATTTAATGATACTGAATCTGATTAAGGAAAAGTTCTTGGTCTCTGATTAATCTTCAAGTTAAATATCTGGGAGACAAGAAGACCAACAATAATTAAATTTAGAGCAGCTGTAGGAAGTCCCAGCATGAAGAAACTAATTTAGGCCATAGTAAAATATGTACTTCTCAAATGTCCAAGCTGTACTTCAGGGCTATATTTTCTCTAGTTGTCGTGGAGAAAATCAAGTATATTGTTATCCCCTTTTGTTACAGTAACGTTTACATATTATAGCAAAATGAGTTCTCCTTGTGTCTCTGCCTCTGTCTGTCTGTCTATAATCTCTCTCTCTCTCTCTCTCTCTCTCTCTCTCTCTCTCTCTCTGTGTGTGTGTGTGTGTGTGTGTGTGTGTGTGTGTGTGCGTGCCCATCTATGCATCTATCTATCTATCTATCTATCTATCTATCTATCCATCTATCTATCTGTATGTCTTCTCTCTATCACCTATACATCTCTATATATCATCTGTCTGTCCATCATCTATTGCTATCTCTTTCACCTAGTCCTTCTTCTTCACTTCTCACAACACACCAGTTAGATTTTAGAGCAAGGCTATCATTTAAAAAAATATTCATTGCCAATTGGAAGGTCACATTAATGTTCCAGTAGACTGCACACTAGGTAATACAAAACAGTACCTAGAAGTGATTGCTGCACCTGTAAAGAATTGAGTCAACAGTCATTCCCAGCCCAAGCCTGTAAGCTACCAATGCTGATCTCAGATGGGGACTTATATATGAATGTTTCATCACCAAGAGATGACTATTTGAGAAGAATTAAGTATAGCCTTAATGGACTAGGTGTGAACTTTCTGAAGGAAGTTTGTCACTGAAATGAGCTTTTAAAAACCCAGATCAGGCCCAGTGTATCTTTCTCAGCCCAAGGATCAGGATGTAGTTCTCAGGTTCTGCTTTAGCTCCTGCTTGGATGCCACCATTCACCCTGCATGATAATAGTGGACTAAATCTCCAAAATTCTAAGCAAGCCCAAATTAATTGCTTTAACTTGTAAGAGCTGCCTTAGTTGTGAAGTCATTTCATAGCAAGAGAATGATGACTAAGCCACTTATATTTTTGGAAATTATTGGATTATTGGAAATTAACACTACGTCACTGAGCCTATTCATCATCTTCTGTTAAAATAATGATATCAATGTCTATGCTTTATAGATGTTATATGAATTAAATATGTGAATATCATAAAATATGTTTAAGACATGTGTACTATAAATATTCTGTCTTTTTATGTATTTGTTTTCCTGAAAGTTTTTGAATATTTAGATAGAAAATGTGGACTTTAGTGTGAGGAAGTTGGAATTTCCTGAGGATTGAGTCTAGAGGGAACAGACAGGGTAGTAAAGGTCCACAGTCAGCCTACCTGACCATGCTTATGCTTCACAGAACATTGAAATCTAAGCCATCTCATCTCCTCACTGTGATAACCAGTCAAATTAATAAACATATATTTCTCAATTCTAAGTCAGGTGTATGTATCTTGGAGTCCAAGTGCTTTTTCTTTGTCATAGATATTGCATTTCAATTTGGTACTGATATAGTACAGTATGATATTTTAAAATGTGTACTTATTTCTCACGTTCAGATTTTCTTCCCAATCTGTAATAATGGGCTCTTTCATCCATGAGAAGAAGCACCCTCAGGTTTAGCAAACAGTATTTAATATACTCTTGTTTTGGCACTATTTGTTTTCATGGATTTTTTTTTTTTACTTTTAATTTGTCTGAAATATGTGTTTAGATATTTATCTAAAGGGTGATATTTTCTTTAATATACTTAAAAATAAAAGTACTTACATTAATTTTACCATTGACTCTTTTTCAGAAATGAAGCAAATGTGCTCACAGATCACATACTATGACAAAGGGAACTCAATAGCAGCTGTGTCTTATACTTCTTGATCCTAAATGCATCCCATGAACCAGAGTGTTTTCATCTTTAGATAGGAGTGTTAGATAATTTTCTTTTTCAATACCATAAAACTCACTTTGTTTATTTTGCATTAAATTAGTATTTTTTTGTTTGATTACATATACAGAGAGAGGAAGGAGAAACAATGCAGCTCAAGGACCCAGAAAATATTTTCAACAAAAATCATTGATCAAAGGAGATGCCTATAAAGATACAGAAGACCAAATAGATTGGACAAGAAAAGCAAGTCTATCTATTAATCTATTATATATTAATCAAACACTAAACATAAATAAAGAATATTAAAAGTATCAAGGAAAAATGATCAAGTAACATAAATGTAGACCTATTACAATTATATCTGACTTTTCAATGGAAACTCTAAAGGCCAGAGGAACATCCTAAAGACTCTAAAAGACCACAGATGCCATTCCAGACTACTATACTCCCAAAAAACTTTCAATAGCTATAGATGGAAAAACAATCCATGATAAATTCAATTTCAAATAATATTCATCTAAAAATCCATCCAGACAGAAGGTGCTAGAAGAAAAATTTCATCCCAAGGAGCTTAAAATCAACCACACCAACACAGAAAATAAAGCATCTCACAGGAAAATAAAAGATGGAAAGCAGAAGCATACATTTAGACACATACATATATATGTACACCACCACCACCACCAACAATGACCAAATAACAGTAATCAACAATCATTTATCATGGATATCTCTCAATATCTATGGTCCAGATCCCAATAACATAGCACAGCCTAATAGAATGGCTGTGCAAACAATATACATTCTTCTGCTACATTCAAGAAATACACAGCAACATCAAGAGTTATATTACCTTGAGGTAAAAGGTTGGAAAAAGAAATTCCATGCAACTGGATCTATGAAGGAAGATGTTGAAGACATTGTAATATTAAACAAAATAGACTTCCAACCAAAACTAAACTAAAGAGAAGAACAATAACTCTACATAATAGTCATAGGAAAAATCCAACAAGTTTGTATTTAAATTCTTCATATCTATCTCCCAAACACAGGGCATCCACGTCCAGAAGAAAAAGGCTCAAATCACATATTGACACCTCCCACATTGATAGCATTGATAGCAGAAACCTTTAGTATCATATTTTTACATATAGAAAGCCCCCCCCAAAAAAACTAAACAGAGAAATATTCGAGCTAACAGATGTTATAAACAAAATGGACCCAACAGATATTTATAGAACATTTCACCAAAACACAAAAGAATCAACCAACCCTCTTGGTATCTCTCATGAAACTTTCTCCAGTGTTTACCATATACTTGGAAAACAAGTGTGTCTCAACAGATACAAAAAAATGAAAGAATCTCTTGCATCCTACAGCTGGATATCAACAAGCAGAAGCAACTGAAAGCTTACAAACACATGAGAACTGAATATGTCTCTGAGCATCAGTGAAATGATCACTAACTCAATGAAAATGGATTTACAACATAGCCAAATTTATGGGAAACAATGAAAACACTTCAAATAGAAAACTTAATAGCACTAAGTATCTACATTTTTAAGAAACACCAGAAAAAAGAATAAAAAGAAAAGAGAAAAAAAATTTAAAAAAATGTAATCACACTCAAGAGGAATAAACTTCAAGAAATAATCAAACAGATGGCTGAAATCAATAAAACAGAAACAAAGAGAACAACACAAAGAATAAAAAAACAAAAAAGTTTCTTTGAGAAAATCAAAATGATAGACAAACCATTATCAAAACTAGAAGATAGAGAGATTATCCTAATTAATAAAATTAGAATGGAAAGAATAACATGACAATAGACACTGAGAAAATGCAGATAATCATAGGGAAATATTTTTTAAACTGTACTCAACAAAATTGGATTATTGTAAATAAAAAAATTATTGATAGATGTCACTTATCAGAATTAAAACAAGATCTTATAAACCATTAGTATAAATCTATAAATCTTAATGAAATAGTAGCACCTCATCACTAAATCTCTCCAAACCATTAAAAAACCAAGTCCAGTTTTAGTGTATATTTATACCACATATTTAAATAAGTATTAATGCCAATACTCCTCAAATTATTCCACAAAATAGAGACAGAAGGAACATTTCCCAATTTACTGTATCAGACCACTGATAACCTGTTACCCAAAGCACATAAAGATTCAACATCAACAAAAAAGATAATTATAGAAGTTTCTCTTATGAACATAGTTTTGAAAATGCTCAATAAAATACTTGAAAACTGAAGACAAGAACACATCAAAACAATATCCAGTATCATTAAGTAGGCTTAATCTCAGAGATGCATGGATAGTACAACATACAAAGATCAGTAAATATATTACAACATATAAAGACACAGAAAGAAATAAGTTCCAATTTTATAACCTCATTAGACTCAGACAAAGCTTTTGACAAAATCCAACACCTCTTCATGATAAAAATCTCAGAAAGACCAGGAATAAAAGGGACAAATCTATACATAAATAGAGGCAATCTACAGCAAGCCTATATCCAGCATCAAATTAAATGGAGAGAAATTCAAAGCACTAATAAGGAACAAGATAAAGCTATCTACTCTGTGCATATCTTTTCAGTTGAGTACTTAAATTCCTAGCTGGAGCAGCAAGACAATGAAAGGAGACCAAGGAGATATAAATTGGAAAGGAGGAAGTCAAAGTATTATTATTTATATATTAGTATAATATATACTAATTAGTATATATAATAAGTGACCCTAAAAATTCTACTAGGAAACTTTTACAGCTGATAAACACCTTCAGTGAAGTGGCAGGAAACAAGATACAGATACTCAATAAGATCAGTAGCCCTCCTATATACAAATGACAAACTAGGTAAGAAATTAGAGAAACAACATCCTATACAATAGCCTTAAATTATATAAAGAAATTGGAGCAGACATCAGAGGTTGGAAAGGCTTTCATTCTTAGAATAAGTAAAATTAATATAGTTAAAACGATGTCCTACCAAATGCAACCTACAGAGTCAAGGCAATCCTCTTCAAATTTCCAACACAATTCTTTACACACCATGAAAGAATAATTCTCAACTTTATGAAAAAAAGGATAGTTAAAATAATCCTGAATGTACTACAGTGCTATATATACTTATATATAGTATAGTATATATAGCTGTAAAAATAGAGGATACAGAATCTGAAATGGCTCTTATAGAAAAAATGTCCACTGGAGGGAGTGGTTGCATTCTCTTGAGTTGTTGGCTGAGGTCCTAAGAGGATTTCCAAACAACCTAGAGTGAGAATTGGGCAGAGAGTTGCTCTCTGCAAACTGACAGAGGAGCTCCACCATTGGGGAGCAAAATGTACACATCTACACAATTTATTGAACATAGACGCATCTAGTTAGGGCCTTCATAGAGTCTTTGCCCATGCATTCTAATGTCTTTGGTATTGAAAGAGACTTTGCAGGCAACAGAAAGAAGAACCTGGACATTAGTCCAGCCTCAAAACCCTCAACATAGAGTCTTTCCTGCCTCCAAGACGTGTTGGATCAATTGTGGAGCAAAACTTGTGAGAGAAGCTAGCCAAAAGTCTGATCGAATTTGAGGCCCACTCCAGGAGAGGAAGCCCATGCCTAACAGTACTTGAGTGGCCAGGACCCCTAAAACTGGGTAGCAGAGGGACCTAATGTAGATCCAAACACAACTGGTCTTAAAAGAAAATCAAAACAAACAAAAATATAACCCGAAATACTTCCTATTGGTATCTTATCCAATCCTCATCAAAGGGCCTTCTTCCTGCAGCAGATAGGGACAGGTACAGAGACCCAGTCAGGCATCATGGGGAGAGAGAATTTGAATTGGAGGTCTCCATTGGGTCTCTTTCTCTGAGTTCGGGCAATCCTGTGGAAGAGAAGGCTGAAAGATTATAGGAACCAGAATGGATAGAAGACTCCAGGAGAACACAAAAACTGAATCAGTTAATTAATAATATCTGTTCACAAAGATGGAAGCTATCAATAGGGACCTCCTCCATGGGTCTGCACCAGGTCTTCTGCATATATATTTTGGGGTATAACTCGGTGCTTTTGTGGAAGTCCTAGCAGTGGAAAGGAGGAAGTAAGCAGGCCCACACCCCCAGCAAAACTCAGCTGGCTGGACACAGCTCCAAAGCCCCACCGCATTTTCAACCCACACCATCACCAAGTGACTTCTGGGACAACCAGAAACTCACAGAACCCCAGCCCCCAGGAGGTAGTATTTAGACAATAGTAAGATCCAGAATAAGAAGAGATAAGAGAACTGTATAATTGTGTGATATTCATATAGCTTTAAACCAATTTGTTTACATATTTCCAAGTATCTGATATATTTCAATAGAAACAACTATTTGAAAATTTATTTTACACTAAATGTCACATTTCTAGAGAGTTATGTTTTGTACATGTCTCCTAGGTTATATATTCCAAACAAATATTATCTATATATTTTAATGTCATAATCTACCCTGCATTAACAAAATTTCTTGAATTTTAATGTATGAAATATCTTTGAGGACAATACAAAAAGTTTATGTTGGTTACATGAGGGTGAATTTACTTGTATGTATATATGTGTGTGTATACACTATATGCATGTGTATAAATTGTACACACACACACACACACACACACACACACACACACACACACACACATATAATTTTATTGAGACAGGGTTTCTTTGTGTAGTCCTTCCTAAAACTAGTTCTGTAGACCAGACCAGGCTGGCCTGAAACTCACAAAGATCTGCCTGCCTCTGACTCCTGAGTGCTGGCAAGGTAAATATATTTTTAAACAAATAAAAATAAATTGTTTGTATATGTGTGTGTGTGTGCATGTGCATGTGCGTGTGCGTGTGTGTGTGTGTGTGTGTGTGTGTGTGTGTGTGTGTGCATGTGTGGTATGTGTTTTTCAATTAAAAACAACAACATTGTCTTGCCAAGCAAGCATTCTGTTGCACACCTGTACCACTGGCTCACAGAGAATTGAAATTGGAAGATGCTACCTGTAGACATACATTTTATAGTAAGATAAAGGCAAGATTTGACCAGAGTAAGAATTGGTCTAAAAATAACCACAACACAAAACCTAAAGACAGAAAATACCATAATTAATTTCACTATCTAAAAATTAAAATCAATTTTTACTGACATGACAATATTCTTAGCATCAATTCTGCATTGTTTTCCTGGCTCACTCAAAAACGATAATTGATTTGCTTGAAGTGAGTCAATGACAGTGTAAACAGAGAGCTTACTTTGATTTCTTGACCAATTAGTTTAGATTCTTAGCTTATTTGTGGGACATCCTCCCCTCCCACCGTTTGCAAAAATTGCTCAGGACTCTTCTATTTCCTTTGCACTCTATTATAAGATACTCCAAGGCTTCAACCAATATCCATATAACTGTACACTGACCACAAGGCATCACCAAAGATCCAAAGAACAGGTGCTCTTCAGACTTACACTGGCCACTCAAGTTTCCAGACATTCACACGACTAGTCTGTGAGTTTTATAGTCCTTAGAATTACCTAAATTTTTAGAACATTTCAATTCATCTATGTTTTCTTATCTCTTATTTTCTTTTTTATCCTTTATAAACCAGTCTACAATTACAAGGAGATCATGGATAATACCATTTGGGTCCTAATGCCTAGTAGTGTACTTCACATGAACATAAAGACAGAAACATATTTGCATTTCTTCCATTATCAGTGATCCATGGTAATTAGATCTTAAAGTGTCTCCACATGAAAACATTCACAGAACCTCCCTCCAATTAATAAACTGCACGTTCACATGGTCTTGACTGCATAAGAAGCGGTTTTTATAGAATTTATTTTATGTCTCTCCAATTTATTTTATATCCTTTCCAACTAAGATAGAGACTGAATTAAATGATCACAGACAAGGCCTGTGTGTGTGCTGTATTCACATATATGCACATAATACACAAACACACATACTGAACACCACCCTATATCTTCTCTTACAGATGTTGACGTAAAATATACATCACTTGGTTACTAAATGTTGTTGAGTAGTTACCTGTCTATATGTTTTATGATAGAAAAATTAAGACTGGAGTAAATGTGTGTACTATCAACTTATGAATTTATAATTTTCCTTTTGTCTTCTTGGGCATTAAAGTCCTCATTCTGTTACTGTGATGGCAAAGCACTCCTCAGGTCTGCGCATGAACGTAGGCTTGTAGATACAAATAATGCGCTGATTTTTCACATCTTTTATCTCTGATTCTGTTAGCCTAAGGAAGTATATAAATATGTCTAGTAGAAGATATCTGATTTTGGAACACTTTGGAGTATATGACCCTTTGATACATGAATATTACAAAATAAATAAGTGATAAAATCAAATTACTGTCTATGCTCTGCTTAAATTGAAAACATATTGTGAATATGTTTTACAACAACTATTTCAATATTTTTCATTTTACTTATAAGTATGCCATATTTTTTAGCCAAAATATTAAATATCTGCTTCTTTCTTATGCTGAAATTATACTGATGTACTTTAGGAAAGTAAATGCCTACTATGAAATAAACACACACACTAGAAATAATACTCATATAAACACACAAAATAAACTTTATAAAAAAATAAAATATAGCAGCAAAATATCTTCTTATGGGTAGAATGAATAATAAATAATTTGGTTAAAGTAAAACCATGTTTGAACAAATATAATTGCCAAAGCATGAACTAAAAGTAAGATTTACTTTTGGAATGTCCCTTTTCAAAAAATTTACTACAAAATTCCAACAATCTACTTCCGCTTAGGTTCTTTGGAGGAAAGCTGCTGGGGGAATTTTTGTCTTTTCATGTGAAGGGTCATGCAGTGGGCCATCTGATGTTAATCTTTGAGTTAGAGTGTAACACCTTAGAGTATTGTTTGTATCTATAATGCTCCGTTTGTTCCTCTCAACAAACATTAGACAAGTCAATAAGCATAGAAAAAGCCAATTCTGTCTCTAGCTCATTAGCATGCCTGAACTTATGGCTACTTCATTTTATTCCAGCAATTAAAATATGAATCAGACACATTGTCACCATGACTTTCTCCATGGGAGTCACATCCCTTATTCCCAGGTATAATAAGAAGGAGCAGTTGTTGTACTATTTCCTCCAGCAAAAGTTCCATTTGCATTTATTGAGCCATGAAATGCACCAAGCTACCTGACACATGGCAGTAAAACATTTTGTGTACTGTCAGTTGCAACTTGTTGATCAATTAACTTAGATAAAAAGATGTGCCTACATATGCTAGGTTAGTTCTCTACTAGAAAAATTGGCCTCTAAACTAAATTATATACATAGGTATGAAATATATATTATATAATATCTCTTACACATGTACACACACACACACACATATCCCCTCCCACTCACATATATTCATTTAGTTTCTACATGCTTGTCTGCCTTAAACAGTGACCAATATTTTCACTATGGACCAACCTTGTTTAATTAATTTACATCAGTAAAGTTCAAGCTCAATTTCTTTAAAGCAAGATTCCATCCAGCCAAGGACTTGAGTTTTCATTGAACATACTAGTCACCTTCTGCTGCTATCTTATTGGGCACAAAAATATCCTTCAATCTTCGAACTAAATACACATTTTCGGTCTGCACATTTTTCAATACATTCTTTTCATTGATTCAACATCATGCCATGATACAGGATTTATTAAGTTAGAAATCTAAATAAAAGCTTGAGTGCTTATGTTTCAGTAAAATAAATTTATTAAAATAAATTATTAAATAAATAGGTAAAACTTTCTTATGTGAATGATTGAAAAGAATAAACGCACTCATTTCTTTGCTCAGATTTTCCAGAACTCAGATGTGGATTTTGAGCTTTGTGCAATGGAACTTTATGGGATTTTGTTTCAAGTAGTTGCATTGATGAAGTCAAATGAGAGAGTGGAAGGAACTTTACAGACACACATCAGTGATTTCTCTCTGGAAATGGAGACTGAACACACTGACCTGTTGTAAGGGAGAACTGTACATACTCACATATATCACCAAGAGAATTTGAAGATTTTTATGTCATCTCCTCTTTCGTAATGGCAAAAGAACCTATGCTGAGACTTCCTACTTGAAACTGGGCAGCGATTTCAGTATAACAGAACTCGGTAACATTAGAAAAACTATTCCTGAGGAGAAACAAAACACATATCAACTCAATCCAGATAAGGAACCACAACAGAGAAAACGACCAAACCAAAGTATGAATTCCACCAAAGCCTACATGGTGAACCAGTGAGTTTATTGGGCTTCCTTATAGGTGGATAAGGAGTTACATACAGGAGCACAATGGATTCAAGCACATGCATCACCAAAGGCTACCTAGCAAGTGTGACAGTTCACAAAGCGGGAAACCTTGAGTATACTGCACAGCCTTCTTCCAGCTGAATAGGTTGAAGAGTGTCCTTTCTAAATGACTCCATTTACACAAACCCCTTCTAGAAAGCCAGTCTGGTTTGTTTCTCTCATAGCCTTCTTTGCAACTTGGCTTGTCTGAGAGTGATCCAGCATCCAGGCTTGTTTCCTCCAGGAGGAAGGAGTCTGGTAAATCTTGACAGTTTCAGAAACTTCTGGAGACTACTTTGAGTTGTTTACATTTCTGTTTAAGCAGCTTTCCTGCAAGGTGGAAGTATCAGTCTACTACACAAACTGTTACACAATGCCCTGGTTTTCAGTTCCTACCATCTATAGCAGGAATTCCAAGCATAGATAAAGATAAAGGAAGGCGGAGTGAAAGGAGATGCTGCAAGCAGCTACCCAAGTAAACAAGATGTAAAGAAATACAGGTAAGCACAAGCCATGTAACAACACACTAATTAATGAAAATGTATTTTGTTAAGTGTAGTGGGATTATGTTGTTACAATGTTAATAATTGTCCAGCATACTGGTTTAATACAAATGCTCATTGGCTGAAGGCAGACAAGGAGTGTGGGAGGGGCTACCAGACTAAGAAAACTCTAGAAACAGGAAGAGCAGAGCAGAGATGCCAGAGAGAAAACAGATGTGACACTAGCAGATGCAAAGGAAAAAAAAGACAACCATCCTGCTCTGAGAAAAGGATCCAAGCCACATTGCTAAACAGATTAATGGAAATAGAATGGGTTAAGATGAAGGAGCTAGCTAGCAATGTGTCTGAGCCATAAGCCAATCAGCATAAAAATTAACATGTCTCTCTCTCTCCCCCCCCCCCTGTGGGAATAGGATCTATGGGTCTGAACTACAGGTTGGACAGACCAGAAACTTCTTGCTACAGCTAAGTTGAAAGAGTTAACTGATAGTGAGCCTAAGCCATAAACAAAGCAATTTCTAATTAATATAAACCTTTGTGTAATTATTTTAAAAGCAGCAGCAGACTGCAGGTGGAAAGATTCCTCCAGACCACAGGTCCTGTGGGTAAGAAACTTCTGGCCACACGCATACAGGAAGTGCTACTATTCAGACCCTCGCCTTGGGGACCTGGCTAATAAACAAGCAATACCTTGGCTATTTCAGGGTTCTGACAACATCATGCCCTCCTTGCTACTAGGTCTCTCTGTGCATGTGCTACTTCCCTTCATAAAAGGGTAGACCTCTGCCCAATTTCTCCCGCTTTACTCCTAAGAGATCGAGTCTGCACCTTCTCTCCTTCCTCTTTGTCATGTCTTTTCTCTCTTCTTCTTCCTCTTCTCACTTCAGATCTCCTCTCTCTCTCTTAGCCCCACCCCCAACAAACCTCTTTACATGAGGGCTGCCTGAACAGTCTTTTTCTCTCTAAGGATCCCAACCACGATAATAATTGCATGCCATTTAAAAAATACAACAAACAAAAATTTATCTGTTACTTACACACTTGATGTTTATTTGATTCAATAAATTCGTTATTTTTCAAACATCTATGATCCAAACTTTGAATTATTTTTTGTCAAATCCATTACAATGCTCAGAGCTGCTCTTCCTCTAAAATGCACTACTGCCCTGCTATTCCAAAATTATGCACACTTTGCTTTAAGTAGCCCTGTACTAGAAAGAAGAATTAGAATTGGCGAATTAGCTAAATATTGATTATTTAGATGAAATTATTGTCTGACACTACTCTTAAAGAAACATGAAGAAAGGTTTACTCTCCCAAGATGAGAAACCTAATGGCAGACAAAAGAAAGGACATTGCAAAAACCAAAGTTGGTGAAGAAGTAAGCCTTTATTGGGATGACGAACAGGAGTGGGGGTAAGGTGTTAATTTACATGAGTGGGATTACTTAAATTTGGTTCAGTTCCAAGAGCTCGCCCCACATTAGCTAACAGACAGCTAATAAAAGTTAGAAACCTGGAATGTACTGCACAGCTTGCAGGTAGCTCAATGATTTAGATAATGTCTTTTTCTTGGCAGCTTGTCTAGTCCAGGAACGACCTTCAGAGTAACCATAAGAGGAAGAAGTGTTGCATCTCTGGTCAGTGTAGGAAGCTTATGAGACTGAATGAGTTCCTGATTGCCCAGGTCTTTGGAAGCCTTCCTTGAGAACTTCTAACATCTTTAGAAGGTTTCTTCTAAGTGTTAGAGTCTGGAGAAGGCCCATAGAAGGCCACTTCCACATATAGATTCAGCAAGAACATTTATTATTCCAGCATACTGAAGTCTGCCATCCCACACTTTCCTAAGGAAGTTAGGTCACATTAGATATGATTGGCTTAAATAAGCAGCAAGCATATTAGCGCATTCTAATTGGCTAGAACTAGCCAGAGGCTGGTCAGGGTGACATTTTTCATTTTAGGGGAGGCCTTAGAAAGTTCCTGACTTTATTTCATTTCCTCTTGAGTCGTTCTGTTTATGACTTAGGTCATCTGGCCGTCTCATCCTTGATGTTGGGGAGTTGGAGATTGTCCTTTATGTGTAGCTTTTTAAAAAACTGTCTGTTCCATTTCAAAAAACAGATACGGAGGCCCAGTTCTTAACTGAGTCATTAGGGCAGGCTGTCATAATATTTGCCAGCCCTCTCACTAAGAAAGAAATTGTTATGCTATAGTCACTCAAATATACATTAAATTATTAAAACTTAAAACATACCTGTTTATTAAAAATAAATAGATATAGTTGACAAAAAAGAATATGAATTATTGTGTCAAATTGTGTTTCCTTTGTGGTAATAATGAACTATTAATGAGTTTTAGTTTCAGGTTTCACATTATTCTACTCAAATTCTATTTCTTTATTTTTTAAAAATGGAATAGATGATAGAGTTTAGCCCAACAAAATTACCTGGGGCAATTTTGAGATTTGTAAAATATTAACAACTTTCATTTTGTAACTGAATCAGAATTTTAAAATTAACTTCTATATTTTGAATTTTTTATTCTTGGTCTCAATAATTTTCATTGGAAGCCAAATAAGCTGTTAAATAGTTAGATGAATATGGTTAATATAGTTTATCATTAATTTTCCAGATATAATTAATAGTGTCCATTTCTAGATGCATAAGTGGAATCTTATACCTGCTTTGTTTATTAAAAAAGCAGACGAGGATTCCACAGAAACATATACTCTCCCTGTAACAGTGGAAGAAATAGGATTAAAAATGGGCAGCGAGACAAACACTTACCAGAGGCTGAGCAGAGACATTTGATTTATCATGTACACAAACTCCCATGCATGCATTATATTTGTATCCACATATTTGTATACCCGTGTGAAATAAATGTATGCACGTTTATACTACTTTGTCTTTATCTAAATACAATCATACAAATTTTAATCACTTATGTGTACGTATAAAACATATTTTTCATCATTCACATGTGTGTACATGCTATGAACACAAATTCATTATATATAAAATATATATTAATATATCATTAATATACATTATTTCCTTTTGTCAGAATGCTCGTATTTTAATATATCCTGATGTTTAATGATCAAAAAATTAGATCTCAGCCCTGACTTTATTTTTTCAAATATTGATCTTTAGATTCATCTGGTTCAAAATGATAATGCTATTAATTATTTACTATTTGAAATGAATTTCATTTGATTTATTTTACCTGTTCTGTTCGCATGGAACTTTCCAAACTGGTGTTGTTTATCTTCTGGGTTTTATTTCTATTTTTTTTTTTTCTGTCTAACCCAGAATGCCCTCTTCTGTTCTGCAATGATATAAAACCTACTTATTTTTGAAAATTATTTGAATAGGTGTTGGAAGTGATTCAGTACTTAAATATATTACTGTATAAACTTGAGTTTACAATCCTAACTGACATGTAAAAATTGGGTTCAGGGATGCACAACTTTAAATCCCAAGCCATCCAGCCAGAGATAAAAGGAACACAAGGGCGATTTAGAGTTCTCCAGTTCCAAAGAAAATCTCTGTCACTAAAACAATGGTGGAAGCTGGTGGGGGGGTGTGGGGGAATGGGGAGGGTGTGTACCTTTAATCCCAGCACTCAGGTAGTCTCTGCGAGTTTAAGACCAGCCTTATCTTCAAAACAAGTTCCAGGACAGCCAGTACTGTTACACAGAGAAATCTTGTCTCAAAAATCAACCCTGTGCCCCACCACAAGAAAAAAAAAAAAAAAAAAACCCAAAAACCTATATATAGTGGAGTGTGTTAAAGAAAAACACCCTCTTGACTACTACCTTCAACATAACCACCATAACCACACATACATATTCCTATCTTTACCATCATCATATATGCACAGAGACATGTCATACATGCATGCATGTGTGTGTGCGTGCACACACACACATACACAATGATTATTTAAAGTGATCTTTCTGACAATCATCCTGAAGTAACTCCCATATTAAAGATAATTTATCATATTCATAGCCTTAAATGTATATCTTTCAGCATTGGATTTATGATTACTAATTTTCTGACATTCATAATAATAGCTCATATAACAAAATTGCATTTTATTGTACTAATTTTCTCATTTATAATTTAATACTTATCTACATGTAGTGTTTGAACTTGAGCAGTTGCACAAAGGTAGCCCAATAAGATATGTATATATTTATTATTTCTGGGTACCTTATTAAAAAAGCTAAAGGGTTTAACATATATTTTATAGTAGATATTCAGAGTTATAGTATGTTGAACATGTGGTTTGCTTCACAAATATTGTAGCAGTGCTGTTGTTTACATCATATCACCAGGAAGACAGATGTAAACCCATGTGACCCCGAGTAAAGTGAGATATAGGTATCATATATAAAATGGTGTGTTATTTTAATCCTCTAGGTAAAGATTTAAAGTCTTTTTTTAAGGTATGGTAATATAAGAACTTAAGAGAATAAAAATTCAAATTTCAACCTTTGTTTTCTTGATTCACTTTTATAGATATTGAAAGAGACACCCTAAGCAATGGAGTCTTCCTCACAGTGCCCAGATTATGCACAGAACACACCCAAACAACTCTTTTCACAGAAGATCCTTTATTAACCAAGTTAAAGTAGCTGCTTCTGACTGAGGCAAAAAACAAACAAACAAACAAACAAACAAACAAAAAAACAGCAAATGGACAAGGAGAAGGGAGCAAGGGAAATGAGGCAGGAGTACTTGTCCCTTGCTGCAGGGGGAATGGACTAAGGATTGCTTCTAAATAGAGAAGAGACAGATATGGCTCCTGGGCATATGGCAGTTCATAAAGGCAAAATAGAAATACCAGTGTTGGGATGAGGTGTCTAATTTTAGTTGGAGATGTTATGGTTGAACCAAGGGTGTGGGGGGCTTTTGATTGCTGGACTTTGGTATTCATTCTCAGAAACGATTCTGTTATTAAAAACAGTCTCTAAATAAGGGAATAATCCTTGATGGCTAGCTTTGGGAATGTAATCTAGTAGAATTTAGCAAAGTAGAAGGAATGAGGGAGAAGGGCAAAGCCCACCGGAGCCACATGCTCAAGTGACATAGTGCCCCTTCAAGTATTAATAACATTTGTTTCCTATTTTAAAGTTTCTTATTCACACTTTCTTTTGTGGTAAGTGAAATCCCAGCATGTTTCTAAAGTTGCAGTTGGGGATATCCAGTTTAGCCACATATCCAAATACCAGTATAGCTGTCTTATAGGGATTTTGAAGATTCATCTAAAGCTTCTGATCAGTTAATGAGATACTTCAGGGATCTTCAAATACACTATATAAGCATTTTCAAATCATACACCAATCTATATGAAGAATATAGAGAAAGGTAGATTTTGCAGAATTCCAAAGTCAATCAAATTATAAATTAGCCTTGCAGTACACATGGCAAGAATGTAAAATAAATAAATAAATAAATAAATAAATAAATAAATAAATAAATAAATACATACATACATACATACATACATACATACATAAATACATACATACATACATACATACATACATACATACATACATACATAACAATCAAAGAAAAATGGGATATCAACTTTGGAGTTGGGGATATGGGAAGGTTGTAGGGAGAATATGTGGAGGGCAGCTGGATGAAGAAAGAGCATGTAATTCTATTACAATTTAAAATATAGTTTAAAATGTGTACTGCCTTAAAAATAAAGATTTGTTTCTGATAAATGTCTCGAAAGATTGGAGTCCTAGTATTATGAAATTAAGAGTGAGATTCTTCCAGTCACAGGAATGAGCTTGAGGAAGCCATTGGCACTGATGAAGCATGGTTATCTATATCACACTGGCATTGACGTTTTACATTGATCATGAACTATAAGTATTCTCAGCTTTTTATATATATGTTTGTTCTTCATCTAAAAATAGTAAACTAATAAGAACTTTAAAGCATGTAAACAACTAACGAACTTTGTGTGCAGTTTTCTCAAACTGATATTATGACTATTTCATTGAGAATTTCATATGTGTACTTTGATCATCTTCGCCCTTTTTAAACTCCTCCCAGGTCTGCCTCCATATTCTTCACACCTGAATTCATGTTCTCTACTTTCTTTATTTAATACATGGTTAAAAGCATGCAGATAATTAGAATGTAGGTTAAATCTTTGATAAGTGGCTTAATAAAACTATTAACTGGAAGTTGTTTTCAAAATAGAATATTCAATTACACACATTTAATTTTATCCTCCCAATCACATGTTCTAAGAGAGAACAAAAGATGCTTATTCTGTTTGAGGAAAAGAGCGTTTTTTTTTTTTTTGGGTTTTATACAGTTTTTTAACAGTATATTCTTATTAATTTTATTTTTACATACCAACCACAGTTTGCAAAGCAATGTTTTATATGCCATTGATAGCTTTTAAATATTATTTTGAGGAAATTGGGTCAAATGATATGTATAAATTAGCTGGCTCTATATGTAATTATGCTGGAATTCTGTAAGCAGCAGCCTGAACAATATCAATTGGACAATATCTGTGTCCTAAACTTTCTTACTTTCAACAGTTTAAAGCATGTTTCAACTGGCTTCTTAACGTGTTCTACAGAAACCAAACTAGTATTGGAAGCACCACCTAACTCTACAAAAACTTCATAAGTCATTCTTGTGCACACGAGTATTTCATTTCAAAAATAATTTATGTGCTTTCCTGTAAAAGTGGGGTTTCTTGATCTCAGGTGGCCAGGGACCGGGACCCACAGACCTGCCATGCCAGACCCCTTAGCAGCCTTCCACCTCCGCTCAGGCCCCCAGAAATGACTCAGATGCTTATATTAACTTCATGCTGTTTGGCCTATGGCTCAGGCACATTGCTAACTAGCTCTTACATCTTAACTCAACCCATTTCTATTAATCTGTCTGCCACGTGGCCTGTGGCTCACCTGTGCTCCTTACATGTTTCTTCTTGGGCGGCTTGCTAGATCTGCCTGACTCCGCCCTGCTTCTCCCTGTCTATTCTGATTCCTTCTCCTCCTTTTTCTATCGTGCCTGTCATGGCCCAAAACAGCTCCTTTATTTAAAGATTGAGATTCACAGCATACAGAAAGGCATTCCCACATCACTTTCCAAGTATTCTGCTCTAGACATTATTTTAAGTCTGGAGGCTCCTTTTATTGTTTGAATTTTCACTTTATTTTTTAATTTAAAAAGCCCTATTATTTCAAGACAGAAACTATTAAAATTGAATTTGAACCTATGGATAGTTCAACGAAAGCAATTGTTTTCTTTAGGATCACCTAAAGCAAGAGCAGTATAAACCCCCTATAGTTGTGGATTATAACCCCTTATAAATGAAGATTCTAAGTATTTGGAAACATGAGCCTAAATAATAAGTAGAAAGTACATAGTCAAACTGAGGTTGTTTGTGCTTATATTAGAAAGATATGCTCTGCTTCATTCATGTTGTGTTCTTCTATTTTTTTAATATTTGTTTATGCTAAACAAAATATTCTAATACATGAGCATAACTAATATTTTAAATAACCCAGTCTGTTTTAAATGCCCATGCTGTACATAAGGGGGAGGCACTTAAATCACTGCAGCAGATGCTTGTTTGTAAGTATTTAGTACTATTATGAAAAGGAGTCTAGAGAATACACAACTGAAGGTTCTCAAATACATGCCCAGTGCTGAGGGAAATGAATTTGATTTCTAGTAATTTAAAGAATCTAATCGCTATCATTAAACAAATAAGGATTCGTTACATGAATGAGACGAAAATGCTGTGAACACAGTAACACTTGGCAACAAATGTGACCTAGAACTTTAATTTCTGCACACATCTTATTTGAGCACCATTTATTTTGGAAGTTTATGACCTGTGACTATTTCTCAATTTAATACAACTAACAACTCCAGCGCTACATCTCAGCTTCTTGAATAATTGGAATGGAAAGGAAGCTTGTAGCAGAGGGAGAAGCCTCTGCATATTAATATTATACAGAGAGATAGTTAAGCTGGGAGGGACAAAGATCCTTTAATAGAGGAGGAGATTATTCACAGACATAATGGCCCAGTGTATTGAAAAATAGTAAAGCCCTGAGAAAAATAAACATAATGAATGTCAAGCATGACACAAGAAAATCGGCATGAAGCACCAATCTCAGGGCAATACCCTGTGGTTTCAACAGCTGTGAAAGCCTTCCCATATACTAGCCTGGCAATATAGAAAAGATTTTGAACTCTACAAGTCAGCTTCACCCTGAATGAGTTTCTCACCATGCGGTCAGGTTTACTCTTGAAGGCTCCAATTTCTCTTTCTAAAAGAGGTTCATTGTAGGGAATAGTGTCTAAAATTAGTGATGAATTAGCATTGAGTCAGAAATTAGTATTGAGACTCCCAGAGATAAATACTTCTGATTCTTTAAAATTACAATAGCTGTTCATATCACACATCAATAAAAAATATGAGAAAACACTAGTAATAGCATTTCTAAGCAATTTTGAGGGAATATTTTTGAGAATATTTGGTCTCAAACTCACTCAAAAACAAAGTACTTGTTAATATATTTTGAACAGCATATCTATGTACAAAAGCAAGATAAAGTAATGTAACCGTCTATGTGAAGGCTGAATCTATGACTAATAGTGTATTACAACCAAAATGTGCAGATTGATAAGGTTTACAGATGGACAAACAGAAGATGTTTGACCTCAAGTCTCAATTTTGCAATTTTAATCTACTATAATAATTATGAATTGTAAGCTTTTTTTTACAATATGTTTTCCCTATATCACTGTCCAGGCCAGAGAAAACCTTCTTGTTGAGTTTTTTCCATATACCATGAAGGTACACGCTTGATTTCTAGATTCTTGGAATTGCCTATCTTTTCATAGACATTTTATTTATATACTGATGAACACAGTATAAATTACATGTATACAATGTGAATCTGAATTGTATACACAGTAAACCATATTGTAGCTTTTGAAAACTTCATTTTAACAAATATATCTATCAAAGGACTTAACAGATATTTCCAAGTAATTGATGTTTCTAAATGCACATCATGTGAAGTCACATTAGAAACATAATTAACCATTAGATCTTCCTATACTTATTGTATCAAGAATACTCTTACATAATCCAGATGATGGATGATGTTATTCTAAAGCACACTGAAGAGTCATTATTGTAGTGTACCACATACATGGCTTTGGTTCTGGCTCAGAAATAAAAGCAAAGTGAACATTACAACAAATTCCTTAATAGAATAGGGTAATTGGAAGAAGATAAAGTTTACAGCAAAAGTAATAAGATAGAAACTTCACTCTATATGGAAAAGCTGATGCACATGTTCCATCACACAATAGCCATGGAATCAACTATTAATTGTCTTAAGTAGGCTATCATACTTATCAATTAAAAAATCTGACAACCAATGATACTTTCAATATGATAATATCTATGTAATTCATTTTGAAGGTATGAATATTCTAAATCTTGCAAGCATAAATCTATAGGCTCCTACCTTCTCACCTGTCTTTTTTTTTTTTTTTTTTGAGAACATATGTCATTCATTTTCTTGCAACGATGTATCCATCTTTGATTACAAGAGGCATATTTTCAGAAATGATGCATGTGTGGGGTTAAAAGAGCCAGCCTGACACTGAAGCCAGAGCCGGCTGAAAAAACCCAACCTGGCCCTAGAACCAGAGTAATTGAACGAAACTCATCTGACCCTGCTGAACTCAGAGCCAGTGAAGGAAATTCACCCTGGCCCTGAAACCAGAACCAGTAAAAGCAACTTAGCTTGGCTCTGTAACCTCAGTGAAAGAAACCTAGCCTGACCCTGAACCCAGAGCCATTGAAAGAAAAATACCCTGGCCCTAAACATAGACCCAGCTAAGGAAACACTTTGACTCTTAAACCAGAACCAAAGAAACACACTTTGGCCTGGGAATCAGAACCAATGACTGAAATACACTTTGACCATAAAATCAGAGCCATATCTACCCACAACCAGCTGAACATAAAACCAACTAATCCCTGGGTAGGAAAATCAACCAATTCCTGGGAGGGTAGGGTAGGGGTGGTAATGAAAAGAGAAAAGAAAAGAAAATCCCTAGGTACAAAATCTAGCGGAAGTAATAACTGTCCATGTCCACGAGAGCCAGAGCTAATTACTACATTTTTTCAGTAGTTTTCCCCATAGCAGAGTAAAGCAGAACAAATAGCATTGGTTTGAGCAGAGAAGAAATGATATCCCTGCTGGAAAAGTCCACTGGGGTAGTGGAACAGAGCTCAGCTGTAAGTACTCTGAGTGCTAGAGAAGAGTAGTTTTGCCACATTGTGGGGAGACCATCCCCCACTGAACTAGCTTCAGATATAGCCTGATTTACCGACAAATAAAGATACCCTATTCCTCAGAACTTTAGGTATCAGGACACCTCCTTCTGCAGATGCAGGTATAACTTGACCTGGGCAAATCAGGATACCTTTTCCTCCAGAGCTGTAACGTTGTTTTCAGGTATAGCCTGTCTTCCTAATAAATCAGGAAACTTTTCCCTTGAGATCTTTAACACTTGGCAGCATGTTCCAATGTTTGTGTCTGTGCTTCAGCTGCTCCATGGGTAGTTTGTCACAGCACTAATAGTCTCTGTAGTTTTCTGATTTTTGCTTAAAAAAAAAAAAAAAAAGGCAGTCTTGCTCACTCTCCAGCTGATCTCTTTTGTTGCATAGCTCAATAAAAATTGCTTTGAAAAGTTACAGTGTTTAGAAGTGTGTCTAGAGCAAGCAATTCAAAAAGATTATATAAATAAGAACAACATATTTGGAAACTTTAGGAAGTAAAGAACTCTGTATTCAGTGAGTACTTGTATTTTATGAACATTAAATGTTAGAATAATGGATTTTATATTTAAATGAGTAAACGTGCATTTAAAATGTTAAAAAAAAATCTATTTTGTCCTTATGAGTTGGGTAAAAACACAAAAATGAAAAGATAAAGTGAACTGAAATGATTCTTCAGAAATGGAGCAACAGGCTTTCACATCAGAGGAAACTGATGATCCATATAATGTGTTTGTGTGTGTCTGTGTGTGTAAATGTGTGCGTGAGTGTGTGTATATATGTGTGTGTCTCTCTGTGTGTATATATGTCTGTGAGTAGGTATATATGTGTGTGTGTTTCTGTATGTGTATGAGTGTGTGTGTGTGTATTCTTCAGACAACCCAGAGATATGATTGGACAATTACTACATAAAATAATTATGCATATTTAAATAAAATTCACAAAAGAAATGACTAGATACAAATAAAACACCAGAAATGTTGCTAGTTTGTACTAAAGGACAGAAAAGTGGGAAAAGCTAGAGGGAGCATTTCAGTCTGTTGCGTTCTACTGCGGGGATATAATAAAACATTCGGAGATATCAAGGGATCTAACCACAGCCAGTCTAGGAGGATCAGAGAGTGGTGATTCACACCTTTAATCCCAGCACAGGTAGTATCCAGGAAATGGTGATCTATGCCCTTAATCCAAACTGAGTTCGAGGTCATTTTAGTTTACAGAAGGAGTTCCAGGTTCACAGGCAGGAAGTGGTGGGGCCACACCTTAACTAAGCGAAGACAGTAGAGTATTTAAGGCAGTTGTAGAAAGACAGAAGGGCAGAAGAAGCCAGGAGAAGCCAGACTGAGGAAGCTGGAAGACAGCTGGGTAAGATCTGACTGTGGTGTTTACTCTCTAATATCTCTGACTTTCCCAGAGGTCTGGCCCTGAGTTTCCTGTAGGGAGCCAGCTGCACCCTAAAGATGGCGCTTGTATCGGGCCTATGACTAAGCGGTTTAAGGAAGCTCCTTAGTAAACAAGTCACTGCGCATGACACCTTGTAATTTTCCAGCAAGAAGCCTGGCCCCCAGACAGATACATCATATCGGGTGAGGGTGTGCTGACCAATGGGAAAGGCCCACGTCAGAGATAAACAATGTTGCCTATAAAAGCGGCCTGCCTGGGAGGCTCGGGGTCTTCCGTTCTTTGCCCTAGTGTGTGAAGCTTCAATAAACCTGCTGCAGAAGGATCCTGTTGTACTGCGTCTTGTTTGCGGGCAAAGAAGGCGCGGGACAAGTGGTGCCGAAAACCCGGGAAGGACAACATCAGCTGCACCAGCGGAGACCCCTCGGTGACGAGGAGGATTCAGAACTGCAGAGTGTTTGCTCGGAGAGGTATGGTCCCTGACTGAGGTTTGGTTTTTAGTGCTTACTGGCAGAAGGTTTTGGCAGGATTAGGTTTGGTTCTAGTCACCCTGATCATCTTTCTTGTGGTTGCCTTTCTTTTTCATTGATTTCGGTGCTGAGTGCCTAAGACCAACGTAGGTAAGCGGCAGCGCTCTTTGGTTTCGTTTTGCGGATAAGCCGGAGGCAGATAAGCCTCGCTGCTAACGGTATCATGGGTACTTCGCAGTCGATGATCTCGGATTTAAGGATGGGCACCAAAGCTATATGGAAGATGATCAAGAATTGTTTAAAGGATGAGTCCTGCTTGCCAGTGGTCATGGAGGGACAGATAATGTTGAGAGAGGTTCAGGATAGCCTATCAGAAACCGAGCGGGATGAGAGATTGGGAGCGCGCCCCAAGGAAACTGTACATAAGGAAAAAGGACCCCCCGGTACTGGTATGGGGGAGAAAAGTTTCGAGAAAAATTATGAGAAAAATTCCGAGAAAAATTCAGAGAAAAATTCAGAGGTTAGAAGAAAGAAAGAGACCAAACTTACCTTCCCCTGGAAAGAATTGGCTAATTTAGAGATCAGGGATGAAATAGAATCCTCCATTTCTTCCTCTAAATCCAGCCATGTAGATGAGGAAGACCCACTAGACCCAGGAGATGAATTTGATTTGGAAGAGGAGGCAGCCAAATATGAGGCAGAAAGATACTACCCTGATGATCCTCCTTGTAACCAAATCAGAAAGAACAGGCACAAGGCAGAAAGCCAGCGAGTGCACAGACCTCTGCCTACAGCTCCTCCTCCTTATGGTGTGAGCGGTGCTACAAACTTTTCTTTTCTGCCGGAGGCCACGAGGCGACAACTTAGTTTAGCATTTCCGGTATATGAGGGCCAAAATAATGATCGGGTTTATGCCCCAGTAGAATTTAGTCAGATTAAAGAGCTTGCAGAATCTGTCTGCAAGTTTGGTGTAAATGCCAACTTCACTGTTACACAACTTGATCGGCTTGCCTTATGGAACCTGACTCCATCAGACTGGCAGATGGTGGCTAAAGCTTCCCTGTCAAGCATGGGTCAGTATCTAGAGTGGAAGGCTCTATGGCATGAGGTAGCTCAAGAACAGGCTAGAGTAAATGCTGCGGCCATAACCCCTGAACAGAGGGAATGGACCTTTGAGATGTTGACTGGGCAAGGACAGTATGCTACACAGCAGACCCAATTTCCTTGGGGGATTTACCCTCAAATTTCAGCCACAGCCATTCGTGCTTGGAAAGCACTCTCTAAAAAAGGAGAGGGTAGCAATCAGCTTACTAAGATTATCCAGGGACCAAATGAACCATTTGCAGACTTTGTGGCACGCATGACGGAGGCAGCAAGAAGGATCTTTGGAGACCCTGACTCTGTCGCTCCTTTTATAGAACAACTTGTCTTTGAACAAGCAATATTGGCTGCCCCCGTGTGTGTATGGCCACCCTTTATTTGGATTGTAAGTAATGTTTCTATAGATAAAGATGTTTTAGAGTGTGCCCAGAGCACCTGCTTTTATACCCTTTGTTGGGATGCTCAGAAGTATTCCTTTACGATGGTGACTCGCATGCCACGATTTGTGCCTGTGCCGGTTGAGGCTCCTAGCAGCATGAGTTTGTTTTGACCTAAAAGAGATTTTGGCATTTCTGCTATAATTGTTGGGATTGTTGCGGTCGCGGCTGTAGGGGCCACAGCAACTGCTTCAGCCCTCGCCCTTTCCAACACTGTGCAAACTGCTCGGGCTATTAATAATTTATCAGCCTCCATAACCATGGCCTTAGATAAGCAAGCATCCGCTAATACCCAAATTCAAGGAGGACTTATGCTGGTTAACCAGCGTATTGATTTGGTACAAGAACAATTAGACATTTTATGGCAAATGGCCCAATTGAGATGTGAACAAAAGCTTCCTGGACTTTGTGTTACCTCCATTCAGTATGAAAAATTTTCTAGGGCAGCTAACTTGTCGAAAAGCCTTTCTCAGTTTATCTTACAGAATTGGTCTTCAGAGTTTGAGCAGATGCTACGAGAGCTCCGCGTTGCCATCGTTCAGATTAATTCCACCCGTCTGGACCTGTCCTTAACAGAGGGCCTTTCCACCTGGATTTCCTCAGCCGTTTCGTACCTGAAGGAATGGGCCAGCATGGGAACCCTTGGAATCCTCATGGTCGTGGGATTCGGAGGCAGTCTTTGGCTGATTTGCCAGATGCGAGTGTCCAGAAAAAGAGAAAGGACAATTTTGACCCAAGCCTTAATGGCTATTGAAGATGGACAATCCCCTACAATTTGGCTGGCAGCTCTGAATGAGCAAAAATTTTAAGTTTGACTGATTGTGGTCACCTAACCTTGCGGAAGGTATGCCTCTCCCTGATTGGTGAGGAAGTTTGGGCAGGCTTTGGCCTATTGCTTGGAATTGAGCAGGGTTGATTGTGTATACTGTATAGGTATGGCTCTTGCACTGAGAGGCTTAATTGCCATTGCACCTCATTAGAGCATACCTGTTATAGTTTCCATGTGGATTGTAAGGCTAAGCACTGCAATGGTTCCACCTTAGAGTTTGAGGGGTTCCATGGAACATGTTTGTCTGCATATGGGCAAGGCACACAAATCCCATCTCCCACAAAGGTGCCGGGCTGGTCGGGAGGTGTACCTGGTGGACGCATCAGAAATGTCTCCTTTGTACATAGTTCCCAAAAGTTTTGGGAGGACAAACCTCTGTTTCCATCCACTGGATAGCCTCCCTCATTTTAAATAAAAGAAAAGGGGGAGATGTAGGGAGCCAGCTGCACCCTAAAGATGGCGCTTGTATCGGGCCTATGACTAAGCGGTTTAAGGAAGCTCCTTAGTAAACAAGTCACTGCGCATGACACCTTGTAATTTTCCAGCAAGAAGCCTGGCCCCCAGACAGATACATCATATCGGGTGAGGGTGTGCTGACCAATGGGAAAGGCCCACGTCAGAGATAAACAATGTTGCCTATAAAAGCGGCCTGCCTGGGAGGCTCGGGGTCTTCCGTTCTTTGCCCTAGTGTGTGAAGCTTCAATAAACCTGCTGCAGAAGGATCCTGTTGTACTGCGTCTTGTTTGCGGGCAAAGAAGGCGCGGGACAGTTTCCTTTATTCATGCAACATTCTACAGTGCAGCTGATAGAGTTACTTGGCTTTACACAGCCCAATGCTTCAAAGAAAAGGGCAGAATGTGCTGGATGGGTTGAATTCAGAATTTTTTGATTCTAATGAGTCAAGCTGCTCATACCCAGTATGTCCAGAATATATTTGCTACCCATAGCTGTGATCATGGGATCCCAACCAAATTCTTTGTTAAATCTCAATTGACAAATAACTGGTACTCATACCTAAGTTGATGGAGGCAACTTCATGATCCCATGTGGAATAAATATTCACAACTTTCAAAATGTATTAGAATTTGCCTCAGTAAATTTTATCTTTGACGGGGGCACCTTCTTTCCTGAGTTTTCCTCTTCATAATCAAAGCCTAAGACTCTTTCACCATTGTATTTTGAAAACAAATCACTTGCCTAGGTTCACTCGTTCACATATTAAGAAAATAGTGCCTTGTGATTAATTAGAACTCTAGTTCTAATACACTGATCTAGAAGACAGTTAGATGAAACAGGCTTATTTTTGAAATTTTGTGTTAAGAAAAAGGGATATTTTTTATGGAGTGAATGTATTTTGATGTTATTTTATACATAGATTAAACATGCCAAACTGAAGATAGAAATGTTTAGATTGAGTTGTCCCTTTAAAATGAATATATTGAACCCAGAAAAAGGATTATAAGATAATTAGGCAAAAAGCTACATCAAAGAGGAAAAATGAAAAGGTTTAAAGTTCACTTGTGCTATAGGTTCAGACTTCTCTAAAATTATTTTAGAAGAAAATTTTACTTCTATATATTTCTCAGTGATATTCCAAAACAAAGGCAGTTACTTGAACAGAAGAACATTCCATGCCCCATATATCTACAACTCTACCTCATTGCTACCAGCTTGGGATTTTAGGTTAATCATTTCTGAGGAAGCAAGAATTTAGAAATTACAAACAACATTGCCTTTCAAGAACAGCAAGACCTATAACTGTTGTCTTAAAAGTCCTGCATGTGATTTTAAAGCAGTCACTCGGTTTGCATTGTTTGAATCCAAGATAACTAAATGTGAAGATTTGGGCAAAGATGTTATTCAATGTGTGATGTGTACTAGCTAACACCTCTTCCAATGAATTATATAAACAGACCTGAAAAGTAAGTATTAAATATGTTGAATTGTAATTGCTTAATAGTAAATATTTAAAATTTAAAGTCATGATATAGACTTTTATCCCAAAGAACAGTGTAGTAGGTTGAATCATAATGTTCCTCCATAGGCTCATGTATTTGCATGCTTAGTCCCAAGTTGATAAACTGGAAGGGTAGCAAATGTTGCCTTGTTTCAGTAGGTATGTTCTTGTTATAGGAAAACTTTCTCTGTAGGTGGGCTTTGAGGTTTCTAAAGCCTAATCCAGGTCTAGTCTCTCTCTTTCTCCCCCATAGATCATGGCATAAGACTCTCAATGACTACTCTAGCATCATGCGTGTCTGCTCTTCTTTCTTGAGGATCATAGACTAACCCTTGAAACTGTAAGCAAACCATAATTAACACAATTAAGAATAACAGGAACTTAAATGCTTAAGATAATTACCTAAATACAACAGCAAAAACCTTTGTAGAACAAACAACTTGATATCCTTTTGTGAATGTAAATCACTGATTTGAAGAGGATCTAGGAGCCTACGCTATATATCTAACATTTAAAACAAACACTGCAATCCCTTACTTCTCAACAGTTCTGGTTCCTTATAAACTAATTTAGAGTTTTATTGTGTATGGTAATTGTTTGAAGCAATTAATTTCTTTTTATTTGTCTTTGTGGTCATTAAGAGCCTAAGTCTTTGTTTATTAATTTTATCTCATGTTTTACGTTTATCACTGATAATAAATAGATGAGAATTTTTTGTGTTCACAATTCTTCATGTATATTGAAAAGGTAATTTTCAGCTTAATATTAATAGATACACAAAACAACAACTAAGAAACAAAAGAATGTTAACTAGAACAAGATGTAGTGTGAAACTACAGTGACAAAACAGCATGGTAGTTGCTTGTGTAAACACAAAAATTGATCAATGGAAACAAATCAAAGGCCTAAATAAAGTCCCACACCCATAGATGGGCATCTCATGTTTGATAAAGAAGCCAGAAATAAAATAAGGACAGCTATATTATGATGTTTCTTGCCCAAAATTTCCAGCCTTGCCACGAGGCTTGGACATGCTCTCAGCCTTGCTGCCACTTGGCCCCAAAGAATCACACATAAGCTTATATTAATTACATACTGATTGACCTATGACTCAGGCTTATTGCCAACTCTTAACTCTTAAACTAACTCAGATTGACTTAGTACCTTCTCTCAGAGCAGCATTCTACTCTTGTTTCTTCCATGTCTGATGATTTCTCTCCTTTCTTCTTCCACTTCCCGATGTTTTCTTAGTCTGGTAGCCCCATCCACCCTTCCTGTCTACCTTCTGTCCAATCAGCATTTTATTATACCAGTAGGAGGGACAAATATTTATAATGTACCAGAACATAATCTCACAGCAGACAGCATCTTGATTATGTTCTAATTGGTGGACTACATTTTGATTAATTCAAACAGATCTGTATATATCACCTTGCCCAAAATTTGATTCCAGATGTATCAAAGACCTCATCATAAAAGCAGATACAAAGAACCTGATAGAAGAGAAAGTGGTTAATATCCCTGAACTAATTGGCATAAAAAAACTTTTTAACAGAATATTGTTAGGCACAGGCAATAAGATCAACAATTATAAATTGGACATAATGAAACTGAGACATCTATCCTTTCTGGTGGAAATAAACTGAAATCTCAAAGCACTTTTGATTCACATTTTTCTGATGACATACAGCTGCATAGAAGTGTAAAAGGGTAGCACACCTATGTACATATACATAAAATAAATAGATTTTAAAAATATTTTATGGAATTTTAAAGGTAATCTGTCATATATAAAAAACCTAAAAAGTCATTAAAATGGATCAGGTTATTATTTTTTCTATCTTTTCAATTAAAGAATACATTTAAAAACTTAGAAGAAGAAGTCACTTACTAAAGTCTTTTATTTTCATTAATGATAATTTGGATCATTCTAAATCAGATTATTTTTTTTATAAGTGTTCCCCTGTTACAGTTTCAAAATTATCTCAAAGATATTCATGGTTGAAGGTGACATATGCAGTTAATTGGTGGAAAAGGGCTTGCGCAGTGAATGAGGGCAATGCATGGGTACAGAGGACAATGTGTTGGAAAGAGAATAACAGACTTACATTGACTTCTAACCTGCTTCTTGTAGCCTTTCCTTGGCTTCAACAGAAGTTAGGTGAGGTTTCATTAAAATGTTGCATCTGAAGTGGTGGTGTCTTATAGACATGAAAGGACCACTTAACTCGTAAACTCACAGCAACTCTGGTTATCTGTAACAAGCCAGTCAACAACCTAGCTTGGGGTTGGAAGGGGTTCAGGAGCCATTGTCCCTATTTGAAGAGGTATGGACTTTAGGGGATTCTACAGAAAGGAATGCTAGTATGTCTTGTTATAGATCAACCATGTGATGATATTGTCAGACCAAGTTGTGGATAACACAAAACCAAGTCAATTCATCATTAACAAAAAAAAAAAAAAAAAAAAAGGCACAGTGTTGGTGAGAAGAGAGGTTTGAGTAGACCTGGAAGGAATTAAGGAGAGGAGCTTTAATGAATAGACTCAAAAGAAATTGTAGGAAACTCTCAAAGAATTAATAAACAGATAATGCAAATAATTTGTTGCTTGTAAACCTCTCTAAATATATAGCTGCTTATACTAGTATTTTTTATTTCCTCTCTATGACTCTATCATATCTTATATAAAACTCTGTGACTTGTTCAGAATACCCTCATCTGCCAATGCTCACCCCTACCTATATACTGATGTGTGTGTGCTGTTGATTGATACAAGCCATTGTCATGAGGAAAAGGATGTCTCCAAATATTAGGTATAGATAATTAATTTGTATGTGATTACAAATATATATATATATATATATATATATCTCAGTGAGAAGTGACACCAAACGGTAAATTATATGATATTTAAATAGATGGTAA
Organism: Phyllotis vaccarum; assembly: GCA_033318265.1. Classification (NCBI taxonomy): domain Eukaryota; kingdom Metazoa; phylum Chordata; class Mammalia; order Rodentia; family Cricetidae; genus Phyllotis; species Phyllotis vaccarum. The sequence continues at coordinate 101,209,475 of JARWLC010000008.1, read as the reverse complement.
GTAGAAAGGAGAAAAGTATGTAGGGAGAAGTCTTCAGCATGTAATTTTCTCTATTGTATGCAGTTATTTGCAAGTATTCATCAGTAGCTAATGATCAATCAGAACTTTTTAACACATACCAATTAAAACAATCGGATATACAATGCATAACTTCAAACTTTTTAAAGATAGTGGTATGTAATGACAGAGATATATTCTATGCAATAATTTCAGAAACTGGTTAAACTGTGTGTATAGATATGCCTAATTCAGTATTCAAAATAACAAGAATAAGTAATTTTCTTTTAGTGAAAAACTAAGAAGTGGCTGACTAGATCATGGAGCTTAGGGTTACAGAAAGTATCACAGTGAGCTGATACATTCCGTTTATGTCTAGTTTATCACGTATATTATAGTTGCTTTTATCCCCAACTCAATTAACTCAAATTTTTTTAATTTCAAGTATCAAAATAGGAAAATTAGAAATTAAAATCTAAAAATTAGAGGTTCAGAAATCCTGATGCTTATCATAACATGTTTCCATAGATTGAGGGGTAGTTTTTTGAGTTGTGTGTTTTACAACAGTGCAATCATTAATAGTCTATTGAACCCTTACCAAAGTGGCAAGAAATACCTAATACTGAATTCACATGTTGGCCAAATAAAAGTAATTTAATAAATTCATTTGCTAGACTCAAATATACTTCCTAAGCTAACATCAGTTTTATTTAAACAGTTTTCTAAGCACTTAATGAGACCTAGAACTTGATTGCAAATCATTGAATGAAGACAGAGCAATGACACTGTGTATCGAGTGCACAGTGAGGCAAACCTGTGGGTGAAGATTGAGCTTCAAGTAAAATATTGATAGCAAACTCTCAATAGAGGAATATGATGTGCTAGATTATAGTTAGTGAAAATTAAAAAAAATTAAATAATAAAGGCTTTAGGGGTTGAAGAGATGTCTTAGTCAATAAAGCACTCATCAAACACACAAAAGGGATTGACATATTAAGCTAGAAATAATTTTAAAAGCCATGCATGGTAAAAAAATGCATATACTGAAAACACTGGAGAATAAGGAGCAATAAGATATGTGAATCTCCCTGACTAGATTGCCTTGCCAAATTAGTGAGCTCTAGGTTCACAAAGAGACATTTCCTCAAATGACAAAAATGGAAGAATTTGAGGAATATATTTAAAATGATATCTGGAATATGCACTCATGTACAAACATTTTCCTGCTTATATTTTATACACACACACACACACATACACACACACACACACACAGGGATATGTATGCTTGAATAGACCACACACATACACACATACACACACACATACAAATTCTTTCACACAGATGTGTCAGGAGCTGGTTCATTAGCCAAGAGTCAACTGAAGAATTCCCTACCTAGTTAATCTTTAGATTAGGACATCATTCTTTAGATTAAGACAGTCCTTGGGGGAAAAAAAAAAAAAAAACCTACTAGGGAACACACTGACCTCGGCTCCTAACTGCCTAACACTAAGCCAAGTTTTGCCTCCCTCACTAACCCTCCCTTCTCCTTGCACCTGAAGCCTTGAAAACTCATTTATAAGTGTAATAATAGATTTTTTGGTCTTGGGAGGCCAGAGGTCCAGACTTATAGACCTGCTGCTCCAGACCCCTTAGCCACCTGCAATTGTTCAGGCCCCTAGAAATGACTCAGACACTTATATTAACTTCATGCTGCTTGGCCTATGGCTTAGGCACATTGCTATAACTCTTACATCTTAAACTCAACCCATTCTCATTAATCTGTCTGCCATGTGGCCATGGCTCACCTGTGTTCCTCACATGTTTCTTCTTGGGCAGCTGGCTTGGTCAGTGGTTAGGATTCCGTGCTTTCACCACTGTGGCCCGGTTCGTTTCCCAGTCATAAAACAAAACAAAACAATACAAAAAACAACAACAACAAAAAAAATGGGACCCCAAGATCCCAGCAGCCCCTTTTGAATGGGGTTGGCCACTCCACCTTCAGAAGTCTGGGACCCTGGATAAGCATCTTCAGACCTTATCAGCTGAAACCTGAATCCTACCACATATAAGCAGCGTGGAAATAATAGAGACTGACCACTCAAACAGCTAGTCCTGTGGCCACTCTTTGCATCTCCTGTTTCCCTATCAATCTTTTCCTACAGGTGACAGAGACCCTGTTGAAGTCCCGCAGGTCAGGACACATATGCAAACAACGCACACAGACACACACACACACACACACACACACACACACACACACACATTCAGAAGCTTACACATGCATGCACAACACACAAACATAACAACAAAAAACAAAACAGAGTTTATGATTCTGTCCATGGAACAAACAACAAGTCTCCCTTCCCACCTGAAGAAAATAAAATTAATGAACACTTCACAGTGCAATGAGATTGTACGTCCTTTTTACTTAACCTTCTGTTTACCACATACTCAGGGAGATACTTGCTGTTACAAAGGAAGGATCCCTATCACAATGGGGCCTCTTTGGATGTGAGGAAATTTTGCCCTATCCCTTTGTCATATTATCACCACTGTTCTTAATTATACCCCGTAACATTTTAGTAAGGCACTGGTAAAGATACCATATTTCTAAAACATATACACATCAAGCTATTACTGACCTGGAAGTTACATCTTGACTGTGACCAGATTTCAAAGATTCCATAATAGATGTAAGCCCAGTTCTAAATATAAATATATAGTTTAAATTTTCTCATCTGATATAACAGTGCTTCCTCCAAGAAACAAAAACCCATATATCAAAAGACCTAACACTAGGCCTAAAAACTTTTCTTTCAAATTGTTGGTCACAGTTGTTCAAGAGACTCCCAAAATATACAACCTATTCCAATTACCATTGGTTTCCCTCAAAAGTTGTTAGAAACATCAGACATTTCAGACATAGGGCCCAAAGGCCCATGAGATGAAGTTGACCTGAATGTCTCCTTCCTGAGGATTAAATTTCAAGTTATTTTAAAGTGCCATTCAAGCTTTCAAAAAAGAGAAGCAACAATGGTTGTAGCAAGCCGTGATACCCATGAGTCACAGAAATAACCAACATTTCATAATAACCTTAAAGAAACAGTTGTGGCATGCATACTTCCTTGGTAACTGATGACTCTCTGATTTGACTAAAGGTCTTCCCAGTTAGAGAGACACTCACTATACTTGGGTACTGGAAACCTAGCTAACTCATGTCAAATTAAGTCATGGATCTTGGAAGAGAACCCAAATTATTGCTTACTAAACCACCATAATCCCCAAATATACTATAAAGATTTGTCATTATACCCATAGATACATATATTTCTCAGTCTTTATTAAGGAAACTTCACTTTGCAATAGACAAAAACCATTGCAGAAAATCACAACCAGTCAAAATACAGAGTGAAGTGTAGTTCCAACAGATTCAACTACAACTATTTCAGGTAATATTATGGAAGAACAGTCTGAATGATTGTAACATCTAGAGGATCAGGAGTTTTCTGTGAGGCTGTGTCTTCTACTAACATCATTAGTTACAACTACAAAGTCTCTGGTGACTGCCTAACTGTGAACTAAATATGACATTTTGAAATAAAACAAACATTATTATGCCAGTGTGGATTGGGGAATGAGCATCAGGCCTTAAAACAGCTGGGAACTACAAGCAACTAAGGATCATCAGGGTCAGAGGAATAGTCTTGCCTAGGGAAGAGCACAGTACTTGGTTATCTAGTATCAAATTGTCAGCCCTGAAACACACATACACACTCACTAAAGAAGACATACATATGAAAAGGATGAAGGGAAAGCATATATATAGGAGAGTTTGGAGAAAGAAAGTAATAAGAAATGGTGCAAAAAGAAGAAAAGAAATGGTCTTTGGTGCAGAAGTGGTAGGAATGTTGTGAAAGGAACTAATTACTTTCTCATTAGATTGAAGGTTTGTTCCATATATCTGAACTCATGACTGGTTTTGTTACTGGGGCCAAGAATCTGTGGCAAAAGCAGTCATAGTGTGGAAACTAAGGTCCCTCCACCTTGAGGCATGGAACTATTTAGAGAGCTGAGAAGTTTCTAGTCCCCCATTGTGAGAGTTTCTAAGCCCCCAAGGCCAAGGACCCAAGGCCAGATTCTCAAGGTCCTTGGTAACCAGAGGACATTCAACCCAGCCATGAATCGTCTTTCTGGGGGTCGCTGACACTCATCTCAAAATTCAAGTATCAAATCGAAAAAATGGGAAGAAAGATGATAAAGGGCAGAGGGGGTGGATGACTACACTACAACACACCATGGTGGCTGGCCAATGAATTATCAGTAGCTGTGACTATGCACAAACCAAACAAACTCCACCATAGAAAGTAGAGGTTTTCCAAAAATTCAACTCCCAGTTGAGGAGTGACTGGCAGGTAATGCCTCCTGAGAGAGGGAGAGTCAAATTTTTTGTTTGTTTGTCTGTTTTGTTTCATTTTTGGTTTTAATTCTTTTATGATATGGGGTCTAAGGATGACCTACACATAGATACACAATGGAGGCCCCTAGTAGGCTTAAAAACTTATCAAAAATTTAGTTGCGCCATGGTGACACATGAGTTTAATTTCAGCAATCCGTCTGGAGCATAGGCAGACAGATCTCTGTAAATTCAAGGTCAGTCGGTTCTCCAGAGCTAATTCCAGGATAGTTAGGGCTTTCACATAGAAACTTTGTTTAAAAATATAATCATTACAGTATGAGGGGGTTTTAGTAATGGTGATGGAGGTAACTTTTTTTGGGGGGGGAGAGAATAGGGTATGGATTTTCTCAAAACATTTTATTCATATACAACTTGCTCAAATAATAAAATAATAAAAACAGTTTTCCTAAAGTTGGGTCTATTGGCCAAAAGAATAGAGTGAAGTATTCACTCATACATGACCTTCATCTTTCCACAAAGATGAACAAAGATTTCTAAAGAGGTACCATCATGCCATTTTTTGGATTAGAAACCCAGTACAATTACAGTTACAAAAAAAAAAAAAAAAAAAAAAAAAAAAAAAAAGCAAACAAAAAACAAAACTCCATGCAACATGTGAAATTCCTGCTTTATTTTCTCGGGAACACAATAGAAACTCTAATTCATTGCAAATAAGATTTTTCTGGTAAGTTGATCCTTAAACCTGCATATTTAACTTTAATCTTACATTAACGTCATAGGGATAATCACAGCTAATCTGCCCAGTGTCCAATTTCATCTGATCTCTCATCAGCTTGAGCAGTCTTGTTTTTTGACATTCTTTAGTCAGCCCAAACTGTTTGGCCTTGTTTCTCTTTTTGTTTAATAAACATTTGACTAGGTAGAAGTTTTATCGTGAGTGTGGTGTTTTAAGGGCTTTCATTGACTCCCTGGTTGTAATATAACTGGAATTAATATCACTCTGGGAACACACCCTGCCATTTAGTTAGAATGTGTTGTATTTTATAAATCTACACATAGTAGGTCCTTTTAATAATATATGCAGCAGTTGGAAAGGTAATCCAGCAATTCAGAGCACATGCTGGTCTTGTAGAGGACCTGAGTGTTATTCTCAACACTCACATAGTGGCTTACATCCATTCCTAACTCAAGTTCTATGAGATTTGACAACATTTTCAGATCTCTTGGGCACCAGATAAGCATATGTTACAAACATATACATGAAGAAAAACTCTCACAAATATAAAATATAAGAAAATATATTTTTAAATAATAGGTCAGAACTAGTGACTATATCTTGCCATGTGTCAAATGATGTTATAGAGTGTACCTGAAGTACATATATATTTTTATCTTTTAATTTTTATCTTTGTATCTATAACACGTTCCTAAGAATTCAATGTAACACCATTTTAAGTGAAAATTCATAAGCATGAATATAACTTAGAAGTAATTATGCAGGTCATCACTTAATTGTGGCACGTCTGTATCCACCTAGGAAATATTTCTCAAATTTATGTAGCATATAAGTACTTTGCAATTGCCTGATTTCAGTTCAAATCAAGTAAAATTTTAAAATATAGTTTTTAGATTATATTTCCACCAAGAATATGAGCATAATGAATGAAAATATGATTCCAAAATGTATGATTAAAGAATTATGGATGAAAATGTAGAAACTTCCTATACGGTACATTCTCCATTTAGCATTTTGTAAGACCACAATCCTCTACAAATGTGACAATAACGCTATCTCAGGCAACTAGACACACTAGTTATTAAACCACTGTGTCAGGAATATGCTCTAACATGCATTTTATTATGAGTGTGTCTCAAATCATCAAATTAAAAAGCCAGTAAATCCCTCAGAAGCTGAAAGAGAATGGGATTTAGTATTATGACTATGACTGTGAAAAAACTTTTTGAAGTTTGATAGAAACTGATTGAAGTTGAGAAATGCTTTCTCAGCAGATCAAATTAGAGTTTAATGACAAAAAAATAAAACCTGATTTACTGATGAAAATACAATCCATTGTATATCATAGAAAAATTGATAAAAGTAGCTATTATAATCAGAGAGCTTTTTCAAATAGCAAATAAATAATCTGCAGGTATATTCATTATAACTTGTTAGTTATGGCAATGTTTATCATGTATGTTTAAATGATAATTAAGAAGCACATGAGCCAGGAGATGCAGAAAAATCCAATACCGATGAACTGTCCAGAGTTTTGAACCTACCACTTTTTACAATATACTTATAATTTTTTCTTCTGCTTGCGTGTAGCCAAAGAAATTTCATTTATAATAAAACAAAATAGTTTGAAGCACATTGATAGAGATAAGCCTACCCGACTTATTTTTGTATTATTCCCACTTATAGGAAATTTTGTAAGGTTTTTGAGATTAATGTAAAAATCTATCACTTTACATCTACAAACTACTGCATAAAAACTTATGGACAAGTGTATGAATACAGTCCTGTAATCTCATATGTTGGCAGGCTAACACAAAAGCACTGACACACAAGCCCAGCTTAGTTATTATATGGAACTCTCAAGTTTAAAATATATATGTATATATATAATTTTTATGTATTGATATTTATGGATAAATATATTATACCCACAATAAATATTGGTATAAATTATGCAGATATTACACATGTGTATGTTTATATATGTATATCTATAAATTATGATGGCATTATATACAAACATACATATAAATTGAAAATACTGTAAGACACTTACTGCCCCTAACCTGTTAAACAGTATTGTATCATCTACTTTAAAGGCATCAATGTTTCATTGCACTTAGATAATCTAATACAAAGCCTAATTATAATAATGTATTAAATATCACAAGTGACCATACATATTAATGCTTTGTATATGTAATATGAAGGGTAAGTATAAAATATTCAAAGCCTGCAGATAGCTGCATAAAATCTAGTCTGTCATTTAATTTCACACTCTTATAACCAAATGAGAACTAAAACTCATCACAACTGCTTGGAACTGCCAGAAAGTAGTGTTATGCACTCTTGACCAAGGAAACCTTCAAAAGCCAAGGCCAAAACCCCAAACTTGAAGCATGATTTCAGTAAGTATGTGTTGTTTCACAGCTTCCTAAGAGAAACATCAAACCAGGTAAGACTATCATTGTCTATGTGTGTGCAAGCAAGTCTTAACCTAGATTTACTTACATACACATGATGTGAGTGTGTGTGTGTGTGTGTGTGTGTGTGTGAGTGTGTGTGTGTGTGTATAAAATCACGAGTGATAACAAGCTTCTTACAGAACTGAGAATCTTCATGCCCAGTGTTCCTCCATGCACAGATTTCAACACAATTTCCCCTTTAGTCACAGAGGACTGTGATTTACATGGAAGTTATTCTGTTTTATATTTAATTAATAATTTATAGAAATTATAAAACTGAGATCAGAGAAACAATACTTTGTATAGATTTGATGCTCTAAATATTCATATTTAATAATGAGCTTCAACATAGCTTTTTGTCTGTAAATTAGTTTGTTTAAAATATTTGCAGTGAATATGTGATGTTGGTATTAGATAAAATGTCTCTCACTTTTTTTTTTACCTAAAACTTTAGAGGAGATTCAATAAAAATGTCACATGGATAGTTGAACAAAGGTGGCTTTAAATGCTAATTATAAGTAACCTCTGATAAGTGAATGCAAGACTGTGAATTGACACTAAATTTTTGTTTCATTTCTTCCCTTTAAATGTTTAAAAATGTATTTATTTTACATCGCAATTGTCCTTTTCCCTCCCTCCTCTTCTTCCATTCCCACTCCCACTTCCCCTCTGCCTTTATCAATCCTCTCCTTCTCCAGTTTTAGTCAGCAAAGGACAGGCTTCCCCTGGATATCAACAAAACATGGCATATCATTTTGCAAGGAGACTAAACTGCTCCTCCATACTAAGTCTGGATAATATAACCCAATATGAGGAAGAGGATCCCCAAAGCTACGAATAGAGTTAAAGACAGCCCCTGTTCCTATTGTCAAAGTTCCCCAAGGAAGACCAAACTATACAACTGTTACATATATGCAGAGGGCCAAGGTCAGTCCCATGCAGGCTCCCTGGTTGTCAGTTCAGCCTCTGTGAGCCCCTATGTCAGTTGATTCGGTGAGCTTATGACATCCATAACCTCTCTTGCTCCTACAAACCTTCCTGTCTCTCTTCAGTGGGATTCCCTGAGACAGCCTCATGTTTGGCTGTGGGTCTCTGCGTCTGTTCCCATCAGTTGTTGGATGAAGTCTCTCCGATGATAACTGGAGTAGGCACCAGTCTATGTGTATAGCAGAATATTGTTAGGCCTCATTATGTTGACACTTTGTTTTTATTTCTAAAGGTGAACTTCATGGCGTGTCTCCCCCTCTACCCTGCTTGAACATGGTCTGGCTTGAGCTTGAATAGATATTGCGCATGCTGTTACAAACTGAATTCACATGTATAATTGCTATGATTTTGTTTGTTTGTTTGTTTTGTTTCCAGAAATTATTGCTTTCTGTTAGTCATCCACTACTTCCTTCCTTTATAGTCACTTTACCCACTTCCTCAAATATAATTGATTCTTTGGGAAAAGAGTGGCATATAGATGCAATATTTCGAACTGAACACCCTGAGATATTACATTCTTTGCACCTTGACCACCTGTGGGCCTCTGTGGTAATTTCTAGCCACTGAAAAATGAAGTTGTTAACTCTCTAGAACTTGACTATAAGACCTTGTTGCTCAAGAAACAGCATTCTTGTGTCATAGAACACAACAAAAACAGACTGATATTGACTTAGAAGCTTTATCCTACTAGCTAGCTTTTGTAGTTCTGGAAGGTAGCCATATGTCCTATCAGTTAAGTCATCATCAATCTTATCTAGCTTGGAGTGCTATGATTTATAATAACCATCACTACGTTGTTAGATATGACCACTAATACAATAGTGACATTGTGGTATTATGGTAGTTTATTGTTTTCTGATCAGAATTAAGACTCATTCAACAAGATAGAATCAATACTTATCACCACTAGTTATTACAACCAGCAACTTGTTGTGGGACAAGTCATAGGCCCTAGGGGATAATCCATTACTATTACTCAGTCAAAGCAATACAGAATTTATATGATCCATAAGTTCTTATCTTTATACCCATAGGCTATTCATGTCTTGATACCTACTTTTAAAGAGTGTTAAAATATCCCTATCAAGAAACTTATCAAGGGGCCAGAGAGATGGCTTATGAGTTAAGGGATGGCTGTTCTTCCAGAGGATCCCAGTTCACAGATTTCTAACTCTAATTCCAGGGGGCATTTGACACCTTCACACAGACATTTATGCAGTCAAAACACAAATGAACATAAAATAAGTAAATAAAAAAGAAACCGATAAAATATAATTAAAAAAATTCACTTTCTTCTTAAAAACAAACCCCATATCACCAAGTTTCAGTATGTATTAAGTCTGGAATATTGGAAGAGAGAAATTTAAGAATAAAAAGGGAGTTCTTGTATTAGCCTTATTTTTTGTGTTTCCTATTACTTGTTTTTGTTATATAATTCCTTAGAGGTAGAGTTGCATGTAGACTAGACTACTTTGGAACTTGCTATATTGCAGAATATGACCCTGAATTTCTGCTTCTCCTCCCTCATCCTCTTGAATGATGGAGGTGTGAATGACAACGCCTGGATTTTTGCAGTATTTAGTCTTGAACCCTGGCTCTCACATACTAGGAAAGCACTCTCTGAATGAGTTATATTCCATATTAAGTATGATTTTCAATCAAAATCTTCTAATAAAATTGCTGAAATTTTTTTAAAGATGAAAGTTAGCTTCTTAATATTTTGGAGTGGGAGCAGGGGGATACATAAATAAAAATGATATTTTTTAATAAAATAAATAAATTGAATACACTTTGGTTCTTATGGTCTGAAGATATAATTTTTTGTTGTACACACATCGTAATATTTCACATTTAATCACATTTTTAAACTCAAGTCACTTCCTGAAAACTGCTTTATTTTCATAATAAATATGCAAAAAATGTACTTTAAAGTACACCTGAAATCTTCAAAGACTTAATTTTACTTTCTACAACAAGTGCTAGAATTCTTGGCATCATTATAAAGTTAATTGTATGACTGAAGTGATTTGAAGGTACCAAGAGAGTTGTATTGATTTAAAAATGTGAGTCATGTCAGCTTATACTAGACTTCACCATGGAACCAAGCCATGAATTCTAGAGGAAGAAAAAATTACATGGGGGAAACATTATTATTACAGTGAATTATGTAGGTAAATGCCACCCAGCTTGCCACAGTCACATGCCAGTCTTTTAATCACAGGCTATCCCACTCAAACATTCTCTGGATAATAAATGTTAAATCTCGACTTTTTTAGAAAACTTTATTCATCTTTGTTTTGTATATAGATGACTGCAAATATATAGTCTCAGAAGAGGAGAATAGATCCACTGAACCTTAGTTACACACAGTAGCGAGCAGCCATAGAGGTACTAGGGATCAAACTCAGGTCCTGTGTGAAAATAAGTTATCTTAACCATTATGATAAATTATGCTCTACAATAAAAATAATGATATAAATAGAATTTTCAAGCAAAAACATGTTCAGTGATTGTTGTTAGAGATATAAATTTTACTTTTGGAATTATCAGTGTGTAACATTAACTAAAAGTCCTACCGTATGCATTAAAAATCTTGTCCTTAAAGTATTTTGTATATTTTTTTAAAAAAATTATACTCTTGTGTTCTTTCTTAGTATCTGACCCCTTGTATTTTATTGGACATACTGAACACAATGCCATGTTGCTTACTGTTTTGGATCTTTCAACAGTTTGAGATTATGGAATTGGAGCTTTTAAATTCACATTAAAGTATTTTAAAGACAACGTGAATCATAGGTTGTCATACAGTGTTCACAGAGTTCTACATTTTTTATCTTATACAATTGTAAGTAAATACAATATTTCAATAAGGAAAATATATTTAAAACTTAAATATACTTTAGATTTAATTAGAAATACTTAAATAAAAATAAAAACTACTGTGTCAACGTTGTCATGAATAACAGATTTATTTTAATTCAAGGTCAGGATCAGGCTTAATGCAGAAGACACTGCTTTCTCACATCCTCAAAATGTAGAAATCAACCTGGTCCTCAACCCAAAGCTTCATTTAAACTAACTAGCATTCATAGTTCTGGAAAGTTCTTTGTATGATATCAGAAGAGAAAGGTAATCATCAATCTCATCCAGCTTCAAATCCTGCAACCCACACCTGTTACATGCTTGCAAGATATATTGGTGCAATAGTGCCTCCAATGTTTTTCTAGTAAACAAACCACCTCTTCTGTAGAATTCCATCACACTATATAAAATGGAACCCACACTTCATACCGTGAGTATAGACAAGTAGTTTATACTATACAGGTTAAGGGCCGTAGTGGAACTTACTGCTATTCTGCTAAATGAACATAACAGAAAAATGACTCCTAATGACCTAGTTTTATGCCTATATGTCATTGCATTACTCAACTTCATCAGGAAAGCTTCTTTCAGTAGATGATAATTAATGCAGATTCACAATTAGAGAGTGAACAGACAACTACAGACTTTGGAGAACTCAGTCCTAAATAGAATGTCTATCAAACCTGCCCTATAAAGGTTCAGGAATTTATATAAAATAGGATGCAGACATAATATAAGAGCCAGAGGTGGTGGGAAGCTCTAAGGTAACAGCATCTTGCAGACATAACAGGGGCTAAACAACATATGAACTCACAGAGACTGTGTCCACATGTATGAAATCTGCTAAAATTCAAACTAGACAAAATCTCTACCCAGAGACAGAGAAGTAAGCACAAAGTCCCACCCCTAACCAAGAAGGATGGAGGCTAACTTAAGACTCTGGGGAAAAAATAAAATATTTTGTGCAGAAAAAGTTAAATTATTCAATAAAAATAAATCCCAAGACAGCTGTTAAATTCAAATAAATGTGCCTGCAACTTTAAAGATGTTCTAACTTGTACTTTAAGATTAGTAAAACAAAATTTTTAAATATATATCAGAGACCAAGAAGGATTGCTATCAGCTTACACTACTTTTGTAAGCTAGCAGGGAAGGTACACAGATACAAACCTCACAATGAATGGACTTACAAACCAGAATTACTTCAGCTCAGAACTTGATGCGCAGCATCTGTACCGTTCTTGTTGCCTAAGAACAAGAAGGAGCAGTTGCTAGTAGACGTGATTTCAGTGCTGATATAACTAGTGGGATCTTCGTTAACAGTAATATTACTAGTAATTGCAATACTATTACTACTAAGGGTGCTTTCTAACTTGCACTATGATTCATGATGTTCACAAAGACTGTGATTATCAAAGGAAGGTAAGTGTGAATTTATAGGTTTATTTAGATTAGGTGGTAAACTACTTTTTAGAGAGAAAAAATGTATAGGTTTATTTAGATTAGGTGGTAAATCACTTTTTAGAAAGAAACAATATATCTAATAATGAAGAACCAAAACTTTTATGGTAATTATTGTTCAAGGGATATTAATTCTATAATTAAAACAACTTTGAGTAATACTTGGTTCAAATCTCTCATTCATGAGCAAAAGCCAGAGAACACAGAAAGAGCCACAGACCTCCTTCTACCTGGGACTATTGCTTTGTGGGGTGTTGTGTGTCATTCCCAACATTTAGATATATCCATAGAATGTGGCAGATTTCTTATAAATGGTGGGAAAATGTCAAAACAACTATAGTCACACTTATTATGAAAATTTGATTAAACTGTGGCAATACAATAGTTGTGAGAAAACATTAATATTAACCTGCTATCATGCTACATTGATAAAATAGTAAAAACTTTCATTAAAATAGCAATAATATTTATACTTAAAAATACTTGAGGGAAAATATAAATTTATAAAATTAAGTTTCAATTTTATGTATCCATATTCCATATGCCAAATAACTATTGTTTACTTGTATTGAGTCCATGAACATGTTTTAATATTTTCTATGAGGATATTGTAATATCTTGTTTTTATTGGTTTATAATAATCCTTTGACCATTGGGAAGTTATAATAAAACTCTGAATAAAGCTGGTTATTAGAATTACCTTGATGGTTAAATTTATACATTTTAGAAGTGAATTTTTGGTCAAAGCAATGGTTTATGACTCCAGTTTGAAAAGAAAACACTGTTCTATTTTCTTTTTTGTGTCTAATCTGCAATTCCTAAAAGATGCATTAGTCTGTCTTAACTACCCCAATTCCTTAATTTATCAATTCTTTCATGTATTCATTACATAAATTTTGACAAAATACTTTCTTTGCCTCATGTACCTGAGATGAAACTTTTAAAAAGAAAACATTCGTGGCAGTTCTCTTGAGGTTTATGACATAGAGGGGCACCGAGGACAATATCCAGTTATGCATGACTGATGAATATTATCACAATAATAACTATTGTTAAGCAATTAACTCCTTCCTAAAAGAAATACCGTTGAAACTGGCATTTGCATCATGAATAAGTACAGTAGAAAGTAACTTAGGCAAAAGGATGAAATAGAGTGCAATCTAGAAGGACAAAGAGTTGTTGAATTTCAGGGAATTAAAGTTGATGAGCGTCAGATGAGATATTATATGTGCTAAAAAAATTTAAAGAAAATATTATTTTAAAAAATTTAAGCCAAGATCAGATCAGTTTGGTTATGATTCTGAAGACAAAGGGAAGCTTTAAAAATAAGATCCAAAGAGATAAATTGCATGATACTATTTTTTTTAATACTATCCTTACTAGGTACTCATAGAAAGATAGATTGAATGAATTCTAACAACTGCTATAAGTCACCCTTTTTTTTTTTACACAATCTGATCTAGATTATATAGGGGAGGGTTTAGGAAATTTGTGTGGATTCATTCACTCTGTGGATGTTTTGTGAGATGGGTTAGTTGTATTAAGAACAGTGAACACATTGGTGATTAATAGAAAGCAACTCAAGCTAACTACGTTTTTTCTCTTCCTGGAGCCTCTATTTGTATTGTTTGGATATAAGACTCATTCTTATTTTTAGAGTATAGCTCCTTTTAAATGGTATCTTCTTGTAGAGTGCATGTTGTACTCTGGTTTTACTGCTGTGAGGAAGGGTCATCATGACAATGGCAACTCTTAGAAAGAAAAAAAATATTAATTGGGGTGGCTTTCATAGAGTTCAGAAGTTCAGTCCATTATCATCATGATGAGACATGGTGGTGTGCATGCAGACATGGTGCCGGAGAAGCAGCTGAGGTTTCTACGTCTTGCAGACAATAAGAAGTGGTCTATTTCGTGGCTTGAGCATATATGAGGCCTCAAAGCTCACCTCCAGGGTGATATTCTTTCTCCATGAAGAACATACCTATTCAAGCAGGGCCACACATCCTAATATTGCTACTCTCTTTGTAGGTCGTTTTCTTCAAAGCTACCACAGTCTTAAACTATGAATTTTCCTTCCTCAAATTCCAAGATGCTAGGATTAATGGAGTTCAACATTGTATGTTCCATGTAAACTTTAAAACTAATTCTTCCAAAGTCAACGTAATATCTTTTATTACTTGACTAGAGTTCCCTGGGGTTTAGCAATTTAGAAGTATTTCCTAGTTTTATGAACAGGAATTTGCATCTGTTTGCCCAACTAAAGTTCTTAAAATTTTGAATAAACAAAAACATATTTTTTCAAACTAGATGCATATATATAATACATGAACAGATAAATTAGTCAACTCATCATCAAAGGTAACCATTACCATAGAGTAATGACCACAGAAACTCAGAAACTTGAAGTATCAGGTCTTGAGCTCTTTATATAGAGTGTTATTTTCTGTATTTATAATAATCTAAAGTTCATTTTTATTTTCTTGCAGAATATTTCTGCATTAACTCATTTTAATTTAATATATTTCATAGGAATTTCCTCATACTTAATAGTTGATTAGAAGAATATTTATGATGAGGTTTTATATTGAGGTTCACAACCAACAACTTACATGCTCATAAATATGAAATCCCTTGATATATTATTATAATATATACATATGTATACACAAGTATCTATATATTCCATTATTTCAGGCATTTAGTTGGATTTATAGTAAAGCTACTACAAAAATAAAAAGGACATGTGTAAGATTATTTAGAGTTCATGTAATCAGTGTAAAAAAAATTCCCTCTCTGTCTACCATAATAATAGGTGCACAGAACTGCATATAAGGAAAACTCTTCATAAATTTATTGTTAGAATAAGACTCAAAACTTAAAATATATTCTCCATGGATAAATATACTTTGAAAATTCCTATCACTGTTTTTAATAATTGAATTTGGTTCCAAACTTATATTTCTTTCTAACTTGAAGAAGATTATACATATAAAAAACAATCAAGGAAACTATGGAAGGTTTATGTTAAAGTATTAATTAGCAAATATTAATGATGCCCAAAGTCAACCAATATCTGAAAGTTTATTAAAAAGAGTAAATATTTGTGACATAATATATGCATATATAAATGCACATGGATCTGTAAGTGTTTGGATAAGAAGAGACAGTGTGTGTATACATAGCACTTGTCAGATAATCAGAAGTTAGACAGGTCTGAGCTCCATAACAGATTTCTCATGACAGACTTTACCATCATTTGAGATCATCACCAGCTCTTCATATACTAAGTCTTCAACTGAGTTGGAAAACAATTTTGAAAAAAAGAAATCTGCCTTCTGCAATATTTTCTGAATAGCACATTAAATACTTTTCAGATGCATTTTTTTCATATATAATCATGAGATAAGCTGTCAAATTTGGGATCAAATGAGGACTACATTGGTTGCACATTAACTTTTGGTAATATTGTGGCAAATTTTACATTCATTTATGAGCACAAGCATACTAAAATATAAAGACAAGTTTTGTCTTCCTGTTCATAATTTCATCAGTCCAAATTTATTTCTGAGGTTTTATTAGTTACAGGACCTTTGAGAGCATGATTGTCTTGGTGTGTTTGCAATTCCATGAGTTAGAGAGTACTTTTTGAGCAACATCCTTTAATGGAACAATGGTTGCTTAGAGTCAGACTAGTGTGTCTGCTTGCTGATCTGAAGATATGGTCCCTCTGAATTAATGATGTAAATCTTCTTTTCTCTATACTACAAAGTCTATGATGAAACTCTATCATAAATGTAAGATGCAAAGGAGAAGATTTTTGTTTGTGCATTTGTTTAGAGTATCAGTTTCAGAAGTGGCACAGTGCAGGACCTTCCTATAGGACTTCGGTGGAACTAGAACAAAACAGCTTATCTCCACTCAGTATGAAGGATATCTACAGTGTTCTCGAAGATTACTAGAGAGGAAATTGTCTGGCCCCAGTTGGAGGTCTCCTTCACTATTACAAAACACCTGATATATTGCCTTACAAAGAGAACATTTTCACTAAGGCTTACTGTTCAGGAGGTTTCTGTCCAAAACTCCAGGGTCCCTGCTGGCACTCTCAGTGATAACAGCAGAGATCATGTAGTAGAAGATGTTTGCCTTATAGCTAAGTATCAAAAGAGAAAGAAAGTTACAAGACTCTCACATTATTCTTCAAAGTATTGAATCACCTAAGGACATTACTACAAGATTCTTCTAAAATTTTGGACAATTCCCACAAGCACCACCCTGGAGACTGAGTCCTCAACACATAAGGCTTTAGGTGAATAGACCAATGATACCTGATTCCAATTTTGAATTGATTAGTTTATTATCACAGTACCTGGGATTAAATATACAGTAATATGCAACTGTTACATTATGAAGCTGTATTCAGAGAGAGGACAGGCATCTTTTTTCTTCTTATTTAAAACAATTTTTAAATTTAAGTATATTTTGATCACATTCTTCCCCTGCCCAAAGTCCTTCCAGATATTTTTCCCCTCCTTACCCCCTCAACTTCAACTGCCCCCCAAAAAGATACAAACAACAAACAGCTCCAAAAGAAGAAAAAAATAAACAATAGCTCCCCCCAAAACCCACACCAATCTGTAACCAAATATAAGCACACACACAAAAGAAACTGTGGAGTCCATTATATATTGCTCAACTACGCCTAAACATGAGGCCTGCCCTGAAGTGGTTGATAAGCCTAATGTCACTCTATTGGAGTGAACTGATTTTGCCTTTTCCAGAAGGTATAAATGATTGTTCAATTGTTAAGTTTAATCCTATTGACTAGATTTTCATTCATTCATTCATTCATTCATTCATTCATTCATTCATTTATTCATTCAAGCATCCATTCATTCGTTTCAGCCAACAAAAGGGAAAGAACCCAAGAGGAAGCATAAGACTCAGGGAGAATCATTTGTTCATACATTAGAAATCCCATTGAAAATTAACCTGGTAGCCATAATATATACTCAGAGGACCTAGGACAGACCTCTAAAGTCCATGTGCAAGCTGCTTCAATCTTTAAGTTTATATGAACTTTACTCATGATTATTTTTAGATAGCCTTGTTTTTTTTGTTTTTTGTTTGTTTGTTTGTTTGTTTTGCTTGTTTTTTTTTTTTTTGTCTTTTGGGTTGTTTTTTGGTTTGGTTTGGTGTCCTCTATCCACTTTAGCAGATATAATTAAATTTTTTGCCTTCTCTCTGAGTGATTTCCTGAGATCTGAGAGAATGGAATTGTTGGAGACATCCCATATGATCTGTGAGTATAGTATAGATCATAGGGAGTCATTTAAGATAGGACTCTGAGCTCTCAAGTCTCTGGCCTATGGCACTGTTAGATATGGGTCTCATCTCATGGAGAGGATTATAAGTCAAATAAATTATTGATTGGTGACTCCCACAAGTTTGGGTCGCCATTTTCCTAGCTATACCATTATAGGTAAAATAGTTTGCAGTTCTCTTGTTTCTGTTTGTCCTTTAGTCTCACACAGAGTACCATACTTTACCAAGAGTACTAGAATGTGGGATGAAGACAATGCAGACATCAGCTCATGTTTTCCATGTTCAGTGCATCATGTAGTAATTATCTTCATCAATTGGACCTTACTGTTAGTTTTTGGAGAGCAAACTATAGACTTGGAAACAGCATGGGTTGTTTGGGTATTTCCATGAGGTCCCTTTGGTCAATAAACAATTCAATTCGATATAACCCAATCTCAGTGTTGGATACTATTTTTGGAGAGAAGAAATGATCAGGTTAGAATTCTTTCTCCCCCATTATTTGATGATTTCAATTAGATTCCTTCCTATATGTACATTTTAGAAACTTCCTACTGTGTTTGGTTTCTATATCACTCCTTTCTTGTTCCGTAATTTTAGATGTCTCCCCAATACTCCCTCCATCATCCTCTGTCATTCTACTTTATTCCCCCAACTCAGTAACCTCAATCTATACATAATTATTTTATTTTCCTTCACTAATGAGAACTATCTATTTCTTCTACTCCCTATTTTCTGTGGTTTTGTGCATTGCAACCTAATTATTAATGACTTAACACATAATATCTACATATTGTGGTGATGTTTTGTTTGTGTTCTAACAAATGAAGCTTGCCTGGGGATTAGAGAGCCACTAGCTAACCATAGAGGCCAGGCACTACTGATACACACTTTTTCTCTTGGGAAGAGAAAAAAGGAAGTGATATGGATGGATAGAGAGATGAATATAAGGAAGTAGAAGAGACGAGCTTACCCCCTTTTGCACTCTGAAAAGTTTTAGAAGTAAGAGATGACTATGGCTTTTCTGCTTCTCTGATCTTTCAGCATTTACTCTGATACCTGACCCTTGGTTTTTATTATCAAGACCAATTAGAATTCCTGCTACAACAGATACATGAATACATACAATATGTGACTTTCTAGCTCTGTGATGCTTCACCCAGGATATTTTTTTCTAGTTCTATCCATTAATTACATAATATTATTTTTATCAGCTGAGTTCCATTCCACTACATAATATATTACATTTTATTTATTCATTCTTCTGTTAAGAGGCATCTAGGCTGTTTCCAATTTCTAGCTTTGATGTATAGAGTAACAATGACCATGACTGAGCAAGTGTCCTTTGGGTATATGTCCAAAAATGGCATAGCTGGATTTTGAGGTAGATCAGTTTCCAGCTTCCTGAAGAACCAGTAAACTAATTTCCTTTAGTAGATGTAAAATTTACACTCTCACCAGCAACAGATGAATGCTCATCTTTAGTTCTCACATTCTCCAGTGTCAATTCTCACTTTTTTATCTTAGCCATTTTGACAGGTCCAAGACAGAATGTTAAAGGAATTTTGAGTTTTATATCCCTGGTGGCTAAATATGTTGAACATTCTTTTACAGCCATTTAAAATTCTTCTATTGAGAATTCTCTGTTCTAATACATATCTCATTTTTAATTGAGTTGCTTTCTTAATATCTAGCTTTTTGCATTGTTTCTATATTTTAGATATTAGTCTTCTGTCTGATATGTGGTCATAAATAAAAACAACTTCACATTCTGTAGGCTCCTAATTTGTTTGATTAACAATTTCTTTTGCCATTCAGAAATTTCTCAGTTCCATGAGGCACCATTTATTAAATGTTTTCTCAATGCCTATGCTAATAGTTTCCTATTCAGAATGTATTTTTCTGTTCCAATGAGTTCATTGCTATTCTATACTTCCTCTTCTATCTGAATTAATTTATCTGGTTTTATGCTGAAGTGTTTCATCAGTTTGTAGTTGATTTTTGTGCAGGGAAATAGACATGGATTATTTGGATTCTGCTAAATGAAGCCATCCAGCTTTTTCAGTACCTTTTGTTAAAGATATGATCTTTTTTTTTTTTTTGTAGTGTATATTTCTAGCTTCTTTACCAAAAAAAGATCATTTTGCATTTATGTCTGTATCTTTAATTCCATTCAATTGATTGCCATGTCTATTCTTATACCAAAACCTTGCTTTTTGATGACCACAGATTTGTGCTGTAACATGAAATCTGGAATGGTGATATCTCAAGCAATTCTTTTATTATTCGAAACTGTTCTATAAGTTCTGGGTTTCTTTTATTTACATATAAAGCTAAAAGTTATCCTTCTCAAGATATTTGAAGAATTATGTTGAAATTTTAATGGGGATTGCCTTGAATCAGTAGACTGATTTTCCTAGGATGATCATTTTTCTTCTGTTAATTCTTTCATTTACAAACGAGAGATGTATCCATCTTAAATATCATCTTCTCTTTCTTTCTTCAATACCGGACAGCTTTAATCATAGAAGCCTTTCTCTTGTTTGGTTAGAGATACTTCCATTAATTTTATATTATTTGAATCTATTGTGAAAGTTGATGCTTTTTAATTTCTTTTTCAGACTCTTTGTCACTTGTATATAGAAAGGCTACTGATATTTTGGTTAATTTCACTGTTACTTCGCTGAAAGTATTTATCAGCTATAGTAGTTTCTGTTGAAATATTTAATTTATTTTTTTCATTTCACATACCAACTCCAATTTTTCCCCTTCTTCTTTATCCGTCCCCCTTTTCCCCTCCATTACACGCCCCCATGCACTCCTCAGAGAGGATAAGGCCTCCCTGCGGGAGTCAACAAAGTCTGGCATACCAAGTTGAGGTAGACACAAGCCCCCTCCATTAAGGCTGAGAAATATATCCCCCATATGGAACAGGCTCTAAAATGCCAGTTCATATATTCTAGTTGAAGCTTTTGTCGCTTATGTATCCTATCATATAACCTGCACATAAAAATTCTTTAATTTCTCTTCTTTCAGATTGTATCCCTTTGATCTCCCTTTGCTCTATAACTGCCCTCTTTTATTTTTTATATTTTGTAGGAATGTATCATTACATTGCCCAGATTCATATTGAATTTACTTTGCAGCTTTTACAGTGGTCTGTCTCTGTCTTTAAGAAATGGTATACCTTTTCATACCTTCCAACATAGCTCAAAAAAACTTTGATAAAGTTATAGTGTTAAAGTTCCCAAATAGACATAACCAAATTATGTTGATAAAAGACAAAACGCAGACTGTACAAGACCATGAATTGATTGTCATGAATGTAATAGGTTTTGATAGCAAATTTATTAAGCTATGTAAATTAGAAATCAGTCATTTTAATTTGACTCATATTATGAATGTTTGAAGTTAATAATCGTTTTTGATGACTAAAATTTTCATCTTACATTATCCAGACACATAAGAAATACCATGCCAAAATTGGATTTCTTAACTTCAGGACAAATCATACTGTCTGCATTATCTTTTAAGAGATTCATCAGTCATCATAGGTCATATTCCTTTGTTGCTTCTCAGAACTTGAATTCAGATGCTATTGCTAAGTCTCTACATTTCAGCCTCCGGACTTCATGGAATAGATCTAAAACTGAGGTCCTCTACTCAACATTTCTTGTTTTAGGCACAGTTTCCTTCATACAATTATTTACTTTTTGAACATTTTTCCACTTTTTAAAGTATTAGAAAATATAATTTATCCCATGATTAAAAACAAACAAACAAACAAACAAACACGGACAGATGACATAGTATAATTCTTTGCAAAAACTAGATTTTGCAAATAAGGCTAAATGAAGCTTCAAAAATGCTCCCTAAATTTAAGTGAAACCATTAGTGTGTGAGAAGCTCCATGAATGACCACCAGGAATGTGTGCAAACAGAGCATGTATTAAAAATTACCAACATGTTGGGGTCTAACCATCTGACAAAATGTAAAATGATGACTCCTAGAAAAGTTTGCAGACTCCTTTTAAGCAGAGTTAGGGAAATTCCAGGGAGGAGGAATTATTCTGGGAACTGGTTGGTGGCTTTAAATAAAAAGTTTGTATGATTGGTAGGTGGCTGTATTGGCTAGAGACTTTCCAGTGACAGGGTAGGGAAGACTATCTTTAGCTAACAGGCTGTGGGACACCTACTGATTGGTGGACTCTGAGTTGTCTACTGCTTGCTCAGCTCCAGTAAACCAAAACTAAGCCTGGTCTCTGGCAATGCAACTAGTAGCCTGCCATGGCCCTGGTCTGGCTCCCCAGCCATCTCAAAACAAATAGTCCTCTCCTTCTGAGACAGAGACATTTTTCTCTCTTTGGAAAAATATAACCTATTTGTTGTTCAGTTACCATGTGTCCACTTAGGACATTTGAGCCATAAGCTGAGACTTTGTTATTGTGAACTGTGCAATACTTGAGGCTCTTAATGAGAGAGATAGGTATCAGGATATACAGAAATGACAGCCGGAGTGCTTGTGTGAACCTACAGGCTCAAGTTGTTTACCTTGAAGATGTCAGCTAATTATATCCCAGGATGGACAGCCCAGATGCGATGTGAGTTTCAGCCATCTCTCGAGCCCTCATACTTAAGGTGAAGATCTAAGATCTTTGAAAAACTGCAGCTTAATGGTACAGGAGCCACTTGTAACAAAGGTACCCTAAGTAGTGAGGATCATATTGAGGTCAGCACAGGCATAGAGGCAAACAAATTGTTTTTCTTATGAGTGATGAATTAGTGATTTGAATACTAAGATTCAAAATCTAGTACCCAGGCTTGTTCAGCAATCCTTTGTCCACAGAGCTCTATCCCACAAATTATAGTGTCCTTTGGTAAAATGACAACTGGATTTGAAAACATACCAACACTTAAAAAAAAAATCTCTCTTTTGTTAGCTTGCAACAAGAATTATACAGCCAACCCTGATGAATCTTCTAGTAAGTGTATTTTTATATATAAGTGCATTTTTTATATATTTCTGAAAGTAGTAAATGTTTTGATTGTATAATTAAATCCCCATTCAATCAATGTTGTACATGCAAAAAGTTTAAAATCTATACATCTAGGTTTGTAATAGTAAACACATGTTATCTCCACAATGTGGAATAAATTTTATGCTTCGAAGTGACTGAGAAGCTATTTATACCAACTTAATTTATGGAATCCGCAGGCTAGTTTCTCTTGCCTTGGTCACTTTATCTAAACTCATGTCAACACTATTCAATAACTTCTATTTCCCTGGAGGCATATGCTTTATGTGTAGAAGAATCCAGCCACCTTCTTAAATTCAAACTTCTCCTTATTCATTTCTTTTTTTACTTTATTGCATTAATTCTGGAAATAAGCTTGTCTATATCAATCACTCATATGTAAGTTTATTTTTTGTTTGTTCGATTGCTGTTTGAGAGCCTGCCACCAAGCTCCCAGATAAACATGCTGAATCTTATTCTTACGTATGAATACCTGGCCTTAGCTTGTCTTGTTCCTTGCCAGGTTTCCTAATTTAAATTGTCCTTTTTAAAACTGTGTTTTGCCTCTGGGCTATTTACTTTCTTTATTCTACTTTTTTTTTTTTCTTTCTTACTCCACAGCTGGATGTGTAGCAGGGTGGTTGGCAGCTAAGGTCATCCTCTCCTTCTGTTTTCTCACTCCTTCCTCCTTTCTTTTCCAGCCCAGATTTCTCCTCCCCTATTTATATTTTTGTCTGCCAGCCCCATCTATTTCTCTCACCTGCATAGCTATTGATAAGTTAGCTATTTATTAGAGCAGTTGGGTATTGCTTTTAAGACAGGCACAGTAACACAGCTCTACAGAGTTCAACAAGGGCAACATGAAAGAATGCAACACATCTTTGCATCATTAAACAAATGCTCCACAGCACAAACAAATAAAACACATCTTAAACTAAGATTCCAGGACATATATAATATTTAATCCTCTGTCCACTAACATATTTTAAGTTTATAGAATGCCAATCTTTTCTATTTTGGTATCAACAAAAAAATGAAAACTTCTATGGCAAGCATTTCACATTATACCAACCCATTAAATATGAAAATGCCAAATACTAGTAGATATTGAGATGGATATCACTTTAAGGGATAACAAGTTGCATCATCAGCTGACTCAGAAACTGTTCACTATATGATTAAATGGTTATATACCCACTATTTTGTATTATCACCAATAGACTGCTTGATAAGTTCTCTCTCTCTCTCTCTCTCTCTCTCTCTCTCTCTCTCTCTCTCTCTCTCTCTCTCTCTTGTGTGTGTGAGTGTGTGTGTGTGAATACGTAATCTTTCTTCATAGTTTTTCCTTTAATTTTCCATTGATACAGCTTATTTGTAAATGCTCAAAGAATTATAACTAACTTCCTTCATGGTACATTTTAAAAACACCTACGCTTAGCCAGGATAAATTTGGTTTTCTTTATTCTTAGTAGTTTATAAAATACTTCCATTTGAAGCAGAAAATACCTCTTACAAAGGTGTGGGTATAAGTTAATGTATCCATCTGCTCCCTTTGTCTTTTGTTTCTTGTTGGCATTAATTAACAACAATCTGAGACTATCTTCTAAAGTGTTATCTGTTTTACCCCTTATGTTCTGTTATATAAAAATCATGTTGCTAACATAACAAAATCTCATGATTCCTCATTTATAGAATCTGTACACTAAATAGTCTTTGTCACTTACTAATATTGAAAGTATTTTTAAATATCCTTTTAAAACTGTATCTCTATCATATCATTTATATATATTTCAGTTTTGCAGGTAAAAGAATCCCTTCCGATTTTTTTTTTTTTTTTTTTTTTTAGCACATACATGCCAAAAAGTGAAAGTACACTTACTATTTAATATGAGCCATGGGGGATACTGCCAAGATTATTCACAATTTTAATTAATCAAACGAATGGGGATGAAAACTGCTATTTGAATCCCAAGTTTCCTTACCTCACTCACAATAGTGATAAATCACAACAGTGTAGCTTTTAAATAAATTTAGGAAATGAAGAACCTGCAATCACAGGAAGCCACTCCATATTATTTTATTTTCCCACTTGTTTTAATAAAAGTCCTTCAGATTATCAAAGAAGTGTCCTAACTCGAGACAAAAGGAAACATTAAAGGTTCTGTATGCTGAATACCGGATACTTGTTCAGCGCATTTTTTTAGAAGAATACACTTAAACAGCATTAGAGAGACAAAATGGGAATGCACTCTTCAGTATGTCTTTGGCTATAAGAATTAAATATAAAAGACATAAATAAAAAGTAAAAAGACTCATGACTTTTAATACAGTAAGTTGGGTTTTAATAAAAAAGGAAAAGTTGCTGCATGAGAGGGTCAGCTCTATTAGCATGCATTAATACATTTTCCAATATTAGCACGTCGTTCCAGCATGGACTAGGAGCTGACTCGGATCTGATCCAGCAGGCTGAGCCTTTCACCTTTGCTCAGTTAAGCCCTGTAAATACACTCCCTCATCCCTGTACCACCCATCCTATACATTCTTTCCTTTTTCACATTTAAGCCTTAGACAGACCCGGTGCTGTCATTTACCCAGCGCAGCAGCTATTCTCATTCCTTTCCCGGTGATTATGCCAAGGACAGAAAATGCCCCTAAATTAATCCATCATGCTTGTACAAATTCTAATGAGTGGGAAATGCCAAAAATGATCCATTATCGCTGCAATTGGAAAATCATAATATCATAGTTCAGCCTGAGCAACTAGTAAAGAAAATCTCTGAAGCATGTCATGAAGGCTGGATACGGAAAGCAATCTCTGGTCTGGGAGCTGCCTCCGTGGGGCACTAACTGATTTATATGTCCACACAGCTATGCCCATCCACATGTCCAGACATTACCCCAGAGTACCTGTGTATGCTCGCCCTGGTATTTGAAAAGCTATATAATTCTCCCTTAGTTGAAACTTAGTAGGTCACTGGACGAAATGCAATGCCACAGTGCCCTCATGTGGCCTCAGATTTTTAGATAAATTGGTTCCTGGGTTTGGCTGAATTATTATTTTAAAAACGTTAGAATTTTTTGTATTTAATTTTAAGAAGAATTAAGTAATATAAATAAAAGCAACCGAGACTACTTAAAGAAGTACCTTTTCTCTCTTTCAAATCTCTCTTTATTTTTCCTTATTCTATTCTTCCCACTTTCATCTCAAATTTTCCCCTTCTCTTGACATTCATATATGCCTATAAGCTCAATTCAGCATGGAAGTACAGGGAAAATTATTCCATACAGGGTGAGTATTGCCTCTCTTCTGACAGTCACAAATGAAGGGCTATTGAGAAACTGTGTGACCATGATTTATATATGGCAAAACAAGTCTGAAGAAAAGCAGGACCTTTAGTCCCACCTCTGGAGAATGTACACACTATGTATCACTGTGAAGGAAAAGATAAGCATCTTTCCACAATTGACATTTGAGTCATAAGCTTAGTAATTGTAATGATCTATGCAAGATATTTCACCTCATATTATAGATTGTTCAACAGTAAAATGTTACCAATCTCTTTAGGAGAAATATTGGGTCATTGGAGGAGTGAATATTTTTAAAACTACGTGTTATGTGTGTGTATCTGCTTACCATTGTTTGAATTTTAACATATTGGAAAAGTACATTTGATCATAGAAGCATTTCTATTAATAAAATCATAATCAAGAAAAAAAGGCTAAATGTGTCTACTGCATGGTAATTGTAAGTAGAAATCAACTAAGTTTTAAGTATGTATATACATCTATCTATATATATAAAATCATATTAATAATATCAAATATATGATATCCAACAAATACCATCCTACCATTTGAATCATTCATTACATTTATGAAAACTAAAGAAAAACCACACTGAAATGTATAAAAACTCAGAATTTTACAAAGACTTATTAGATTGGAGAATCCAAGCAAGATAAGAGATGATTGTCTTCTCACTATGATGCAAGTAATTAAATTTATTCTTTATAAGAATAAAACAGAAGATTTATGTATTCCACCCCTTGTTTTATTTAATATTTATTTCTATCATAACAAAAAGATAAATTGAATTTAGCTGGATGATAACAGTGACTATGCAATGTAGTAGTTCAACTAAAGGACTTCAGTAGTAGAATAGATATTTTTTATAAGATATCAGAGCTGACCATAGTCTCTTAAGACCAGTTCTTTGGGATACCTTTTTTCTTTACTTGTTCCTACATGAGTTAACCATATCAGAAATATTTATGTATTAAAGTATTAATAAAAACTCAAAGGAACCTTTCTATAATCCTATAGTCATTATATACCTATTGTATGTAAGACTAAGCACATGGCATAGTAAATATTTACCCTGGTCAATATTTATTTTTAATTTCAGTTTTACATTTGATAATTTTAGACCTTTTTAGCCTAAAGTTAGTTCATGAGCGATCACTATATATTATTTTCAAACCTAATTGCTATTCATAAGCACATAGTACTTACCCTCAGGTTCAGTTTGGTCAAATCTATCTCAATGTACATGTGAATAATAGAATTACATTTTAAATTATCTCAAATTCCACAAACCAATAATGGGTCTGTAGTTTACTTAGTCCTTAGTGATTTCATTTTGAAAATCATATGTAGGAAAATGAGCTGATCAGTTTAGAAAACGTGTGTGAAAGCTTTAGTCAATGTTACGTTGAATAATTGGGAATGCTCTTTATACATTAACATATATTTGCTATTTACTAGCCGCAGAAATTTGCCACATTACAAAGCCATAATTAGCTTGAACAAAATATAATAATGTTCTAAAGATGTAAGCTTTTGCAAATATCATATTTTTTTCTAAAACTATTAAATTATAATAATAATGAACCACAGTTTTGAAATTATCTATGAGGCTCATTCCCTTAATTGTGTAGTCCATAAGTGATGGTGGCAAGGCTTCTAGGATTTTAAAATGTTGTTTGACAGTGGTTTTTGCTCAAGCCTATTCTGTAAGTGTAACTGTATGTCACAAGAAAGTACAGAATTCATTCCCCACCTCCAGCTGTGGATCACAAAAGGCCCATAAGAAGCATGTTAACACATCCTGGCAGGCAGTATAATGCTGGCTTGCTTCAGATCTCTTTAAATACATTTTCTCCGACTTCTATCTCTGCCCCTCTGGCCTAGCAAAATCTCACTCTTTATCTCTGTCTGATCTTGACAAGCCATTTAATGTCTCAAGGCATTGCTCTTATTGTCTTGTCTTCAGGACGGCCATTCTTCTCTTATTACACGTAGCAGCAGCAGCAGACTGTTAATTTCACTGCTCATTCTAACGCTTTCATGTGAAAGACTCTAGTTATTCCACAAAGAATTGTGGTTTTTCTTTTTCTTTTGCCTTCGAAGAACACTTAATACCTCTCGCTAACAGTGGTTTTGTTTAGACATTTACTAATTAATTTACCTATCCATCACATTTATCTATACATCTGCCTGCTCAATGTATTATAGCAAATATTTGCTGTGGAGTAGGAACAGAGGAGGCTGAAGATGAGAATCGCTGTCCTTGATTTCAGAGATAAATATCATGAGCTTTGTATCTCAGAAGACCACTCTAAACTTTCAAATGTATGCTTCAAAGTCTTACCATTCATTATTCTTCACCTACAATGTCCACATGTTCATATGAATGATAGCTTCCTTGGCTTCAAAGTAAATACTAATATTATATTCTGGTTTTAACAACTGTGTTTAAATAGAATTGTCACATGCTAATTCCATAAATATAAAATGTGTAAATAAATGTATTTCCATAAACATGTATCAGCACACCTATGCTCACAATAGAGTTAACAAATACCCCCAGGATGCTCAGAGTGTCTTTGGATACTTTTGGTCTTCTAACTCCTAACATCAAAATAATAGCTTTTAGTTAGAAAAGAAATGAATTATGTATAATCCTTTGGACTCATTAAAATAGGATAATTAATGAAGTATTTTCTTGGAATTGTCAATTGTTTATGGACTGGACATTACTCATTTATTGTTTGTATATATTGTATATAATTATTATACCTATTATATATTTTTTTTCTTATGTTAGTTACTACCTTCTTTTTTTTTTTAATTTGACACAAAAGAGGATATGTGGGGATTGAATAAACGTTTCAGAAGTTCTAACTTCTAACTCAGTCATCCAATGTACTGACTTCTGTATGTGTAAATCAGTTGGAATTCTCTGGCATTTTATGTAAATTGATTATAACATTTTATCTTCTTGTACAATAGTTTTCTGAAGATGTGGTGTCATTTTACTCTGTGAATAATGAAGTAACTGTAAATGCAAGATTGTACTGCACTGTTTACAACAGTCTCCCAAATTTCATGTGTCATTTCCCACACCATTGTGACTTCCTGAGAAATGATTAGTACCTTTGCTAGAACTTGATATGCCCATAACAGCCATTATACTAAGTGCATAGTTTGAACGTATGTATTGATATCAAATTAAAAATACTTATCCTTATTTTTATTTATAGGTGGTTATAGTGTCTTCATGTATATATATGCTATATTACTAAATATGTATATCTAAATATCTAACTATGTATATCTAAAAAACCTAACTAACATGACTATAACACAGTATGTCATCAGAAGCCCAAGATTTGGAGTCATGTGTAGTGAGATTATGTTTCAATGTAAATAATTGTCCTGCCTACTAGTTTATCAAAAACTATAGTCATGATCTTATAAAGATGCTAACAACCTTACTTGAGAATTTCAGAAAAGCAGAAAGCACTCTAAATTCCGAGCCATCTCTGCAGCCCTAAATCTGAATGCTTTAATGAGACTTTGCTGAGAACATTTTCTTAAAATCATCTGTATATACAACTTAGAAAAAGCTTATATCAAATTGTCATAAAAGCTTGTGTGTTTCCTCTTTCTGAGTTTTGGGATACTTAAGTATTATATTGGAATGAATCACATACAGCCTTTCTCCTTTACATCCTCAGAGTTATTTTTAGTTTTTATTGCTTGAAAATTTTATGCATACATAGGGTTCTCACATCTTTCATATTGTTCTACACTTTCTGCTCCTGTCTTCTCAATATGTCACTTCCAACCTTCTTGGTTTCTCCTTCTTCCTCAGTTCCTTTCCCTTCCTTCCTCCCTTCCCTTTTTCCTTATGCTTCTGTTTAGTGGTTCTTCTTTATATAACAACAGCTGTTTTGTGTTCATGACTAACAGTCGTGAATCCTACACTTCCCTCACATGTTGTTGATATCACCTTTCTAAACACCCTAATATGGTGATATATATTAATAAAATTAATATGGATTATTAGAGTTAACCAAAGAATCAAGCCAGATGGGGGAGGATGACCCAAACCTATGATGGATCAGTAACTTCAGACTACAAATGCTACAAATGGAGTTCCAACATCGGGTCTTTATATCCACATAAAGCCTGGGGAAGCTTAAAAATGAGTCTAGAGCACAGAAATGGAGGCAAAACAGCTTCTGAGTTGTGTCTCTCAAGTGGGATCTGGTACAGAGACACTGTGACCTGGTTTGTGAGCTTGAGCTACACAATATCAGGCTTGAGGTATGCAACTTAAACTTCAATAAGACCGGTTTCTGAAGCCTCAAAAGAGTCTGAATATAAGCACAAGCTACATAACAGATTGAAGGTTTCTATTCATACAAACTAAAAGGGAACAGAGTCAAAGACAGCTTCTTTCTTAGTAGCATTTTTTTGGTAGGGGGGATTCTGCTCTGTTTGGTGACAGAGATAGAGGCACACCTTTTTTTAAAGAGAGGCTTCCTGATTCAGCCTTAGCAGCAAAAACCTGCACAAGCATCGTTTAAGAGGCCCTGTTGCCAAATATTTAAATGAGGTTCATGAGCAGCAAGTCATAGTGCTATACTTGGTGGCAGTGTAAGATATTAAACATGGTTCCTGGATACTGTATGTTAGCTTGTCTTTGAATTGTTTGACTGCCGAGGAAGGAACACGATCTGTTAAAAGACATTTGATTATAAATGCTGCTGGAATAATCCAACCTATATATTTTGTAAATGCCTTGACTTCAAACTGAAGACAAAGGACATGTTACTTTGGTAAAGAGGTTTTCTTTTATTTCCACAGAAAATTAGAGGCTGAAGATTGATTCTGGGTTAAAGAAAATAAGGTCTGAGCAACGAAGACCCCATGAAAAGTCTCTAATGAGAAGAGATAGCCATATCAGCTTTTAAGGCTATAAACTAAGATGATCCAAAATCAGGACCCCTATAAGATTGCTAGCACCTCCAATCAGCTAGAAGTAGTAATGGAAAGCTATATCCAAAATATTGTCAAGAAATGTTTGTTTCCATTATAAATGGTTGATGGTCATAGTCAATCGCTTTCTAAGGAAACAAGCAAATATGGTACAAAAATGATAAAAAAGACTATTAAAACTGCTTTGATCTAAACAACTGTTAATCTCAAAATACTATACATTGGTATGGATTTTGGTTATAAATATTGATATAAATTTAAGGTCAATTTTATATACTATATGTATATTTTTACTCTTGTTTAATGTACTATGTTTATGTAACCCATTTAAATTTGTGATGTATATAATTAAGAAATCAAGATTAATATTTAGTCAACTATGATAATCAACTTTATCACATTATTAGGTGTTTTAGATATGATATACAAAGATTTATTTCAATTAGATAGGTAATCTTTAAATACTTCAAAGATATGCCTTGATAGACTTGAAGATTAGATAATTGTAATTTGAGTTTTCCTTAGTTTTAATAAAAGGTAAACTAGATATAAAACTTTGGACTCACAAGGATAAAGTAGAGGGTCAAATATTTTCTTTAATTTTCCTAACTACAAATAGACTAGATATTATAGATATAATTCTTAGTATATGTAATTTTGTTGTGTTGAAATTTAAAACTTAGTTTTTGATTAGAGGGGAAAGGGGACGTATCATGGAATGTCTTTCTGTACAGTGTGATTTACCAGTGGATAATAAAGGAACTTCTTTGATCTATGGAAAAGCAACTAATAGGCAGTCAGCAAATCTAAGCACGGGTAAAGGGGAAGGCGGACAGAGTCACAGAGAAATGTGAGCTGTCACCCAAGAAAGCAAGATATAATGGAACACAGGTAAAGCCACTGGCCACACGGCAAGACATGGATTAATATAAATGGGTTTAGTTTAGTAGTAAGAGCTAGCTGATAATGAGTCTAAGCCATAAGCCAAATAGTCTTTAATTAATATAAGACTTTGTGTAATTATTTGTGACTAAGTGGCTGGGGGACTGCAGGTCTGGACCTTGGGCTGGATGAGACAGAAACTTCAGGCTACACACTAACTTTTCTTTCTTTTCACTATAGAAATTTGGAATGTTTACATACACACTTATATCAGTAATTGCAAGCATGTTTAGCTAGTTTCTGATGTCATATTTTCTTTTTTTCTAATTTCAATGATCTTGAGCTGGCAGAATCTTCATAAGCAATGTAGAAGAGAGAGATGACCTTGTTATCATATGCCTGATTTGAAAAGTAAACTCGTTTTTTCCCATTTATTGTGATGTCACCTGTAGTGACCCACATTTATTTTTGTAAATTTCTTTTATGATGTTGAAGAAATTCCATATCATCGCTTTAATTTTCCATAGATTTCATTTTACTTAATGGTTTTGAGCATTTATCATTTTTGTTTATTTGCTTCTATAGTCTTGTGTAGCTTTTATTTTCATCATTCATAAAGTAAATTTCTGAGTCACTGGAAATGCTTCTTTTTTTTTTAATCTGGAAAGCCATTGTAGACTTGGCTTTATTTGGTTCATGTGTTGGAAAAATTGAGTAAGTTTTGTAGTAAACTCTATTGTACCATTCCTCTCTTGGGTTTTACTGAATGTTTTGTGTGTGTGGATGGATGCCTTTCACCAAAATTGGCAACTCAGGGGATAAATGTCTGTATTATTTTTTCTTTTTTATACTCTCTTCATCATTGTAGATTCATGTTGTTTACAGAAGTTCTTTTACATTTACATACAGCTCACAGACACTGTTTAGGAAAATGTTTTAGTGCAATACATTGAAAAGGCAGTTGGGTTCAGCTTCTGGGCTTCATATTTCAGGCTTAGGATTATTCTTAGGAGCCTGGTATTTCATGTCATACTATACAACATGTATATATGTACAAATGAATAAATCCACTATATTTAGAGGAAAGCAAATAAATAGAGTAATATTTATCAATCTTAATATGGCATAAAGGTATGACAGACTCTTTAAATAACTAAGACAGTTCCTGGTTTTTCTCATCTGCTGCCCCCATTTTCTCTGAGCAGTACGGTGACTGTGAGTTTAAAAAGAAGTAAAAACAAAATGTTAATCTTAAAGAAAAAACACAAAATAGAAAAAAAAAGATAAATAATAATTGTGTCAGATTATTTTGTGGGCTTTGTAAATAGGAAATGATAAGTGACATTTACTTTGCAATCACAAGTTGAAGGGATTTTCATTAAGTATTTAATGACCAAAATAGCTCTAAGAAGTGTAGTGAAACTACAGCCTTAAATCAGAGTGCTTGAGAGGCAAGAGGATCTCTGTGAATTTGAGGTCAGTCTGGTTTGCAGAACAAGCTCAAGAATGCCACAAGGAAACTCTCTCAACTTCTTGGCCCCAAAAGCAGAAGTAAAGGAAAAATAGAAGGTGAAGGATGAATAGTGCCATTTGCTTACAACACCATTGAACAGATGAGAAAAAGCAAGGTACCCAGAGCCAAGCATTGCCAGGTTTTAACAGTCAAATATGAAAACATTTCAATATACAACACCATTTATTGCCTATAAAGAAAATCAGGTGAACTACCATATGTTCCGAGGAGTCAACATGCTCACTGTACTTTGAAGACAATAACACATAAAAAGAAGAAAAAGGAGAAAATTTTTATTTCAAATAATTATTAATGGTATCTGTCAGCATAAGTAAGTATAGGCTGTGTTATGTCTCAGCCTCCATTTTGTTTCCCTTTACAAATGAAATATTTACATTGGGGTAAATTTCAAATGTCATCTGATTTATATTCTCTAATTATCCACTGTAATGTTGTTTGCAGCTATACAGACGATTACAGGCCAGAAAGTTAGAGAGAGACAGAGACAGAGACAGAGGGAGGAAGGGAGGGAGGAGGGAGGGAGCGAGAGAAAGTTGAATTAACAAGCTTTCTGTAAGGACTACTGGCATTTTCCTGGACTCTACTTATCATTTTATGTATGATATCCATATAATTATATAAATTTTCCAGAAAACTATGAGGTTTTTTGAATATGAAAAGAGATATTAATGTAGCCAAGGTATATATACAAATTATGTCTAATTATATATTAGATAAAATTTTGCACAATTTAAAAACATTAAAGTCATTATTTAGAAATAATTACCAATAAGATTTTGATTATTCAGTTTTAATGGAGATAAATAAAGCATATAATCTAGATCTAGCTTTGTTATGTTATGATTTTGAAAGACTGTGTAGAAAATTGCTAAATTAACTAACTTGTTTTTAATCAGGTCACCATTGGCTTGAATGGAAAGATATAACATTCTAGCAATCTGTGCCTTGTGAAATAAATAATTTTCCATTTATTACACGAGTTGAATTTTAGTTTGCAAGCTTTGATAGTGATATTGTAAAACTTCTGTCTATATAATAATAAAGGAAATTTTAGAATCCTAAACAGATCCAATTAAATAATTATAGCCTACATATTTCAGAAAGACATTTTATGCTATTTTTCATCTTTTAAAAGATTTTTATCACTTTTTAAATGTGTGTGGGTGTTTTGCCTTTATGTTTGTAGAACACATGCATGCGTGGTGTCTTTAGATACTGGTATACGGTGTTGGATCACCTTGAAATGGAGTTACAGAAGGTTGGGAGTCATTAAAGCGCTAGAGAGTGAACCTGAGCCCTCTGCAATATCTTCAGTGCTTCAAACCACTGAGCCCTCTCTTCAACCTTAAACAGAGCATAATAAATTTTCTTGAGTGTACATAACCACAAAACATATATGATTTAATGGTTACCACAGGTTGAAAACACTATGTCATCCCAGAGGTTGTCAGCCTTATTATGTGGGTTCACTGTGATGCCACTTTTTCTTTTAATTTCACTTTATGGCATCATCCAGCAGAGAAATGCATGTCCAATGTTTTATTTTAAATGTATGTTACCTTTGGCTATCACCAATTCAACAACCTCAACTTTTTCTTAAATTTCATATAAAAAATTATTTTAAAGTGTGCAATGCTATAAGACTATTAGAGTTTTTAAAAGTCTAATTTTGTGAAACTAAAAAACTGTAATCAACATAGAGCAATGAGTGAAATTATTAAAAACCACAAGTGTGAAGAATAGAGAGTATCCTAATTAAAGAGGGACAGATGTTAATTTCTATGAAAATAAGAATGCAAAATGAGGAGCATCCTAGCTCCTCATTTACAGAATAATTAACTCTTGGTTATTACTTCTGTATTTTTTTAATATTGTGGTACATTTGAATAACTTCAATTAATAAATATGCCTAATGGTAATTACTTTCTCTCAAGCATGGTTTTCTACTATCATTTAGACATCTCTTCATACGTACAAAGTTCTTGATCCTGGAGTTAAATAGGTAATTTTATTGACTATAGACCATCAATGTACTTGAAAAGCCAATTAGATAATTGACCTGTTTAGCAATCTTAAATTCCATGGAGGATATATTCTAGTGGATGAACCACTCACTAAGACATATTCTAAGTCATCCATGCATTATGGTCTTGGAAGAATAAAGCCCATCAAATACGGTTACCTTACTTGCAGCACCTTGTGATTACACAAAGTATGCCACCAAAATACAAATGTAAAAGATGATCATTCTGCAAATCACATGACATTTATGCCACGTGTTGCTAAAAGAAGATTCTTGAAAAATGGGCAGGATTTAGGAAGAGAACTAAACATAGACACTAGCACTAAGGATTTCAAGCATAAATGTGTAGTGACCTACCTCAGTTTTCAATACTTTATGACTGTGACTATTATTTAGGAAGATAAACTTCCCTAAATAATGGCTATGTCATGTGCATCCTACTTATGCTTGCAATCTAGAGTTTCCCTGTGTGTAGACTGAGCTATATATAAAAACTTAGAAGAGGAGAATCAATAATGTTTTCTAGGTAAATCAATGGTTTCCTGTTTGTATAACATGGAGTATATTGGACAGATAAAATTTGGAACATATACCTGTTAGCAATAAATCAAAAGGCATTTTTCTCTGTCATATTTGTCAGAAATTTTACATTTACCCCAATTAAGGGAGAGATAAGGTTTATTTCATAACACAAGTCAAATATCTAAGAGCAGGTAAGTTTAGACGTCGGTGAATTTAAATTTAATTTTTTTCTCCTTAATGCTGTTTATGGCTTCAGATTTATTTAAGTGCTTCAGCCACCCCAGACCTTGTAGCTAAAATTTCATTACTTATATTGCTTATATAGCTTCTGATGATGCCCCTCAGTAAGTGGGTCAGCCGAGCTAGCTATTTCCATTTCAGTTGACCTCATCTGTGGACGCAATTCTATTTCCAGTCAGCTTTGTGGGTTTGTGCATCGGAGGTTTCATGCTGTCAACTAAGGCTACAGTAATAAGTGGTTAATGTATGCAATAGTCCTACAAAGGTTTAACTTGAGTTTGATCCCAGGAGACTGCTACAAGTGTATGAAGTCAAGGCATGGAGAACATTCCATTTAGGCTTGAAGTACACTAAAACCTTTCTCTTGCTTCATTGGTCAAAGAAAATCACACACCAAGCCAAAATTCAGGGAGTGGCATAGGTGATGATGATGCGGGCTAAAAGTATGCAAATGTAAAAAAGGAGTAGATGATGAGAGGATTATTAATGCATAACTTTGTTCATTCATGTAAATCAAACATATTAATATTTACTATCATCTATGTATTGTATTTCCAGTAATTTCTCTTTTCCTCCACATTTGGTAAATTGAGTGTTGAGGTCTTCTTGTCTTCCTGCAAATCTTGTCTCAAGGAAAAGGCAGAAGTGGAATCAATTTTCTCACTTCTCTCTGGAAGAAGTGGTTTATGTTTACACTCATACTACCAATTGAAGAGTTTCATTTAATTAGAATTTTTCAACTACGTAAAGTCTGGTTCAGATAATTCTATTAAGCGACTTAAATGGAAAGTACCTGTTGTCTAACTTCAGAGACAAATAATAAGATAATTCATGGATCTTTATAGAGAAAAGCATGGAATCTATCCATCTATTGGAGAATGGAAGCTAAAAGTAAAGAAACAAACAAATCAAAAACAATTCTCTAAGAAATTGAACAGGGAAATGCTTAATTGTCTTATTTTGTATTCTAGTAAGTCCTTTTCTATTTTATTATTTCTTTGTATTTTGAAATCATAATATAGTTAAATTACTTCATCTTTTCTTTTCTCCATCCTGAACATCCCACATGCCCTTCATTACTCTTTCAAATTCATGAACTCTTTTCTTAACTGTTGTTACATACATATGAATATATGTGCATGTTCTTAAATATAAATAGAATCTGCTCAGTTTTTATAATGGTACTTGTATGTAGGTCTTGGGGTCTGATTATGTTGTTGTGTTTAACTAATAGAAGTGCTCTTTCCCCGGGGAAGAAAATTTCTCTTCTCAGCATTCCTCAGTGATCAATGGTTCGTTGAGTAGGGTTAAGATCCTCTTGAACACGTATATCCCTATCCACATTAGCAGGTCTATTGTTGTTGTTCTTGCTAAGCATGTTTCAGCACCCCCTTGGTGAGACTTTACAGGTATAGCTTCCAATATTTCTAGGAGATAAAGTTTTAAAGTAAACTCTTTGATATTCTAGTCCTTACAATCTCTCCACCACCTCTTCCACAATGTTTCTGGAGAATTTAGATACAGGAGATGTTTTATAGGCCTATCTGTTTAGAGTGGCCTCCACAATTCTTCAGTTTTATTGATTATGGTTTTATATGCCGCTTAATCCCTGTTCGGTTCTTTAAAACTACAGAAGAACTCAATGTAAGTCAACACCTGATACTGGGAAGGTTGTTCTTAAGAACTGTCAGTATTTGATATTGTTCATCATACCTTATGTGACTTTCATTGATACGTAGCTTAATTCTAGTGACTGTCAGAGGCTTAGATTTACTATTTAATAACTACTTACGATATTTATGCAATCTCAAGGCATTAGTGTATGAGACAGATTTCAAAATATGCTACTCAACAGAGTTTAAATTTCCTTACCTTGAGGTTTCTGACAATGGTATAAGGCACATCTCAAGTGTCTTAGTCTTTGGCTTATAATATATATTTATTATGTATATTCACCAACAATATCTAATTTTAGGCTTAGGTAGATCTGCTCTTGGTTTTGAAACATGATGACCTACCTCTAAAATTAGCTCACATACCTCTGCAAATTAATTTTTACTGACATTTTAATAAGAGAGTTACTATTGGACATGTTCAATTAATACACAATTTTATTCAAAATTTTAAGAGTTTTAAATATTTTATTGAAGTAGAAATAAAGATATTTCAGATTATTTTAGGTCTTAAAATTATCATGTTTCTAGAATTGTGTGACCTCATAAAATAATCAGTAGAAATTTTACCTTTTCACTGATGTACTTTTTAGAAGAGCCTTTGTTTTCATTATAAAAATTGGTCTTTATTGTAGACAGATTTGTAAAACATATACTATTGATAAAGTATTGTACATCAGTAATACTGTTACTTTTTTCTTTTCTGTACAGGCAGAAAAAATCCACAAACAACAATAATATAACATGCTTTATTTAATGAACTACTACCAAATATTTTAAAAGCAACAATAAAATCCTAATTATCTGTGTAAATAATAAATTAAAAATATAATCTATAACCAATACCACTAATACTTTTAAATCTTCCAAGCCTTTTTAGGATTATATAGTAATAAGTACTGAAAAGAGCAAATTTAAGAACAAACTAGGAAAATGCATAAAGGGATGTCATAAATTAGTGGTGGATTTAAGTATGTAACAAAGGAATCTTTGTGGTTAGTAATGTTAACATATATGATACTTAAATGATATTCAATCAATGTTCCTTACATCATAAGTCCCCATGATTCCTACTTTCTCCATCCATTACTATTAACGCCTTCATTACCGAGGGCTCTAGACATAGACAAAGAGCCTGTTGCTTATGTCAGAATTTTAAATGGTACAGAAAATTGTCTAAAGGAAATCAGTGCTGAAAGCAAAATCAGTGAAGAAACATATCCAAATCTTTAATATTATAAAATAGTATATATATGAAATATTATAATTCAATATTATAGCGTATTATAAAGTATTACTTTTACAATCAAGAAGTAAGATCTGTAGGCCAAGTAAGAGGCAGATATAATTGGTTGATATTACAAAATAATAGAAAACACTTGTTCTATATATTTAGAACAAAAAACACATGATGAATGAAAACTATCTGTTTATTGAATCTAGCATTTATCCCTTTGATGTAACTTGTTGACTGTCAATTCAGGCTATACTAAAGATGTTTTAATAGTGTATATGTTTGTTTTGGCTATGCTCACATAGGTATTTACATTTACTGATGGCTGAAACCTTGCTTTATACACCTGGAACTTGGCTCAATTTTGATGATTGGAGATCTTGCATCGGGCTATTCTGGACACATACACACAGTAGATGGTACAAAGTTATCAGCATCATCATGACTACAATCCCTTGAGGTATAGAATACAACTTTCTTTCCAATTTAACAAAGAAATCAGTGACTCCGATTTTTTTTTGAGAAATAGACACTATAATTTAGTCTAAGAAAGTTAAAAGCCTACTAGTCACTTAGAAACTTATCATACATGGTTTATATTTGATAGACTCGGAGGTTCCAAAAGAGAAAAAGGATCACAATATGTATTATTTTATCCTTCATCTAAATGCAGTAAAATAATTTAATTTTTAATAGATCAGCACAACAAAACCAATTAAAAGAAACTTGTATTTATGCACAAAATATGGAAGACAAATATATTATATATCATATTACCAACAAATAATATATTAGAAAGTATGTAAGACTTGAGACACTTATCACAAATTTTTACAATCTGCAAAATATGTAATGATGATGGAGAGCATGCCCCTCTTCTTATTTAGTTAAGAAAGCAATACCACATAGGAAATCCTAGAAAATACATATGGAAAAAGAATTAAAAGTCAAGGATTGTATACAGATTACAAAAGAAGGGCAAAATGCTCATATTACAGACTATAAGCCTGCCTATGTACAAACTCTATGGCTGTTACTCCCAGAAATGTATTTATGATGAGGATACTTTTTAGTAATTCTAAACTAATTTCATATGTATTGTACAAAAGGAAATTCAATACAGTCATTGGATGCTCTCTTATGGTCAAGAGTCAGTCATTATGAATTAGAAGAACAGGAGACCATTGCATGGGGTTCTGGGTCCAAATCAAATAGATCATACAAACCTTGTAAGTCTTATGCAGGAATAGGAGTTGGGTATGTGCGTATAGATTTAAAATTTTTGATTGCATGTTTTTCTAACTGTTTTATTAAAGGCCCAGCAATAGTGACATTCCAACATCAACGATCATACTTTGTACCAAGACCATCTTCGAATAAAACAATAAGTAGAGGCAACACAGAAAACATTGTTGATACAGTACAACATGGTGAAATGCTGACACCTTGAGCCAGATTAATTTTGTAGTGTAAGATGAAATGCTTCAAAGTGTAAAGGTATAGCCATAGGTCACAGCAGCCAGTATAATCTCAACCAAGAAGCTGGAAAATGAAGAGTGATAATGCTGGCTTATGGGGGATAACACACAATTACTTATGAACCAATAGTACTGTAAATGGTGAGAAACAGTATTTATTCATTATTGAAAACTCCATATTTCAATAATTTACAGAAGAAAAGCCACCTAGGTAGTCCACACAGCCTGTAATTTTAGAAGTTTGGACTTTTTTCTGGTATCTGTGGTATGAGGATTAACAGGGAACAATCGGAACAACAGAAAAAAAACTAGAATTCTTTCTGACAATTGTGTCATAATGTGTACAACAATTTCCCTCTCTAAGTTTGAATTAAATGAGGCATAGATTAGGCACAAGACGGTGGTTACAGACATCTCAAAGACATTCATCAGTAAGCCTGCCTTTGGAGTGCCCCTCCTACTCCTTCTTCATTAGGAAATTTTCATTATTATTGAGGTGGTGTAACAATTGGGTACCATTTATATTCAGGAATATAATGACTCATGGTATTTCTCAGAAAACTCAATGATTTATACTACCACACAGGACAGTTTATGACTAAAAAAAAAGGCAAACAAAAACTTAGCATGGTGTGTGCATGTGTGTGTTGCTGTAATCTATCTCTGGAAAGAAAAAGAACTATTTTTAAATAAATGCTGCTGTATGGGTTACATTTCCCCAAGTTTCCAGTAGTCTGTGTCACTGTGGCGCCTACTATTCCATGGAGAATGCTAAAATTTTACACTGTGTTTTAGTGTTGCTTTGGCTGCCTTTGAAAGTCATATATTTGTGATGTTGAAAACTATATATGAACACTTCATCATGTTTTAGGTCATTTTTCTACTTATGTACAAAATACATTAAATTGTTACATGGCATCCACCCAATTTTAATAGTCACGCTAACATAAAATAACTAGATTTAAATCATTGGTTTAACATAGTAATCAGAATAAGTAATGCAGTCAGGGTCATACTACCGTGCCCAAAGAGTTCATGGGACATGATGGAAAGAATTCGTATTACAGGGGGATTTACTTCAAAGAATGAACTAACTTAATTTTTTCCTAAAGAAGAATAACACAATTTGTCTGATTTAATCAAATGCAATTTTTTTACAAGAAAACATGTGTTTCTAATTGTGTTAGGCCTGTTTCTCATTTGATCTAAAGTTATTAGACAGCAGAGTATCTTAGACACCTGGGAAAGAAATGTATGGGATTTGTAGAAGAAATTCTTAGAAAAATCATTCATCCGTGCAATAGTGAAAGCATGACAGCTGTATTTACATGTTTTATCTTACATCACATCTCATCTTGATGCTGGTAAGTTTTTGGTCC
This sequence comes from Phyllotis vaccarum, assembly GCA_033318265.1. Classification (NCBI taxonomy): domain Eukaryota; kingdom Metazoa; phylum Chordata; class Mammalia; order Rodentia; family Cricetidae; genus Phyllotis; species Phyllotis vaccarum. The sequence goes on along the minus strand of JARWLC010000008.1, from coordinate 101,166,961 downwards.
AGAAGACTATTGTAACACTTATATGTTTCATGTCCTTCATCTAAAAACTAAAAGTACAACAAGGTCACAACATATAAAAGCTAGATAATCCATCAGTGTTCTCCTTGATTCTCATATCTAATACTTACTGAAACAATAACTGTAGGAATTTTGATAGATCTTATGTCTGGAGAGATGAATGGCTCAGGCAGTAAGAGCGCTTTCTTATCTTGAAGAGGACCCAGGACCCATATTCATAACCATCCGTAAGGCCTGTTCCAGGGCATCAGATACTTTCTTCTGAACCCTGTGGGAACCAGGCACTTACATACATACATGCAGGAAAATACTCAAATACATACAATAACAACAATAAAAAGAATTGCTATGAATAAAAAGTAATGTTGATTGTTCAAATTATAACATCAAGGACCACAAATTATTCTAATAAGCTAAATTAAAGTCACAACAGTAATGACAGATAGCAAGATAATTAATTTTAAAAATACCAGTAGAGAAAATGGGAAGGAGGAAAGCAGATTAGAAAAATAGGAGAAATGGAAGGAGAATGGGGTAGGTATAGATGCATATTAAATGAGCTAACTGTGTAAGCCTAACTTCCTAAGCTGGTCTACAGAACTCAAGCAAAAAAGCCAAGTGTGGTGATACACTTCCGTAATCTTAGCACTCCAAGAGTGAGCTACAAGGCAGAGATGAAAAAATCTTCAGGAAGGTTCAGTCCAGCCCATCACCAATGCATAGCATATGAGAAACAAGAGGAACCATGCCTCCATAAGGGAAAATGGGATGGCTGACTCCAAATTCGTCCCAGTTCCACCGTGTAAAATAGAACTTACTGGGGTGTGTACATAAACACACAGGGATGCATATACACATACCTATACACCTATACACACACAAATCATGTACACACACATATGTACATGTACACACACACAAACACAAAAGGAAAACTGAAAGAAAGCTGAAGGCAAGAGGGATGGAATTACTCCAAGAAAACAGTTAAGGCAAATATATGCACAAAACACAAATGATTTTTGAATCAAGGTGTCTCAAAACTGTGAAGTAGAATTCATAGACTTACTTAGGCAAGTTTATATATTGAAAGAATTTCCACATTTATTGGCCAAAAGTACTCAGTGATTCTAACTTCGTTAGCACCTGTTATGAGTGAAAGAATGGAAGTTTCTCAAAACAAACAAACCAACCCTAAAGATGGAACTACTGTGTAATCCAGGTTCATTTCCAGACCAACTCATAGCAGCAAAGAGATAATCTCACACCCTTGTTTATCCCAGGAGTGTCCAGCACTGAAATTGTGGAATCAACCTAGATGGAAAGGATAATACAACAAGATACACAGGAATATAACTCACCCACAAACAATTAAAATCATTTCAAACAAAATGGATGCAACTTAAGAGTTTTAAGTAAAATGAGTAAGATGCAGAAATCATAATCCCTGGTCTCTCTTTTATATGGAAGTTAAAATTAAAAGTAGACTTGAATATGAAACCATTATTGCTAGAATTTGAGATGACAGAGGGAGGAAGCGAATCTGCCTTAGATCAGAACATGTTTTATAAATATATTTAAAGATGTATTTTTATCAAAATTTATAAAAAGTGTAATTGTATAGTATTTATTATGTCATACCAGTGTAGTCTTTCCAAGATCACTTAGAAATGCTCTATCTGTAGACCTTATAGTAAACAATGTAAATTAGGAAACATGTAAATGTATAATACAAAAAACAAAATAATTTTAGATGGTCAGATCTTACAAAACATTATAGAGAACCTCTACCTAATTACCCATTTCTGAACAAGCCTGCACAAAAATAAGAGTCTGATACATCTTTTAACACCAGGATTCTTTCTATTGATTTCTCTAGAGGTCACAATTAGTTTTTTTTTTTTTTTTACAGAAATAGACCTAGAAAATTTTTTTGTGATTTAAATCAAGTTAGTTTAATTCTACGAGGAATAAAAACGACAAGGCTTGGAAATTTAAAGAAAAAATTTGAACATTTTAGTAATAAATACAATAGAAAGAAGCTAAATACAGTTTTCTCCTTTAGTGTTTTCAATTCCGCTGTCTGACATCCCGTACAGTATTATTCACTGAATGTGCAACACAGAGTGTTCCATTTTTGTTTTGTTTTTGTTGTTGTTGTTTTCAACTTTTTATTTTGGAAAATATTATAATCTCTTGGGAAATTATAAAGAAGATTAAAATTAAATTCTGCATACCATTAGCTTTTATGGTACACTTTACAGAATAGCAGCATATTATCAGAACCAGAAAGTTGTTATGAGTACATGCTATAGATATGATGTGGGCTTTTGTTGTTTTTTGAAAATCTATACCCAGATACTCAGTCATGCTATAGAACCATTTTGTCACTTGTACTGAATATCATACATAGAAGCTGTATTATGTCTAATTGTTTTTTACTGGTAACTGATGGGATCAAGTTATATAGCTTTAAACGGAAAGTTAGATTTCCTAATTCATAATTTGTCCTTTGCACTCACATTAACATTATTATAAATATTTTGATGGATTTACTTGTACATGTTTGAGAAATTGGTGCTCAGATATAGAAACTTCCAAATAATTTCAAATGAAATATCTCATTCTCAAAATAAACTGAAGGTTGAATCAAGTCTGTATGCATTTTGAATAAATATTTTTGGGTTTGGAAAAATTCTAGTCATGTGTAAGAATTATATCGAGGTAAATGTAAATCACTCGAGGAACTGTTGGTAACATAAATAATATCTTCTACACACTGGCTTCACTTCCTGTAACATAGGAAATATACAACATAAGGCAACATTGTAATGATGTTTCCAGTAAGTGTAAAGCAACCAGAGAAAAGATTATCTTTTTAAATTCAAATCCTTTGTATTGATTGAGTGGATGTGATAACTTTTAACCTGAGTGATCATGTTTTGACAAATGAATAGAGATTATAAAGAATTAATACAAGACAAAATTAATGGGATTTCCTAATAAGTTTTTCAAAGTTGGGTGCAATTGTAAATAAGCTACGTATACAAAATTTTATATCCTATTAAGCGTCCTGGGAATACATAAGAATCACAAAAGAGTCTATCTATACAGACAGTACTAGAAATATATTTCTGCTAGAAAGTAATTGCTAAATATGCCATATACCAATCTGTCTTTATTGTGTGGCTTTTTCAACCATTCACCTTCAAACTGGAGAATAGATCACATTTATATTTTATTTTGTGGATCAGGTGATACAATTTATTTAAAAAAATAACAATAAACACAAGAGTTACGTTTAACCAAAGTCAAACATTCATAAGAATATGGCCTACAAGATTGCTTAAAATTAGACCTGTAGAAAGTTAGCATTTATCAAAGGATTTAAGCTTTTCTTGTTGCTTGTGCTCATTTGTATATGTGAAATGACCATGCAGAGAACAGAAAAGAACCATGATCTCCATGTGTAAAACCAAACAGTCAGTAGTAGTAGCTTCATATTATTTTTATGAAGCATATGAAAAAATAGCTTATAAAGAAAAAGATTGCTTGAGTTAATGTTTATATGGGTGCAAAGGCAAGGCTAAAGCATGGCCTCCGTTCTGATAAAAGCCAAGGAAGATTGTACATCTTAACAGAAGCAGGTATCAGAGTGATCAATTGTGTCTTAAGCCAGTCAGAGTACTAAACAGTTAGTTATATAATGCAATTGAAAGGGAAGCCCAAATCCTGTAAAAGCTTCCAGAGATTTCACCTTCTAATGGCCGGCAACACTTTCGATGTTTACTATGGGGTCCTGTAACATATGGTCTGTAGGGGCAAACTCAAACAACATTGTGTGCCAACTTGGAATCAAAAAAAAAAAAATTTCTCTTTCTATTAAATTATTTGAGGTTATAATTACAATTGCTCTTTCTATTTCCTTTTTCCAAGCCTTGTCATATACTTCTCTTCATGCTCTTTAATATATGCTAAATCATATAATGTTACTTTGAATTATTTTTTCTTAGTTAATTATTATTAATTATTTGGTATTGGATAACAAATTATGGTACCTATAAGGAATCCCTTTCTCCCCCCTCAGCATTCCTTCATTGTCTGAAGACATTTGTGTAGGGTTGAGACCTAATGGGCTTTTCCCATCCACTTTGGCATATATATTCTTATCCCTGTTCAGGTCACATTTAGGCAATTGTGTTGGTGAGACTTTATGGGTAAAGAGATTCTACCACTACTGGAATACAGAACCTCACTGAAAACTCCCTGATCCTCTGGCTCTTAATCTTCCTGCCAACACTTCCACAATATTCATTGGGATAGTTTTCCACAACTTTGTATTTATATTAGTTTTTGAATTCTCTAGTGGTCTCTTTTCTGTTACAAAATGAATTTTTCCCCATGATGTAAGGAGACTAAAATTAACTCTTTGTATAAGACAAATACTTAAATTGTTTTTTGAAGTTTCCTCACATAGTGTAACATTCCATCTTGCAGGACTCTTCTTAAGCAGGAAGGTAAAAACTTAAAATAGTTTCAGGAAGTTCCTGAAACTGACCAGATTCTCTAGGCTCCTTGTAGGGGGATTATGTTGTTTCATTGTAAATAATTGTCCCACCCACTGGTTTAATAAAAAGCACTGAATGGCCAAAGGCAGACAGGAAGAGTGGGTGGGGCTACCAGACTAAGAAAACTCTTGGAACAGGAAGAACAAAGCAGAATGCCAGAGAGAAGGCCAGAGAGAAGCCAGAAGAAACAGAGGACAACTATGCTGCTCTGAGAAAAGGTACCAAGCCGCATTGCTTGAACAGGATAAGAGTCATGGGTTAGATTAAAAGTAAAGAGTTAGCAAGTGATATGCCTGGGCCTTAGGCCGATCAGCATAAAACTATTGTAAGCATCTGTGTGTCTCTGCAGGTCTGTAGGTCTGCGGGCCTAAACCTTGAGGCTAAGCCCAAAAGTCTGGGCCAGAAACCTCTTACTACAGCCCCTTCCTGCCAGAGGAAGGAAATAAAGCTTAGAGTCCTCCTCAGATAGATGAAAGCTGAGTGTCCAAGAAGTTTCTCAGAAGAGAAAGGCTGTTAAGTAAGATTCCAAGAGCAGACCAGCTGCATGGCACAAGCACAAACCTCTGTAACTTCCCAGAAGATGTTTAGATGAACTAAGGCACCTGGAAAGGATGCTCTCCCACCTATAGACATGCCTGTAGGCCACGTGCTCCAGGTTCCCATCTTTGTCAACTGTCACCCATGTCCAGGTGGGCCTTGGTGATGCACCTATTTTTCAGTTATTCTTGCTCTTGTATATAACCTTTCATCCCCATTCCTGCTACACCAACAGAACCCATTGGCTTGCCAAATCAACCATAGTTGGTATGTGTACATTGGTCTTCTGTTGGTTCCCAATCTGCAGTCAGTAGACATTTGTGATGTGCCTTTCCATGAAAAGTTTTGTCTCAACATAGCGGTTATACTGGTTCAGTAAAATAGCGGTTGTAAATTCACTTCTAATATCCATGATGTCACTAGCTAAGTCTGCAGTTCCAGAAAAGCTTTCCATTTTTTTAAATACGTACGCCTTAAGTAAAATAGTCAGCTGTTGGCTACAGCTAAATCATGAGTCAGTACTGTACCCTGGGGGCTACTGTGCCATGCTGGTCATTGATGTGGTTCATCATAGTCATCATAGCTATGTAGGACTATGGCTTACCTCCTTCCTTTGTGTTGTGCCCAGTCTCAAAGAAGGATCCCCAGTAACACACTGACTCACTGAGATGAAAACACAATGCAAAGTTTATTCTGTGCATTCAAGCTGCGGCAAGGACCCAACTCCTAACTGTCACAGTAGTGCCAGAGGAGAAGGACATCTCCCCTGCTCAGGGTAGCTTTTTTCAAGGAAAAAAAACAAACATAGGAATGTGGCTGGGAAGTGCGATTCTGTTATTGGGCTGGGAAGTGCTGCGGAGTGCGGGACCAGTTCCTATGGGCGGCTGTCTAGGGAAATTTTCTTCACTAACATTGTCTCTTTAGCCAGGTGGACAGTAGATAGCTGATTGGTTGTCTTAAGAGTAAGGAAATACTTGCGGTTAGGTTGGAATGTCCTGCTGAATACTCAGAAAAGGGTCTGACCTTTGAGAAATAGAAACTAAACTCCTCAAAATGGCTCTGGGTTACAAGATAGATGGACCTTGGCTCTTACATTTGAAAGCTGGCATGGTGCCTGCTGGTACCATAAAAACTAGTCTTTAGGGAGGATTCAGTTGGTCAGCTCTACCCCACGGATCCCTGCATCTTACTTCTTAGGTGCATGATGTCCTTAGCAACAGGGACTTTGAAAGGAATCTCGGAGTCAGCACAAAACACCAAGTTCTCAGCACAGAAGAAGTTTGTTTTCCATAGAGGGAAAAAGGGCAGAAAATAAGAGACAAGGAGATAGAGAACAAGGGAGTAGGACAAAGGAATGTGGGAGAGAGGGATAAAGGACTGCCTCTGGATAAAGCAGTAAAAGATGTGGCCCATAAGCAAATGACAGTTTATAAAGGTAAAAAAGAAAACCCCATGTTAGGATAAGCTGTTTAATTTCGATTGAATAGACTAATTGGGGCAGCCAAAAGTGGGCTTTTGATTGGTGGATATTAATACTTTGATAGTTGGACCTAAATAGTCAGCCTTAGAAGGAAGCATTGGCCAAATAAGGGAATAAGCCTTGGTGTCTATTTTTTAAAATGTAATATAACAGTCTTTTGGAAGCAAGAGGGAATGGGGGAAAGGCAGGGCTTGTCAAGCAAGGCCTTGTATGTAAATATGTGAGCCTGCTAAAGCTCCCTCAGACTTATCTTCACAACTGTGGCAAACTAGGCTGTATATTTGGGGGATCCTTGAATTAACATGGCAGTTAATTAAAAGAGGGCTTTATATGTATCATATTGGGATTTTGGTTAAATTCTCATTGGCTCTTGGATGGAGCATTGTATGCCCACAAGGAAAATTATTATTAAACTATATGTGTATATTTACACACATAATTATGTTTATTATAGTTTTTAAGTGATATTTTTCCAGTGCTGCAAGTTTTGTCCAGGATCAAATACTGAGTGTGCAAGTACATCCACATGTGTTACGTCCTGTACCAAGGCAGATTCTTTGGCATGACATCTCTCAAGAACTTGAAGGAACTCTCAGTATTAAGCTCATCATGGGACATAAATTTATTATTATTTAATGCCTTTTAGATATGTTTCACCTCAAATGTACTTTTGAATATGGTTTTCTTGTCTGAGGTTTATATTTTTTCTCTCAATATATTTAGAAAGCATATGTGTTTAAGTTTAATATAGATCAACACATTGCTTTCCATTATAGTTTTTGCATTGGACGATATTTTCAGGAATTTCTTCTGAGACTTAAAAAGGAAAAAATACCTATCCTTAAGCTAGTGCAGGAGTTCCATAGATTGCACTGTTTAATTCAACATATTTTATACTGAGTAATTTTAATATAAGATCTATATCTTAATTCGTATGAATATTTTCATTTACTTTTTCTATCTTTTGGGGCTTTAAAAATTATCATCCAGTGTTTAAACATTTGTTGAAAGATTTTGTTTTGTAAAATTATATGTCTATTTGTTTACATATTTATTATTGCACTAGTAAATAAATGAATAAGCCTGGGTCTATTTAGAAGGTTCTTAATCTCTTCTGCAAACTGGTGTTTCCATAGCCAAAATCGCAATGTTTGTATACTTCTGCTTTACAGGTATGCAGTGTACACTACACATCATTTTATTCATTTGAATTTTATTGTGTACAACTATAATCAATTTTGGTGAGTAGGCTGTGTCATTATTTAAATTAAATATTTTAAAAGGATAATCATGAGTTTAAAATTTATTTACTATACCTATAGTATCTTTCAATATATAGTTTAAAATGGATCAATACAGTTAAATATTAATATTTGGCTTAATAGCAATCAGCACTGCCTTCTTTTGTTGGAGACTGATAGTGTGCTGCTTGCAAAGGCCTGGAAGTATATTGAGCTTAATATTTAAAATATCAGATTATACTGAACATATTTGCTATTATTCTCTGCAGGGTAAGATATAATATTAAATAAGACCATCAAAATTTAGTAACCACTTTTATTTTAGGATTTTCTTTTAGTCAAATGAATTTTGGAATGACTTTGTCAATGTCTATAAAGAACATTTTATTTGTTGTTACATTAAATATACATGTCAATTTAGTTAAAGCTAACATTTTGACAGAATTGAAAGTTTCAATATTTTTACATAAAATATAGACATAAAGTATATCCATTTACTTATTTCTTAAGCTCATTTCTTTCATCAATAGACATTTTTTATTATACTGCTTATACTGTCTGATTTTATATACTTCTAGATTCCATACATATCTTTTAAATGCATCTATCTTAAATATTCATGTAACATACTTATTCTCTATGTCGTTCTCCCTTCTCATAATTTTCACTGATATGTGTATATTCCCATATAAGTAACAATTTACCATAATTAATTTATATAAGTAAAACCTTTCTCCCATGAACATAAGCATTTAAATATTTCCATAGTAATCAAATCACATGAAATGTAATGTGTAAGATTTATTTTTCAGATTGCATACTTTGAATGATCTTATATTTGCATTAATTTTTAAAATAATCGTTATTTCCAACTAAAGAACTTTCCCTGTTATTTTGTATTTTGAGCTCTTTAGCAAAATTATGATTAATTTTACTCTCAAATATTCAAGATTAGTAATATATCCCCATGTTTAGAATATGAACTTTTTGATTATGCTTGAGAGTTCCAAAGCCAGGGTCCGCGATGCTGTACTTGTTCTCTGCATCTGCTGCACTCAGAGTGCCATAGACCTGACCTTAGGAATGCAAAGCTGATACCTCTCATGGCGCTGACATCCTCAGGTGAGTTCAGCTACTTCCGTGAAACTTTAGAGGAAAAGAATAATTTTTAATCTCCACACAGTGCATGTTTGCTATAATTTAAAGAAAGAGACTAGAGAACTTGGGAAGCATATTCCACCACAGCATGCCTTTAAAAGGGGTTCCTTGGATTCTCTGTAAATGCCAATAATTGTATTATTAATTCAGGCATGTTGATGTGAGTTACGAGTATGCTCGACCAAAACAAAGGAGATAAAATTTGATTTTTCTGTTACTAAATTAATATTTTAAAAAGTCATCAAATTCAACATTATTTTTAGTTTTCTTTAAAGAAAAATTATTTTTCTAAAAATGGGGCATGACGTAAGTTTTATGTTGATCATGAAATAAATTTTGAAGGCATATATTTACAATAATATATTTGCTATCTGAAAGTAAAATTTCAGAATTGGCATCTAAAGTAAATAATGGGTTTATAGGCCAAAATTGGAGAAATGACACTTTAATTTTGCAGGTTCTTCTTATTAGCCATTAAATTTAATGTTCATAGAAGTTGATTTATTAACCAGTTGTTTTCAGAATGTTTAATTCATTCATATTTATATTACCATGTCTTTACTTAGATTAATTAAAACAAATACGATTTAATCAAACAAAATTGATGTACTAAAATGTGATTCTTTTTGGGAAATGAAATTAAATACTAACAGAAAAATGTGACAACCCCATTTAAAAGTTAACACATACACAATGGTAGATGGCAGAACCTTACTGTTTCCCAGAGTACCAGGGAAGTACAACACCAATTTAGGTAAAATATTTTACATGCCACCTGGATGTCACTTGAAGGAACATCATTTTGCCACAGGGATATCACTCTTTGTAAATCGCTTTGGTTTTAAATATTGTGAGTTAAAAGAGGTTTGTCCTGTTCTGCTCTTACCTCTTTAGAGAAAACAGACAATGGATTCCTCTTTCCCATGAGAAACTATGTCTACGTAGTCCCGGTTAGGAGGTTTAAAAAAATACAAAAAAAAAAAAAAAAAAAAAAAAAATGTGAAGAAACAAGAGAAAGCATGTGTTTCTGTTTCCTGCTGTTAATAAATAGCAGATTGCAGTTGCTGGGTCCATGATGAGTTTATAAAGAACATGCTATGCTAGATGTCTTTGACTGCTTTTTTGATAAACTCACTAAATTAGTCAATAAAGAAATAGAACAAGAGAAATTATCTTGTTCATAATAAAACTGGCTGATAGCAATTCAAAAGCACTTATTCAAACAGATTATTCTTGAAAATTTAATTCAAATTACCTTAGCTGCAAGTATTGTCACACAGATTGAAAACTGAATGAAGGATAGCCATGAAAAAAAAAAAAAACGATAATGAAAAATGCTCACAAAGAAATCTATCTTGGGAATATAAAGTATTAATGAATATTTTATAAAAGAAGCTAAATAATTTGGCTTTAATTTCTCACTTTGCCTACTCGATTGAGAAGTATGTGGATAATCAAAGGAATTCTTTTCTCTGCACTTTTAGAGGAATTGCTTCTTTCAAGTTCACCAGACTGTACATATTAATTTGCTCCTAACAGTATTTCAGACATATTAAATTCTCAGGAAGTCCTGAGAGTGGTAGGAAAGAGTTTAGTAATTTTCATGTGTATTTGCATATTAAATGTGTATGAAAGTAAAGGCAGAGCTTATCAAGCTGATTGCTATCAGAGGTGCAGTATCTGGCAGGATTTTTTTTTTGTTTATTCATTTTTGGATTTATTAATTTACTATAGTTTTGTTACAGGATTTCTCTGTGTAGCACTGGCTACCTAGGAATTTGTTCTGTAGACCAGGCTAACCTTGGACTCATACAGATTCACCTGCATCTACTTCCTAAGTGCTTGGGTTAAAGGCACACACTACCAAAGCCAGGTTTGTATGTGGTAAGACACAGTATCACAACTGCTCATTTATTATATAACAAACTCTTCACCAGAACTGTGCAGATAAGTGTAGAAGAGGAAGGTGCAAATGCTTCTTTTCTCTAAGAGAATACTGGATCACTGGTTCCAAAAACCAAGCATGACACAAAGTTAAGAACTTTATTCAGGCTAATATGACCCCATAGTGAGAAATAAAGAGAATTTTTAATCATTGTTTGTCTGTTAGGAAATAAACCAACATGACGTATTTATTTGTCATGTTGTAAGCCTTTATCTGTAAGTCGGTAGCAAAGTTACCTCTATTGATAAATGCCTGGCATAAAAAATATACAGCATATACTATGACAAAAATTGTAGATTAAACGTTTCTGTGTTAGCAACCAAAGACTGTAGCATATAAGGACGTGCATAAAATGCTCAGTTATGTACCAAATGCAAAATAGATATTCAAATATAGGTGGATACCATGGTACTGCAGTGCTTCTGTAACTGAATTCATATATACTTGACTTGGAAACTAATTGTCTTTTCCTTTTCTCCCATTAGAAAGAGAGTCTGTCACTATTCACTCTAGTACTAAACTTAGCTCTATTATCCATAGTAGTTCTAAATATCTAATTTTGAAGGCCACTCCTTCAAATGATTTGATTGATACTTGAATATTCTATACATTGATGTATTCTCTTAGAAGTTTTTGTTTGTACTTTTAAAAGAATACTTCTCACGGACACGTGCAATTCTTACTTCCTTTCTTTTTGCTGAGGAGGTTCTATTGATGCTTCTCTAAATTTCATCACTCATGAAAATATCATCCACACGTAGACAAAGCTATAAACCACCATGTCAACTGTCATCAGCATACAAACTGAAAGAATCAAGAGTTTTAATATATAATATAATTTATTTATGATAAACTGAATGTGCCTCAATACATTGATAAATCCCCTAGTTAATAGAAATATCATTTTCTACACTAAGAAATATGAATGACAATCCACTCATTGCCTATAACGCCATACTGTTATGAAGACTGGATTATTATTAAAAGTTCTCTGTTTCCCTTAAGTACTGTAGAGCACTGTGAAAGATATTAAGTAAATCATAGAAAAGAGAAATCCTATCTACCATTATTCACTTTCTAGCATGTAAACAGTTATTTTTAGATATGATGAAATCTTTATTAGTATCATAAATAGTTATATTTCATATTGTTAATGATCAAATAAGTTTCAGAGAATTTTGATATAAATATAATAGGCTAAATATATTTGGGTGTTAAAATTTTTGAACATTAATTTTTCTCCCAAGTTCTCTCATAATTTTAAAGATTTCCATGCTCTAAGTACATATATGAATATATAATGAATATTTATATTCATTCATATATATGTATTTATAATATATATTTATAAAAATTAGTTTCTTAAGTATTTAACCATAAATGTTAGTAGAGCTGATTCAAATTAAATTTTTAAACTTTAAAAATAAGTTAGAAGAGATAAACCTGGTACTGATTCCTCAATTTTTAAATGCTTAGAAAGGAAGCTTAAAACAATAACAATAATAACAGCTAATACAAAATAACTTTCCTATGACCTGATAAACTTTATCCAATATTGAGATTGGTGGTAATATTATTTTTTAATTTAGTAGATGTAGTAATGTATAGTTGCTTTTATTTCAATTTATTTTTTAAATGTTATTAATTCAATTATAATTTAAATTAAACTATATTAAAATAAAGACAGTTTGACAATTTGTTATATGTGTAAGATATATAATTACATATTGACATTTATAAAATTATGATAATCTATATTAGAAATGTTGTTCAGTTATAGAATAATATGTATTTAAAATAAGTGTAATACCTACTTTTGTATAAAGCAAATTTCTAGAGCTTTTGGGAGTAGAAACTATAGAAGCAATACCCACCTGAACAGGGAATTGGAGACAGTTTTTCCTGCTATGTGTAACCTTGGATGAGGCCAACACATTTTAATCTAGTTTTTAAATGAATTATTATCCTAAAATAACCTTAAAATAGGAAATAAAATTATTAGGTTATCTGTAACCAGCTAAATAAGTAAAAACTCTAGTTACATTTAACTGTTTTCATCTACCTAAAGAGGGACTCACTAAGATGCCTAGGCCAACAGTTGTGGACTGTCTATGGAACTGAGGCTGGCCTTGGACTCATAGTCTTTCTGGGCCCATATTCCAAGTGCTGAAATACATAACTGTTGTTAGATCATTCATCTAAAGACATGCTTGTGAAAGAGCACTAATCTTAGCAAGTATTAAAGTATTTAATTCTTGTATCTTTGAATTATTTTCCCCTCTAATGTACAATTATCAACTTTGATTAAAAAAATAATGGTATTAGCTCATAAAAATTTGAGAATTGAGTAAACAGTGCATGTAACTTTTCAAAAAAGACAAAAACATGAGAGCTCTCAATCCATGTGCCACAAGCTAGCCGGCTCCTTAGAAGGCTACATGGGCTTATGGCTTTTGTGAGCAGTTTTTAGAGAAACTTAAGCTTGGGGCAGAGAATAAGTGATGATAACGTGTGCCTAGAGAAAAGATGAGCCATTCTGCTGGTGCAGTGTTGAGATATGTAAAGCTTTTGTCAACTGGAGACATGCTGTGGAATAATCCTTCTGTATACTGTGTGAATATATGTTGTTATGATTGGCTGACTGGCTGGTAACTGAAAAGAAAATAGATAAATAAGAAAGAAAAACAGAGAATGATGGAATAAGAAAGGACAGAGCCGGATGGATGGTGAATGAGCTGGACACACAAAATGGGAGCGAGTAAACGCCACAAGCCTCAGGGCAGCACGTAGATTAATTGAAATGGATTAAGTTGTAAGATCTAGTTAGTGACAAGCCTGAGCTACTAGATGAACATTTATAATGTATATTAAGTCAACAAGTCAGTTATTTGGGAATTACTGGGACAGAAAAAGTCCTATCTCAAAACATACATTCTTCGTAACTCTGTTTAGAACCAATGTGTATGAATCTCAAGCTTCACAACCATCCTCTTGGTATATAGAGTTGTATTTGTTATTAAGTAGCTTCCACCCTCATTTTCTTTTCAGTCATTCTAGAATTTTTGCAGTACTTGGTGTTACCTGCTTTTGTGACTTGATTGCTGAATTATATAAATACATATATCTCCAAACTTTCAGAACAAAAAAGCCTTGAAGTAGTGGTACCAGGTTATCTAAGGTACATAGCAGCAAGGTTATCTGCTTCAGAGTCACTGTGTAATGAAGAGGATGATAGGTGTAGACACAGTCAGATACCACTTAAATAAATAATAATAAAGTACATGGTTTTCGCTTAAAACCATACTGTGGAGTATCCAATTCTTTGAACTGTCCTTTGTAGTGTAGAGCAGGTATTATTCTACCTTAATCTTAGGGCAATGCCTTTTGGCTGGATTAGATCTAGGGAATACTTATGGCCCTCTGGCCATACTTTAGGTGTTCCCAGAGTAATGCTGACTCAAAGGCCACTTACTAAAGTCAATAATACCTGCTCTCCACTACACTCCTCATTATCCTTAATGTAATTTGTAATTATAGAATTTTAACGTACACTTGACAATTAACATAACTGACTCAGGTATCCTTATTCAAAATCCACAAATGTTTTACATTGTATACCCTTCACCATTTCCTTTAATTTCAGTGAAAATACTTATTTTTAGATCATCCTGATGAACTTCAGGAGAGACTCCTGAATTTTTATGTTTTTATTTTTTGATATATATACCTCAAAAAATCATGAAACAAGAGCAGCCATTTCTTGTGGATATGAGAATAGAGACTATCTAAAATTGAATAAATGATCAGTTGTATTTTGTTCATTGAATTCTTTCTTGTCTTTGTGTATGACTAAGATGTTCACATTTTGGCCCACTTATGGAAAAATCCCTGAAAATTAAGTAAGATAGATATGCATCAGAATTCCAAGAAGAGGAAAAAGCCACAAGTCCTGTAGAAACTGACCTGCCTGTATCTACCGGAAATGCTAGTGAGGGTGGGACAAGAATGCTACTAGGCAGGGCCATGCTCTTCTGTTTACACAAAGAACTGAAGCCAGACAGTGTGACATGTTCATACCACCCACAAAGACAAACTATTCATTCACATCAAAGTTTTAAAGTAAATGGAAACCCAAGTTTCACCATGAATAAGTTCATCTGGAGGCCAAACCTGGAACATTCATGGTATTAGAAAAAAAGATTTAGGAGACATAAATTCATTTTTAGCTCATAAATGTTCTTTTTTCTCATTTTGTATATTTTTTAACAGCAAATCACCATGACTTATGGACTTTACATTTAATAATACGGCTCTAAAAGTCAGTGTAAGAGGCACTTTCATAAGAACCATTCTTTATATTTTTAGTAGTAATTAATATAAGGAACACAACTCATCATTAATAACATCTGTTTATACTTTGTTCATTTTGAAAATGTATATTGGTATTTATGAAATACCCAGTGTAACTATTAGATCTCATAATTACAAACATACTTTTGAAATTTGAACTAAAAAGTTTTAAAAACAAATCACAAAAAATATTGAGCACATAGAATTATTTCACAGAAAACTCATAGACATATCCTCTGTCTTTAGACAGGGAGCAAGAATGCAAAGAAGAAATGGCTTAGGTGCTCAGAGATCTGCCATGACACTAGCATAATGCTAGTACTTCATGTGTGTCAAGCTCTTTAGATTACACATTAGGTGTGCTTAGCTACAGAGCCATATCAAAGGACTCTTAAATCTCCCCTCCACAGTATTTAAACAGAGGAAGGTTTAGTACTACTTTGAAATAACACAAAGAAGTTATTTTATATCTATTCACATGATCCTGTGAATATGAGGCCTCTACCTTTCTATATTCGCCACCTTATGATATTTTGGAATAGTGTCACAAAGTAAACAGCATAGAAAGGAGAGAAACACTAATCTAAGTTGATTTTCTTTTCACAAAGAAGAATAATTTTTAAAAGAATGCTCTCTTCACTTGGAAAAGAAAGAAATGATCTCAGGTTAGCAGAAGTAACAGCCATATTGGGAATGTCTTTGATGGAAAGAAAACAAACAGACAAGCAAACACAAACAAACGAAATCCATTCTCAGTGGCTGACTAATTTTGAGACAGATGGCCTAATTAGTGACTGAGAGAACAAGAGAAAAGCAGTGCCAAATGGGAAATACGATGCTTTACCTCTGGGTTAGAAAAAAAAAAAATTAAAAAATGATCGGATTGCATAAAGCAACTATTGTTTTGATGTTTTAGAGAGTCACCTTAAAGAAACCTAGCTATCACAACACAGAAAGGTAAATTACAGGGGATATTTTCATTATTCCACTGAGCTGTGCATGGCCTGGAACGGTGGGTACACGAGCTCTCTTGCTACCTAATTTTTAAATTCTTTCTTTGTAAAACAGGGCTGACATTTTTCAAAGGTCACGCTCAACAGAAGCATAACGTGTGTGCTCCTAAATGACCACGCAGCCAAAGTCTCATGTAGGCTTCCTATGTCTTCATAGGTTAATAATGCTGTTTAGAATTTGACAAAGGTGACGAAGGAAAAAAAAAAAAAAGATACAGCCAAAGTTTCTTTTGTCTGCAGACAGGAAGTAGATACTTTGAATCAGAAATCAGTCAGTTTTGACTGTCTGATCAGATACGGGAATGTGTGTGTGAGAGAGGAACTCAGATATCATAGAGAATTGTTGTCAAAGGTGCCCAATAATTCTAGAATTGTATGAAGTGAAGAAGGTACTTACACTTCTTTCTATAGACAGGAAGACTATAGAACTTTATATGATTATTTAATAAATAAGTCCTTGAAGTGCACATGAAAAATGTGACTATTCTAAGCTAATTTATCTACAAAGAAATTTTGAGATACAGGAAATTGCTCATGCCATGTTTGTGTAATAATACGGCGATGCTTTTACACATTTTGTTTCTTTGGGATGGATAGTCACTACCCAGGATTGAGCATAACTGGGTATGCAACGGGTATTTACATGGCAGTATGTTATTCCCATTCATTCTATGAGTATGTAAGAAACTAGAGTCACAAACTGTAGTATAAAGGCTTTGATAAATAATTTTGCTTACATTTACTAAGTTATAATAAAACTTTTATAACTGGTATAATACTTATTCAAGATGCCTCAATGAATGAATGAACATATAATAAATCCCTTGTAATGAAATATTTACTTGTAAGTCTTCTCAATCACCTGAGCTCCACTTTATAGCAGAATCTTCATAAATAATTTAAAAAATTAATATAATGGAGAGTTGGTTGATATCTTAGTAAGTAAAGTTTAGTTTGTTTTGTTCGTTTTTGTTGTTTTGTCTAGACAGAGTTTTTTGTGTAACAGTCCTGGCTGCCCTGGAACTTGCTTTGAAGACTAGGCTGGCTTTGAACTCACAGAGATTCTCTTGCCTTGCCTTCCAAGTTCTGGGACTAACAGTGTGAGCCAGGGCTTCTTCTGCCTTTTCTGTCTTTCTATGCCTGCTTAAATATTTTCTCTGCTCAATTAAGGCGTGGAACCACCTTCGCCTGCCTGGGAGCCTGGAACTCCTTCTGTAAACTAAAATGACCTGGAACTCAGATTGGATTAAGGGTGTAGATCACCACTCCCAGGATATTTCCTGAGCTGGGATTAAAGGTGTGAGTTACCACTGTGTGATCCTCCTAGACTAACCTGATATTTTTAATATGTTTATGTTTAATATGTTTGTTTTTTATAATTTTTTTTAATATGTTTGAAAATATCCCCAAACCTTTTTTTTTTTAAAGCTGGTGTTAAATTGGCAAGATATCTTGTAAATAAAGCACATATCACAAAAGCACAAATATAAGTATTTGAGTTCCTACAACCCATGTCAAAGCTGGGCATGTTGAGCCCACTTTGAAATCTAGCACTTGGAGTGTGGAGATAAGGGATACCTGGGGAAAATTTCTAGCTAGACTAACTGGAATTGTATTCAGATGCAGAAACTACTATTTAAAAAAACTAGGGAATCATCACAAAAGATACACATAACAACCTCAAGCCTCCACAAACACACATATTTGCCCAAACTCATGTGAATACACACATATACACATGCACATGTACATGTACACACACACACACACACACACACACACACACACACACACACACACACACACACACAGAGTAATACAATAATCCTTATATAATGGCTCATTTTTTAAAAAGTTGGAACCTGCGGCCGGCTGGGAATGCAAATTAGTCTATTGGACAAGCATTGGGCCAGGAAAAGACACTGTCTCATACAAGATGTGGATATCATATGAGGAATGACAACCAAGATTGATTGCGGACTCCACATGCATGTGTGAATGCATTCAGCCACATGAACAAGCACACACACACACACACACACACACACACACACACACACACACACACACACACACACACAGACACTTTAATGAAGGAAGATAAAAATCTTTGACCTAAACTGATTATCTCTCACATACTTGAAAAATAGAAAGAAAAAAAAGAGAACAGAAGCATGAAGAAAATTAGAAAATAGACACAGTCATTCATGATCATAAACTTGATGTTAAACTTGACTTGAAAGTTCTGAAGAGATTATTCAGCATTGTACAGACCTGCAATAGATTCTGCCTCACAGGTACAACTGAGAGCATAATGATAATTATTTGATAATTTTTCATCTTTTGTGTGTCTCCCTGAAGAATATTTATTTAAAAAATGGGGCTGTATTTTGGATTTTTAAAAATAACTGCCCAGTGGCCACAAAGGGTTACTTAGAAAACAGAAATATAATAGTATATCAGCATTTGAAGAAAATGTGTTTGCAATATAATAGTAGATCAGTGTTAGAAAAAAAATGTGTTTGCAGGTTAATAGCACAACTCACAGCTGCTCACAGCCTGTTAAACATTAAGTGACTCAAGTCCTATCTCTGGATTGCAAGGAGACAAAACATTTCACTTTTTTTCCTGTTGTCTTTAAACACATGTACCAAATAGCCTCTTTTTCAGGTCAAAACCATTATAGGGGAAGCTTTCTTTTGTAACTGAAGCTTCAGAAGAGGTTCACATAATCAAAGTTGAGTATTTCTAGAGAGATCAAAAGAGATGGTGAAGTAGAGAGCAGGTGTATCAGCCTTCTTAGAGGATCTGAGAGTCCAATTAACCACCAAATGAGTCTTTGTGAAGCCCAGCTTCCAGAGAAGATAGGCACAACAAAAGCCACAGTGTCACAAGGTGGCTAAGGGCTGCTCTGAAAGGAGTGGGACTGGGCATCTGCTCCTGGTCTTGAACTTTAGGAAGAGAGAGATTCAATAGACAAAACAGAATCAAAACAATTATGCTAATATGGGAAACTCCAGGAGGAGATGAAAGATCAGAAGGCTTAACAAAGGCGCTTGTACTGAAGGAGATTTCCTTTCATCTGTCCCAGTAACATCAACGCGGTACTCGAAAAAGAAAAAGGGAGAAGAAAAAAGAAAGAAAAAGGTAGACAGCAACAGAAGCAACTGAAGCAAAGCTGAAGTGGACCACTGCTAACCGCCTGGTAGTCTTAGTGCAGATCTGAAAACTACTTCAGCAGCAGACAGTTAATGAGGAAATTCCTGTTAGTGCTGTCAATAACCAGCAGCATGAATGTTTTGAAAATTAGTTTTATTTGCCCCCCGAGCCTCTCATGTAACATTACTAAGATGCCAATAGTAATAAGAGCAATGGTAGTAGTCGAAATAATTGAAAACAAAAACAATAACCAAAACCTTTCCCCGTGAGAGCCGTGACGAAAATCTGTGATGTCAATCACCTGGCACACAACAAAGATTTATTATGTGACTGTGGCCATCAATGCACCGTATTAACAATCTCTTCATACCTTCCAGTACCTTTAATACACAAGATTTGTAAAAATGACATATTTTTCAAGATATGTATATACATATATATGGGAAAATATTAATAAAATACAGGAAACTTGTTATGTGAAATAGCTAGTGGAATGAATAGTAAAATAATATGACTGAAAATATTAATTCTCAAGAAAATACCTTCTAATATCAGGTAATAAAATATAGGTCTAATATGTATTGGGTGGCTCTAGTGTAGATTCCCAGCACTTGTTACGTATATGCTATCTGAATATATTTGGAAATACCATTCATTTTATTTTTTATTTTTTTTTAACCTATTAACCAATTTCACCTCCCTTATCTACTCGTTTCCTCCCTTTAACTTCTTTCTACTCACCCTCCCCCCCCCCCCTACAAATTCTCCTCAGTGTCCTTTCAGAAGGAGAAATACATTCCATGGGAGTCAACAGAGTATGGTATATCAAGTTGAGGCATGACCAAACTCCTCTCCCTGTATCAAGGCCGAGGGAGGCATCCCTCCATAAGGAACAGGTTCCAAATGCCAGATCATGCACCAGGGAAAAATCCTGGTCCCACTGCTAGGGGCTCACAAACTGACAATGCTACAATCTGTCACCCACATGCAAAGGGTCTATCTAGATCAGTCCCATACAGGTTCCTTTACTGTCTGTCTAAACCAGGAGTTCCCATGAGCTCCCATGAACTTTCTCTGTGGGTTTCCTCATCACGATCTTGACACTCCATCCCCCGCCCTCTTGCTCCTATAATCTCTTCTCCCTGTCTTCTACTGCACTCCCAGAATTTGGTCCAGTGCTTGACTGAAGTACTCTGCATTTGCTTCCCTCAGTTACTGGATGAAGGTTCTATGATGACAATTAGGATAGTCACCTATCTGTTTATATGAGAAGGCCATTTCAGGCACCCTCTCCAATACTCCTAGGAGTCTTAGCTGGGCTCATGACTGTGGATTCCTAGGATTTTTCCTGTATCATTTTTTTCCTAGTTTTGTAATGACCCCTTCTATCAAGATGTATCTACCATTGCTCTCCCTCCCCAAATTTAGTTATCCAGATGACTCATGTTCCCATCTCCCATCTCCACCTTTTTATTAAGCCCCCCCCCCAGCTTACCCAGGAGATCTCATCTATTTCCCATTCCTAAGGTGATCCATGTGTCTCTCTTAGGATCCTTCTTGTTACTTAGCTTCCCTGGGGCTGTGGATTATAGCCTGGTTATCCTCATAAGTGAATATTGGATGTAAAGCAATGGGAATGTTATTCTTAGAAATAGTTTTCTTATCACTAAGAAGCACATTAAACAAACAGGTTCATATAAAATGAAACATTCGTGATACTTAGTATGATGCTATTATTTTAATGTTAACTTATTGCTATTAGTTTATCATTATTATTTGTTGAGGGAAGTCATTTGCTAAGAAGAAGGTTAATTTCAAATAATCAACTCTATCTTTATAATATTTATATGGTAACACATTTATCAATATGACTCTAAAATATTTTCACAGACTTAAAAGTTGTTAGACCACAACTTGTGTGTTTGTGTGGATGTGTATGTTATTATATAATGTCTATACACATATATATACTACAATGATTTAGGATAATAATTGACATAAACTAAATTTTATGTATGGCTTCAGTATTTAATATCTGGTAAGTATAGCATAATAATTAAGTTTTATGTTGACAGGAGACTATGCTAGAGGCTCCTTACATCATTATGGATTGAAATGAACTGTGGATTTGGAAAAGCCTTCACTTTCACCATTCCAAATTTGCTACTTTCTGCTTCAAGGCACCATCTATTATAAAATCTGTTTCTCCCACAATGCTGCAACCACTTTACAACAAGTGTTCAAAACATAAGCCTGGAGTGTGGTTATCATCATTTGACTTTTCTAGGGGAGATATAAAGAAATATGTGTTCATTACACAGAGGGCCCAATGAACAGATCAAAGAAGTGATTCCGCCCAAGTTGAGATCAGTGTACCATTGAGTTTATTTGGAATTTTTATAGGATCATTAGTGAGAGGTTACACAACAGACTGTGGGGACATATATGCACCTCTAACACTACTTGGCATGAGTGACAGTTCATGACAGTTACATCACAGATTGTCCCTGAACAATATATTCAATCCCCCAACACAGCCCTGTTTAATATTTACTAAATTCTGATTACATTTGGTCAAGTCTCTTAGAATCTCTAATATATACTAGGTCTGGAGCAAAGTATGTTAAAATGAGGAAGATTTCCTATTCAGCAAGTATAGATGAGCAAAGGGACTCACATGATTTTTAATCTTTAAACAATAAAGCAGGAAGTGACCAAAAAATAATACTGATCCCTTGGCACAAAGAGAAACAAAGGCAGAATCATGTTCAGTAAGCTGAAATAATTTCTTTTCAATAGTCCTTGAATTACTGCATTCACTCTCTTTAAATTCGCTGACTTTTTAAAATTTAAAGTAAGATTAATAAGTAGTTTTAAATCAAACCTAGTATACCTTTCCACTGGATTTTCCAGGTTTTATAATCACATTATCTATGGCTATCCTACATGAATAACCATGGACAAATAATTTATCATCTCTGCATTTTAATGTATCTGCCAAAAATGATAATAATAGAATTTGCCTTTAAAATATTCAATATACTTTACACAAAAGTTTTGGTTGGTTGCTACATAGTCATTTATGTATGAGGGTTATTTTATTTTCTTGGATAGATGATTCAAAAAATTTTTCTTTTACTTGTTTGATCGGTAAAAGGACAATAATTGTGTGCAGATTTATTAGGATGGATAAAACTTATATTCAATGATGGTAATTATATTTATGAAAATATAATACATAATAAATATGTTTGTAGTCTTGTTTATGGAGCTAACTAAACTGATTATAATTAAAAATACTTCAGATTTAGACTTTAAGTCCAATATAATGAAAATTACATTTAAATAAAATGACTGTGTTACTGGAGTCTCTGATCATGCACAGTGTATGTAATTTTATAAGCCTCCTCAATCATAGGAGAAATCCATAGCGTTGACATGGGCTCATGGATACGGATTATGTCAATGCATTTGTGACTTTTCCTTGGAATATGGAAACAAAATTTTTCATTCTTGATTGAATAATAATGACAAAGGAAAGCAGAATTTCCACCAAACCCCAACTTGCAAAGACAAAGAGTTTATAAGTATTACTTAGGGGCCAAAGGCTGTACTGGTTCCTTTTCTGTTGCTGTCATGAAACACCACAACCAAAAGCAACCTAAGGAAGAGGGAGCAATGTGGTCCCAGTGGGACACAAGTCCGTCTCAGCAAAGACCCACAATAGCAAACAGCAGGCAAGGAGAAGAAACAGGAAGCTGAGAGATCCTCTCCTGGGAGGCAAACAGGAAGTAGAAAACGGGAAGTGTGATAAGGTTATGAACTCTCAAAGCCAGCCTCCAGGTACATACTACCTCGTGGAAGTCTGTGCTACCGACCAAAATGGAACCAGCTAGGAACAAAGAACTTAAATGCCTGAATCCGTGGGGTCAGTTCTCACCCAAACCACCACAATGGCTAAGGGATTACTTACAGAGGGAGCATGGTGAACACAGAGGACTTTTTAAAAATATCTAAAAGCATACCCCATCACTGACAAGGACACACAAAAATTACGTTCTCTATTTTCCTGATATGTTTTTGCTTATATTTGAATATTTGTCATTAAATAAATGACAATAAACTACCATCCATAGACCTAGAGAGGCTAAGCATAGAGGGAGAAACTAGGGAAACAGATGGAATTTCCTGGGAATGGGAAATAGAATAAATTTTATAAGAGAACCAGAGAAGTTTGTGGCTGCTAGACCAGGAGGTATCGGGTGGGAAGTGGGAGTGGAGATGGGATTGAAGGAAGAAATGAAGGGGAGAAATCTAGAATTGACAGGAACTTGAGGGGTTAAAAATATAAACATAATACCAAGAGCCACTGTTTTTTAATCAAATAGACATAGATTCAGGTGATGGCAGCAGACAACAATGACTGAAGGAAGGTGGGATAAGATGGAGTGGGTTGGATACTTAAACAGTGGCTTGGAGAAAATAGAAAATTATAGAACTCAAGCTTGAGGGTTAGAGTTAGAGATATCAGAAAGGCTAGAAATTCAGGGCTCATCCTAAGAAGAAAAAAAAGGAGAAAAGAAATACTTCATTCTGCACATAAAAGTCGATTAGATCATTGTTTTATTACCTAAAATAACAAAAAGAGGGCTCTGAGAAGCAAAACCTTTGAGGCTAAAATATTCTTGACTAGAATTCATTTAGCATCAAATATAATGAATTATGTTTAGTTTAGAATCCTGCACATTTAGAGGAATGAGATGGATACTTGGCACTTTTGAGAGTCAGGATATGAATGGTATAAAACTATTTCTCATAAACAGAAAGGCCATATCTTACTAAATGTTCTGACTAAAATCTTAAATTGAATGAAACTCTAAAGTGAGAATCAAAATTAAACCTCTGTAATTCCCACTATTAGTCTCCAATTAATTTAACCATCCTTAAAGCAAGTAAATAAAAATATAAGGTAAAACAGAAAATCCTTATATAAGTCAGACCATTCTAGAGATTCAATATTTATAATGTCTATGTTTATATTAGAAAAAATATAAGATTTATCTCACAAACAGCCCTGTCCATTGAACACAGAGTCTCAAATATTCTAGTCAAGTGCTCTAACATTGAGTTATATGCCTGTGGTAATTTGAAAGAAAATAACTTGCAAAGAAAGCGACTCCTTTTTGGAGAAAGGGTATCACTGTGGTGGTGTGATTTGAGGTCTAACCTGCTCAGGTTGCCATGTCTCTATGCTCCTTGCCAAGATGAGAATGGACTGAACATCTCAAACTGTAAGTGAGCATTTCAATTAAATGTTTCATTTTATAAGAGTTGCTGCTGCCATGAGATCTCTTCACACCAATAGAAAATCCAGAGATAAATCCTCTGTACCACGAATTAAAGCACAACTGTAAGAGGTCTGACAAGGTGTTTGTTTGGAAAAATTTGGACGTTAGTATTTTAGGTTTGGAAAGCAGCAGAATGCCTTAAGCATTGCTTAATGGGCCATACTAGTAGGAACATGGAAGACAATGGTGCTGATAATGACCTGAAACATTCTCAGGGGTTGGCACAGGAGATTTCAGAGAAGAATGCTTCTTTATGAGGAATAAGGACAGATCTTATAATATTCTGGTGAAAAAAAGTAGCTGCCTTTTGTCTTTTTCTGAAGAGTCTTCCTGAGGCTAAAGTGAAAAGAATTTTAAATTAATTCCATTGGAAGAAGAAATTTAAAAACAGTCTAGTATAGACTGTTCTATGGATATTAGCAGTAACTTCATTGAAGATATATAATGAAGAGGAGCAAGTGACCAAGGAAAAATGTTTGAGGAGAAAGGAGCTCCAGAAAGTACAATGAAGATAAATCCTCTGTTCAAAGAAATAAATGGATTAAGAAATGGAATAAACATAATGTTGACCTCAAGGCAAGGTCCAATTCAACTATGTTTTCAATTTGTGAGAAGGAATAGAAGAAAAGCATATAGCTTACTGTGGTAGCACACACCTTTATTCCCAGCACTAGAAAGGCAAACATTGTTAGATTTCTGAGTTTGAGGCCAGCCTGGTCTATAGAGAAAACTTCTGGGCGGCCAAGCTTAGGTAGTAAAGGAAAGAATGCTGATAAAGATGTAATTGAATAAGGGGCCATGTTCTAGTCACAGTAAGAACTTATCAGCTTTAGCTACATGGTCCTGGCTTTAGTGTTAAAGATGGAAGAAGTAGGGTATGGATTTTGGCCCTGCATTTAATGAAAGCTGTTGAGAAAAAGCATGTGTCAGGTGTGTCCCTGAATAAAGGCTTAGAGGGGGCAGTGCATAAGTCTATGAAATTGATGCTGTATTAGTTTAGACAACCCAAGATGTTAGAGATGCCAGAGTCATGGGATACCTACCTACGAGAGAAGGTTACATGAAGTGAAACCAGCTCAAGAGAAATAAGTTTGTTTCAGTCAAATCTGAATGAAGTGGCTATCTGAAGAGCATTTTCACATCAGACATGGAGATGCTATGATAGGAGTTTGCCCATCTAGTTATTGCTCTTGCTTTGGCTTAGTATTTCCTCACTATCCTCCCATCTCTATATTTTGGAATGATAATATATATTCTATACCATGATATATTGGAGGTATATGATCCATCTTTTTTATTTTATAGAGGATTATAGTTAAGAGATTGCATGAATCTAATAAGAGACTTTCAACTTTGGACTTTAAACATTGTTGAGACTGTCAGAGAATATGGGAACTTTTAAAGTTGAACTAAACACATTTTCTATTATTATGTTGTTTAAATCTTTTGGGAGCCAGGGAGTGGAATTTGGTGATCTGAAATAAAATGGGCCCCAAAGTACACCTCCACAAATGCACACTTCCACTAAGGAGACCACTCTTAGTCCAACAAGGACATACCTCCTAATAGTGTCACTCACTTATATGTATATAATATTATATGCAAGCTATTTATGAGATACAAATTATATATACTTATATAAAAACACATATTATGTGCACAATAAATAACATACAGTACATGTATATAAAAGATAATTAACACCATAAACTGCATGGACAAAACATGCATTGAAAAGACTCCATATCAAATGGAAAATGTTCTGAGTTATCTATGACAGAAATTACCTTTGCAATTAGTTGAAATGTAAGCTCTATCATTGTAGTAACTTCATATTATAAATTGGTAAACAATTTTCAGTGACTTTAAAGGCTGAGATAATGAAAATTTCTTTTCAATCTCATAGAAATAAATAGCAGTAAATCAAGATACATGGAACTTGGCCAAGCTGTGCATAATTTAAAAATGGGTTGAAGAACAAGTTCCAAATGATACATCAAATTCCTTACAGACAAACTAGAAGGAAAACACAAATTAACAGACTCGTAAGACTCAGAAAACATTATTATAAGAAATAGCTAAAGGTTACAAGTATTTTATGAATAACTCAAAAATGAAATGGAACTACAGAGCAGTCAGAAAAAATAGAACATATTAAAGAATAGATAAACAAAATAGTAGAAATAAAAATATAACTTCATGTGTAAATTTATATAGCCTCATTCAGCAAATAGAGGAATTAAATATTAATACATATAACAACTGGGAGACATCTCAGAAGTATTATGCCAGATGCAATAAGTTAGACATGGGAAGTCATATTAATTATTTTTGTGAATATCAGTAACAGACACATCCTTGCAGATTGGTGATTGGCTCAAGTTTGGGAATAAGAGACATTGGTCATGAATTTCAAATATGCTTGGGATTTTCTTTGGGTACTATCAAAAATGTTTTGAAACATTTTATAAACATGAGTTTATTCCTTGTAAGTAGAATATTAAAGTATTTTATTACATTGTTATGCTTTAAAATGAGTGACATGTTATATTTTAACACATTTATTTTTTTATTTATTTTTGTTTTGAGACAGAATCTGATAATGTATCTACCATGATGTTGGACTCATGCATCTGCCTCCAGCTACAGAGAGTTGAAGTTAGAGGCATCCTAATTAGCTTTAATAGACAACTTGACACAGAATGTAAGCACCTGAGAAAGAAGCTTCCTTGGAAGAACTGCTTAGGTTAAATTGATCTGTGGGCATATCTGTGGGGGTTGCCTTGCTTGCTAATTGATGCAGCAGGGTCCAGCCCACTGTGGTGGTATAATTCCTTGCTCAGATGGTCAAGGCCTTTATAAAGAACAAGCTGAGAATGAGTTCAGGGAAGCTATCATTCATTATTTCTGCTTGTGTTCTTCCATGAATTACCAGCCCGAGTCTCTCAGTGAGTGACTGCAACCTGTAAGGTTGTAAGAAAATCAAAACAGGTATCTAACAAGACTCCTGACATATTTTTGCAAATCTAAACTAGTTTTTCTGTTTCAGTTTCTTCTCATAATCCATTGTTTTTACTCAGAAAATCACAGTACCATTTATTTGCCTAGGTTACAGAATTCCTACCCACATTCCTCGTAATCTATCTTGACTCCATTATTATTTCATATATCACTACGACATCTGATGTAACTATCCTGGATCTGCTGCTTCTCTGTGTCTGTAGCAACAAGACAGAAAATCCAGGTTCATGATTTTTCTCTGCAATTGTATGCTAGATAATTTAGGACAGATTGCCTTGGTTTACTTGAGTCTGATTTATCTCTAATGTTATATTTGTTATTAGTCAAGTGAAAACTTCCCTAGTATAATGAATAAAAATGAAACTG
This sequence comes from Phyllotis vaccarum, assembly GCA_033318265.1. NCBI lineage: Eukaryota > Metazoa > Chordata > Mammalia > Rodentia > Cricetidae > Phyllotis > Phyllotis vaccarum. The sequence continues at coordinate 101,138,760 of JARWLC010000008.1, read as the reverse complement.
CCAGTAATAAAGCCCTGATATGATAATAATTATGATCCTCTCATTCATTCAATAAACTGCCTGTATATATATTTTTCTCTGCCATGTGACATAAGTATCAACCAAAAATTGTCCTTAGTTCGTTTTGTTCTTTTAGAAATATACACTTTACAGTGATTGTGACCATCTTGGAGGTAGAACTACACCAAAATTTTTCTAAGAAAGAGGCAAACAGATAAATTTTACATATCTTTATATAAAGAGACAGTATTCACAGAGCTGACATAAAGCCCATTTCTAAATCAATCCACAATGTACACAGAGTTGATGGATGTCTACTGCTTGTCTTTCGGTATATTAAATATCTTGTTCTTTGCCAGGTGAGCCAGTTTCTGATGAGAGCAGTCGGTCCTTATCTCTGTTACTCCGTGAATGGGGTCCTCTTTGAATATTTTTGTTATCCTCGCAAGATTTTAGCTAGAATTTGTTTTGGGTTTGTGATTTTGATAATTTGATTGTGAATAATTGTAATTGTACTTATGTTAATCATTTGAAATTCTTAGATAGTACCAGGATATTACCTCATTATTATTTTTTGTCCTTTTGCTTTTTTGCAAGTAAATTCAGAAAATGTATATGGGCATATCTTCAAACATAGTGATTCGGGTCTTGCTCATCAGAATCATTCTACATTTTTTTGTACACGTTTGCACCTAAAACTCCTCTTTGATTTCTACTGTTCAATTCTAAACTTATAAACACACCTGGCACTATGTTTCCTGATTCCATTAACATCTTTAATATATAACCTACCATCACATTATTTCAACCAGCATCTGTGTTGTTTCTAAATCTAGTTCTGATGTTTACTTTATGTCCTGAGGTTTTTTCTCTTTTCTTTTGTAACTTCTTGTTATTGACTTAACTGGGTTTTTTGTTGTTGTTGCTATAAACTTTCCCCATCATTTTTTTATTCTTTATATAAAAAATGTCTTTTTTATCCATGTATGCCCCTGCTCCCCATTCCTCTCCTCCTCCCAATCCCTCCCAGTCATCCCTCAGCCTCGCCCTCCCTATCCACCCATCCCCTCCCCCAAAAGGTCAAGAAGTCCCAAGTGGTCAGTTCAGTGTGGCAGATGCACTCCAGGAAAGTCCGATTTCCTCATGCCAAAGTCAAGAGTGGGTTAGGTGTTCCTCTGCAGGGAATGGTGTATCAGGCAAATTAGCTGAGGTGGGTGTCTTTACATATTTGGATCCATCTGACTGTAGCTGATTTGTGTTTCATGTTTGATGTAGGTATTAGTTTGAAACACTTCCAATTTCTGACCTCTGTGGTTATTTTTATTTCTTACTGGAGGTAAGCAATTCACAAACTTATGTCCATATATTGCTTTTAAAATTTTTCTGTTCAGATTGATGATGAAAATGAGTAAAGAGAGAACATAAATAAAGATTTAATTATTCTAGTATCTTTTACAATGAAAGATATACTATTTATACTATCGAAAAGACATTAATAAAATTTAAATTAAACAATTAAAAATAAAATTAAATCTCATAATTCTATACCATTTTTTTCTTAAATAGTCTTTTGGGTAGAAAGTAAAAATTACAATATAATTATAGAATATACTTTATACATAATAATTAAAGAATAAATTATTTTATTTCATAAAAACATTATTTGTTATAGATTAATAGACTAAAATTCACATTTTTGTTGTATGAATTTATTGTAGCATTATTATATTTTTAATTTTTAAACATGTTCTAGTAGTTTGAATGTAATTTTTCCCCATAAACTCATATGTGCTAGCATTATTAAGAGGTATGGCTTTGTTGGACTATGTAAGGCCTTGTTATGGAAGTGCATACTATGGATTCAGGCTTTGAGGTTTTCTTTGCTCAAAATATCACTCAGTTTCACAGTCCATTTCCTGTTGCCTTCTGATCAAGACAGAACCAGCACCATGTCTGTATGTTGCCATGCTCCCTGCCATGATGATAATGTACTGAACCTCTAACTGTAAGCAAATAATCCAAACTACATGTTTTTTCTGATGAGAGTTCCTGCAGTCATGATGTCTCTTCACAGCAACAGAAATCTCAACTAAGGCACATATTCTGAAAGGGCTATTTTTTTTTCAAAATACTTAACGTTATTTTTTGACTTTGAGTATATTTCTTAACTCTGTGTTCCAGTAATGTGTTTCTATGTACATAAAGTATCAATAATATACAGTCTAACTATCTAGCATATGAGTTAAATTACTGAAGCTTTACAAAATTTAAAATTAGACACTGTACTTATACCTTTAGCTTTATGTTTTTGTATCACTCATTTTATAATAAAAGCATTAAAGATTTTAAAATATAATATGTTTTGTTACAATGTGCTTTCCACTCCATCCTATCCAATTCCTGCTATATAATTACACCATTATTTTCTTCTTTAGATTTAATGAACTCTTAAGCTCACTGGGTTAATTTACTGCTACCAGTGCATGTGTGGTTCAAGGACTATATTCTGGAACAAGAGTATCACATAAGAGTGCTCATAACATTAAAACTGACTTCCTCACTGAGATAGCCATCATTGTCAGTAGCTTTGCGAATAGGGGTGTGTCTTTGAGAACAAAGCCTTTTTCTCATCCATGCTGTAATTTGGCAGGCTTGAGCTTGTGTGCTGTGTACACGCAGTTATAGCCACTGTGAATTTATGTGGACAATAGTTCTGCTGTGTCCAAAAATGAGTTTCTTAGCAGTACTCTGCTATCTCTGACACTTTCTATCCCCTCTTATGCAAATGATCCCTAAGCCTGTGAAAAAGGGCTGAAACATCAGATCCTATAAAGAGATGAGCAGTTAACAGTCTTTTTCCCCACTACCAGGAATTGTGAGAAACTGTGTTAGTTTCAATGTACTCTACAGAAGACACCTGTGGTAGGAGTTTGGGGCTGTGCTAATTTAGGGTTATGAAGATACGTACTTAGAAATCAGTTTAATACTATATGTATTTAGCAGAACAACAGCGTTAGAATCTCCTCCAGAACTAATGACATGGCCCATTTAAAAGTGCCAGGCATGAGTCTGGTCTTACGGAGGAGGCTTTGAATGAAGTGAGAAAGTTAATTGATATTCACAAAGCATTTGGCAAAAATTTAATTGATGGGCCTCTATTGTCAGATTAGGCTTTTCTGCATCTCAATAAAGACCATAGTCGTAAGTTCAGTATTAGGCTCTAATGATTAAGTTTTGTTCTGCATCAGACATACAGCCATAGTCTCGGCTGTTTTGGAGCACAATGGGAAAGTACTGACCAAAAATTGAAAGGGAGGTAACACATGTCAGAGACCGGGCTTTTTAAAAACTGAGCTTATGTTGTGTGGTAGAGACACTATACTTCATTAAAAAAATTAAATTAAATTAAATTAAAAAACTCCATTCAAACTTGTTTTATACAGAGAGATATGCAGATGTTTTAGGGAGCTTGTGCACTAGTAGGTTTTCATGTGAAGGTTCCAAAGTACTTTAAAATTAGTTATTCCTCATCACATACCTTTTCTACCCTATACTTCTCTCCACTAGTCACCGTAACCCAACTTGTCCTCTTATTTCCATTTTCTAACCACACATCACCTATTTTTCACTATTCCCCCAGTTGTGAAATTATTCCCCATAGCCTTCCTTTTTTAATCATACAAGTACTCCAATTTAAACTATCAAATTTCAGTCCAAAAATGTAGGCTCCACAAATGAGAGATGACATGTTTTGTGTTTCTGGTTCTGGGCTACTGACATCACTTTACCTTTATAGCACTTGTGATTCCATATCAATTTTAATATATTGAATTCTGCTTATGTGAAAACAGTGTTATGTATACTTTTTAAAAAATTAGCCCCGATACTTTGGTTTGCTTGGATTGATAGAGATCATTTGGAAAGTCAAATGATTACATTTATGAAAAGAAGGTTCTCTCTCATTTATTTCTCATTGGCTGTACTGAGACAGCTTTCTTCAGTGTATTGTGATGGCCACTGTGGAAAAATCTTTTATTTCCTTGGTAAAGTTAGTTTTTTACCATCTTATCTTTTTATGCTATGGCAGATGGAATTATTGCTTCGGTTTCATTTTTAGATATTTCTCATTAGCGTGTAAAAATATGTCTTCAATGATCTTTAAAAACTATATAAAAATTACAAAAATAAATGGGACAAATGAGGCTACAGCAATCCAAAAGCTTCAACTCTATGAGGCAAACGAACAAAATATAATGTCAGAATACAGAAAAAAATGGAAATATTTAAAGTAATATAGTTAGAAATTGACCAAGTGATAAATACATAAGAAATTCTACAATAAGATGAAAAAAAATTCAATTCAAGCATTGCATGTGTTAAGTGAGTTCTAATTTGCCTCACTTCCTAATGATCAGAGGAACAGCTGGGACAGTGAAAGTATTGCTTAGTAGATGGTAAGTTTTAGTTATGATATATAAATAATGTCTAGAGTTTATAGAAGAATGCAAATAAATACATATCTATCATCCTGCACAAAACATAAGTCCAAGTGGATCAAAGACCTCAACATAATTACAGATACACTGAGCCTGATAAAAGAGGAAGTGGGAAGTAGACTTGAATACAAAGTACCACTTCCCTAAATATAACATCAGTAGCACAGACACTAAGAGCAACAATTAATGGTACCTCTTGAAACTGAGAAGCTTCTGTAAGGCAAGACTACTTTCAATAAGGTGAAATGCAGTCTACAGGATAAGAAAACATCTTCATCAGCCCCACATCTGACAAAGGGTAAATCAACAAACTATACAAAGAAATCAAGACATCAAAATACAAAATAATCTAATTTAAAAAATGGGGATATAGATCTAAACATAAAATTCTCAACAGAAGAATCTCAAGTGACCAAAAGAAATTTAAGGACTTGCTCAGTATTTTTAGCCATTATGGAAAAGCAAATCACAAGGACCCTGAGATACCATCTTATACCTGTCAGATTGGCTAAGATCAAAAATATTGAGGACAGCTTACGTTGGAGAGGATGTTGAGTAAGGAGAACACACCTCCACTGCTAATGGGAGTGCAAACTTGTTCAGCTCTTGGGAAGTCAATTTGGCAGCTTATCAAAAAATTTGGTATCAATCTACTTCAAAACTCAGCAACACCACTTGATGTGGGAATGTCTTTCTATATGCTGTGAATATCAATCTTTAAATAAAGGAGCTGTTTTGGCCCATGACAGGTACCATAGAAAAAGTAGGAGGAGAAGTCAGAGCATAGGTAGGAGAAGCAGGGCAGAGTCAGATAGACCTTGCCAGCCGCCCAAGAAGAAGCATGTGAGGAACACAGGTGAGCCATGGGCAACAAAGCAGGATAGATTAATGAAAATAGGTTGAGTTAAGATGAAAGAGCAAGCTAGCAATGTTCCTGAGCCATAGCCCAAACAGCATGACCTTAATATAAGTGTCTGAATCATTTTGGGGGCCTAAGCAGTAGTGTGTTGCTAAGGGGTCTGGGTCTGCAGGTCTGTGGGTTTGGACCTCTGGCTGCCCGGGACCAGGAAACCTCATTGTTACAGATGGCGTGCAACGTGAGTCGAATATCCATTTAAAGCCTAAGAAAGTTTAAAAAGGGTTTTACCACAGAAACTGAGCCAAAGCAGCATCCAAATTGTGTATACAAAATGGGTTACTGTACAAAGAAAGTGTGGCATCTGGGTCACATTCTAAATGGCGCCGGTGGACTGGTGGCAGGCAGTGTAAGCTGCAACCAGGCCCGTTCCTGAAGTCTCATAGAAGACTCAGTAGCATGTGATTGACTTAAGGTTTCTGTTTATTTTGAACAAAAAGGAAACAAAGACGGTTTCTTAGTAGCAGCATTTTGTTGGGTCTGCTCAGTTTGCTGGCCACGAACGGAGAACGTGATCAGAGAATTTACTGACTCAGCTTTATCTGCAAAAACTATGCAGCTTTAAGAGAGTGTATTTTTAAAGCTCTTCTGGTTGAAAGATGATTAAGGATTCACAATAAAACAGATTCAGATGAAAAAGAAAACCTGTAAACAGGTTACAATGTGTGTAAAAGGTGCATAGGCTTCAGAGAGAAAAGAAAGAAGGTAGAGAAAATCTTTAAAAAGAGAAATAGTATAATAAAAATATAATAAACCACGTAAATATGGAAAATAGACACAAAATCTGGATTTTGGTTATTATTGTGTTTTCTTTTAGTTTTTTTAACTGTTAATTGGCTAACTACAGAAAGACAATGGCTTGCAAAGGCTGCCTAGTTAAAAAAGAATATATATATTTAAAGGTATCTTGACTTTGAAATTTGTGTCTAAGGATTTATTGCTTTGGAAGAGTTCTGCTTTTGTTTCTACAGAAGATGAGAACCTGTGGATTGCTTCCAGGCAAATATGGTTTCATCAACCAAGGCCACCTGAACATTCTCTGACGGAAATATATGTCCATATCAGCTTCAGGGCTGCAGACTATGATGCAGTCTCAAGAACCCATGAGATTCTCAATGCCCCATACTCAACAGGAAGTGGTAATGGAAAACTATGCCCAAATTCCCAAAATATTGTTTTTAAATGTTATTTTTCTTTTTAAATGGTTAAAGGTCATAGTTAATATCTTTCAAAGGATAAAGGGGGGATATAGTATATGAATGATTTTTTTAAAAAATTAGATTATTGAATTTACTTAGATCAGAAAATCAGCTGTTAATCTCAAAATGTTTTACATTGGCATGGATTTTGGTTTATTGATACAATTTTAAGGTCAATTCTCTCATGCTGTATGTATTCTTCTACTCTTCTTTAAGATATGATGTTTATGTAACTGATTTAAAATTGAAATGTATAATTAAGAAATGCATGTTAGTTAGCTTTTTAGGTATACAAATATATAATTCAAATTGATAAGTGATCTTCAAACACTTCTAAGACCTACAGAATATGACATTTAAATGTTTTAAGAACTTAGACTTTTCTGGACAGTGAGACAGGTCTGATCCTGGCAGCACCAATTTACTTCAAGAGAAAAATGGGCATTGAATAAACTCCATATGGAGATTAGTTTCTTTGTGGCATCGGTTAGCCACTGGACATGAACCTGTTCTTATATTGACTGCTTGACAGTATGCTGTTAAAACTGGATATGCAGGTTCCATAGGAAGGTGACCTCTGAACTTTGGCAGAAAAAGCCGAGACTGTCATTCAGGTTCCTGCTTTGCAGAGAAATCTGTCAGACGCTCTTCAGGACTTGAGGAGAAGCAACTGATGAATTACTCAGAATAGGCAGAACAAATTTCATGCTTTACTAAAATAAAAAGAGACACTGGGCCTGTAGGATGAATATGGATGTCTCAACTTTATAAAGAACTTTGGGTGACTGTCCAGGCAGATAGGCGTCATCTCTGTCATTTATAGATTTTGGAAGTGGCTTGCACTTCCAGTTTACTTAAGTAAATATATCCTTCTGTGGTCTTTGATGTAGTTGAAGATTAGATATTTATAAGTATAGTTTTCTTAGTATTTGAAAGGTATATTGGATATGAAACTTTAGACTCACAAGGATAAAGTAGATTATAAGAGTATTTTCTTTAATTTTGCTAAATACATAGACTAGATATTATAACTTTAATTCTTGTTTGATGGCTATTTTGTTAAATGTAATTTTGCTTTGCTAAAATTGAAGCCTTCTTTTTTCATTAGACAGAAAGGGGGAGGTGTTGTGGGAATGTTTTTCTGTATGTTGTGATTATCAATCTTTAAATAAAGGAGCTGTTTTGGCCCATGACAGGGACCATAGAAAAAGTAGGAGAAGTCAGAGCAGGGTGGAGTCAGACAGACTGAGCCCGAAGCCCAAAGGAGCAACATGTGAGGAACACAGGTGAGTCATGGGCCAAGTGGCAGAAAGGTTAATGAAAATGGGTTGAGTTAAGATGAGAGAACTAGGTAGCAATGTGCCTGTGCCATAGGCCAAATAGCATGAACTTAATATAAGCATCTGAGTTATTTGGGGGTCCTAATCAGCTGTGGGAGGCTAAGTGGTCTGGAGCTGCAGGTCTGTTGGTCTGGACCTCTGACCACCTGGGACCAAAAAACCTAATTGTAACAACCACTCTTGGGCGTATACCCAATGAATGCTTGATAATGTCACAAGGACACTGTTTCAACTATGTTAATGACAACACTATTTAAAATAGCCCAATCCTTGAAACAACCTAGATACCCCTCAAATAAAGAACAGATAACAAAATTTTGATATGTTTGCACAATAGAGTATTACTCAGCAGTAAAAACAATGACAACATGAAATTTGTAGGCAAATGGACAGAATTAAAAACAAAAAATCATCCTATGAGAGGTAACTCAAACCCAGAAGAAAAGCACATAAGATACTCCCTCATAAGTGGGGATTAGATATTAATCAAAGGATAACTGTGGTACAATCCACAACCACAGAGAAGCTATGTAACAAAGAGGAACCTAAAAGGGACTGTTGAAGGAGGTTTCTGGCCCGGACTTTCAGGCCTAGCCTCCAGGTTTAGGCCTAAAGTCCCACAGACCCGCAGACCCACAGACTCGCATAAACAGAGACACACAGATGCATATGATAGTTTTAGACTGATCGACCTAAGGCCCAGGCATATCACTTACTAGCTCTTTACCCTTAAACTAACCCATGTCTCTTATCTTGTTCAGCCATGTGGCTGGGTACCTTTTCTTAGAGCAGCATAGTTGTCCTCTGCTTCTTCCGGCTTCTCTCTCACGTTCTTCTCTGTGCTTCCTGTTCTCAGAGTTTTCTTAGTCTGGTAGCTCCGCCCACACTTCCTGCCTGCCTTTGGCCAATCAGCGCTTTTTATTAAACCAGTGGGTGGGACAATTATTTACAATGAAACAACACAATCTCCCACAAGGGACATAACTGAATCACTCTAGGAAGGGGAAAGAGATAAGTTCTACTTTGTAAACTGGAAGTGCAGGGAAGGGGTCAAAGGGGTTGGATATGACAACATGAGAGAACAGGTTGGTCCAGTTGCGGGAGGGACAGAGAGAGGAAGCAAGGAAATAGACAGAGGGACCCCTTATGGGAATAGGGAGAAACCTGGTGCCGAGAAAATGCCTAGAAATCTACTAGGATGATCCTAGCTAAGACTCCTAGTAATAGTGAAAAGGGTGCCTGAATTGCCCAATCCTGTAACCAGATTGATGACTTCCCTAATTATAATCATAGAACCTTTACCCAATACTGATGGAAGTGTATTCAGAGATCCATAGCTAAGCACTGGGCCAAGCTCCTGAAGTCTAGTTAAAGGGAGAGAAGGATTATATAAGAAAGGGGGATCAAGTTCATCATGGGCAAAACCACAGAGACAGCTGATGTTAGGTACTGGGAACTCATGGACTCTGGGCTGACAGCTAGGGAACATACTTAGAACTGAACTAGGCTCTCTGAATGTGAGTGTGACTTGGTCAGTTTGTGGGGCCCCTAGAAAGTGAGCCAAAATTTATACCTATGCCTGAACTGGATTTTTGGAGCCCATTCCCTATGGAGTGATACGTTGTTCAGCTTCAATGTGTGTGAATGTATGTGTGGAGTGCTTGGTTCTGCCTCAACTTGATATGCCAGACATCGTCAATACCCACAGGAGGTCTTACTCTCTCTGAATAGTGGTTGGTGGTAGAATGATAGTGGGGTGTGGGGGGAAAGGAGGGAGACAAAACTGTAGTTGGTCTATAAAATGAAAAAAAAAATAAATAAAGAAAAATATGGTCTGTAGCCAGGTAGTACAGACTATGGCCAGAAGCCAAGTTGTCATGGCATTTTCATGCTCTGCCTCTCTTAAGTGGACCAATACCATCATCTAGACCTAGACTTCACCACCAACCCTGAAAACAATATGACAAGCTGAGAACCGACCACCCTAGTACCCTATAGGGGATATTTTACATTCTAACCTTAACGTTCAAATTTTAGTCTCTATAGGCTCATGGTCAATGGAAAATGCCAAATAAATTAAATTGTAGTTCAAAAACCCCAATAATTTTTTCCGTTCCAAATAACTGTTCCAAAATTCAAATCACTTTCTTAAATGCTAACCCTTACGAAAAAAATTTAACATACACACACACACACACACACACACACACACACACACACACACACACACACACACACGTATATATCCAGTATTCAGTGAAAATTTTTATTAAATATGAAAAAAATGAAAACATATCAAAATATATTGAAGTAAATAGGCAATGAAATCAATCAGGACAATTGAGAATGCCCTGGGATGGTGTATTGTTTTTGATAATATCATATGTGATGAAGCATCTTAACCTGTGGGCACACATTACATTGAAATCACAGAAAACACTAACATAATCAAGGATGGGGAAATGCACTTAGCTGTTTCTAAAAATACTCTCACTTTCAGTGAGAAAATATCTCTTCAAAACGTAGGAAGTATATTTTCTTCCCACAAAAAAAGCAATAGTAAAACACGAAGTGTAGGATTTGAATAGAACACCAAGAATGTAATGTGTTATGAAGCATGAGGTATATTCACTAATACATGGCCAAGTTCTGTTCTGTTGTTAATAGTCTTGATTTGTTCCCTAGACTTCTGCATTGTCAGAAGAGGGAGTGCTCCTCTTGTGTTCTTGACACTATTACAGTTGTTATGTACAGTGATACTGCCTTTATTATTCATCTTCACGTCTCCAGTAACTTTCATTATGATTGGACTGTATTTCTCAAAACACATTTAGAAAAGTGATTGCATAATTTTTGTGGTTGAATAAATATGTGGATTACAGTGTTAACATTATACAGGTTTCATTACCTTAGAGATTTGTCAGAAATTGTAATATGCTAATGAGCATTACTGTTTTTCCTAGCAAGGGAATATAATGTGTATTCCTTCTGAGCATAATTTTCCTTTGACAAATATAAAATAAGACTAAATTACTATCATTTGGAAAGCTCTTTGTGTTCCTCCGTTTGCATGTTGAGAAATGGATTTAATATTTACAATTGAGACAGGTGTTACTATTGTCATTGGAAGACTGATGAAAGGAAAGGTAGAAACTAGTTTACTTTTCAGAGTCCATTTATCCTGATGGTGGCAGGTTTGGTGCACACTCTGATAACACTGAGGAAAAAGATAAGTCAAGTACTTCGATGGTATTTTTATCAGATAACACTTCCGAATTCTATGTCCAACAGCCAACGGGAAATTTCTCACTTTCGCCAGTTCCATAATCTTGTTCTGGTTCTAAACGGAACATTCAGTGCTTGTACCAATATATTCTGCTCTTTTTCTGAGCATCACTTTGAAACATCCCATCAAGCACACATTTCACCCTCTACATCAATTTCCCACATTACTCTCCATGAACCCTCTTCACAGCTAGGCAGCAAAGGCTCATATTAATCATGTTTTCTAATTATTTATTTATTAGAACAAGGGAGATGAACACCTGGCAACATTTACGTTAGCAATTAAGAAAGAAACTTCTCCATTTGCAGTCTGATTTTGTTATGTGCCCTTGCCTTTTATAAGCAAGTAGGCTCAGCGGTAGAGAAAATTTTGTTACTATACATGATGATGAATTGCTGGACATAAACTCTTTACTATCTTCATATATGGTACGTCAAAAAAAATTCATGTTTACAATGCTTAACACTGGCGAGACAGTTATTAATAGGAAATAAACAAGATACTAATATAATCTTTTTCTTATTCAATAATATTCAATGATAACAAGTCTGAAATGAAATTAAGGTCAGATAAAGCTAACACTCTATGTAAAATGTATTTTCATTTCTTCATAAGTAGCAGCCTTTCTTCTAAAAGAGAAGATAACAAGGTCATTTGTGATCAATTTCTAAGGCTTTCTGAATATTTGAAGCTGTTTTGGGTTAACACAATAAAATCAAAAATAAAAAGGACATCATAATTTTTTGAAATTCTAAATAGATATCAAATGCTACCTACTATACAAGTAAGTCAAGTATTTGCTTGACATTGATTCACAGTAATCATAAGATAAAATCAAAACAAAATCATGCATTTCTTTGTTGTAGACTTACAGGCAAAAAGACAAGGCAACTTGCAGTTAAAATTGGTGAAAGAGCAGCATTTAAGCTAGCTAATTTCACCAAACATCAAATATCACAGTATTAAAGTCATTTTTAATTGCGATGTAGATGATAGTATGACCAAATAGTCAAAGTATACAATTTATAGAAAATGGGAAGGAACTTAGGGTTAGATTACTTGGATAATAAATTTTTCTAAAATGAGCCTTTTTTGTTTGATATTTACACTGTAGTCAATCATTTCATTGATAGCCTATGGTACTACTTGACCATAGGCTTGACTCTCTACTATGGACTTACAATCTCTGCTTATGTCAAGTTATACAACTTTCAGGATTAACTGCTTCAAGTACCCACTCTAAGGAGCATTTCTTTCTTTTCAAAACAATTTCCATCCTCCTATACAAATAGGTCCAATTGTATTAATGATCAACTACAAATACCTCTGTCCTTCTAGGTCTTAGACTATAGATAATGCAAATTTCAAGAACAGAGAAAATCAAAATAAAATATTAAATACAGGGGAGGACTCTCCTATCCTGACAGGTTAAAATCTTCAGGTATGCCTTATCTGAATTCCTTTCAAACAAAAATGTGATAATGTACTGACCAAAGAAATCAATATATCTTACAATGATTTGTGAAACTGCAGCTATTTTGAACATAGAATAATTTGATAAAGGATAGTCTTAAATCACCTGCATTAACTGAGCAGGCTACTTATCCCCACATTTCTATAAGGAATATCTTAACCTTGTAATATTGAATGTCATTAATGGTACAAACCTGTGGGAATTGTATTCACTTTCAGATATGTGTAGTAAAATTACACATTGTAACATAAGACACTCAATGACTCTATTAGGTACACTAGGTGGAAATAGCTTTAACAGAAATATTCAATGAAAAGAGTTCTCCTTTTTAAAGAATAAAACAACCAATGAATCAGTGATCTGATTAAATTCTATGTATGTATTAATCCAAATTAAGATACAAAAGAAGGAAAGCTTACCTGGTGGGAATATAATGTAAGGAAATTTATTTCTACACATCAAACAGACTTGAACAAAGATACTTCTAAGGAGACACCAGGAAACTGAATTGCTCAGCTTGTGGGAAGCCAATTGCCCGACCTGAGAAGTACTTGCTACCTACGTGGAGAACAGATGTTGCTGCTTTTGCTTAATGTGGTAGAAAGAAGATGGTAATGATCAAAATTCTGAGTTGTCTCAGAGGGTGTGATTTTTACTATTTAGGAATGTTTTGTATTTGTGTATACCTGGAGGAGACAAGACTCTCCATTATAGACATATACCACATCAACTTTACAGGACTCTGGATAATCATTTCTATGCAAACACAAATGTTGGCAGAATATTGGTCTCTCTCAAAACATTGACTCATATTTTGTAGTCATGTATTTCTTTTTTTGTTGTTAATTCATTCAAAGTCAACACATAAAAGCCTGCATATACTTTGTTTATATTCTTCAACTGATTTCAGTTTTTTCAACCAAAGTAATTAAATAAAAATGAATTATACTTTGACAAAGAGAAAATATTCTAAAGCGTTTCAGTTCTATGAAACACATTACATAGAAAAATCATCATAAATTTGGATGTGAAAGATCTGTTTTGACCAGAACATTTTTTATTTTGCCAGATAAAGCAACACACTTGGTTTCAGAATATTTTATCAATGTAAGTTGATAGAATCACTGCCTTCAATTTTTTTCATTATTTTCTCTGTATTCTTCTTCTAATTCTACAATAAACATAAGTATGTTTTCAAAGCTATGAGAAGAATATCACCAAACTCAATTATTTGGTTCTTATTTTTCTATCATTCAGATTAAATGATCGTTATAATAAAGTGAATTAAATCTGTAATACATTTATCTACAAATCTATTCTATGTAAAGATAAAAAAGGTAGGAAGTAGGGAGAAAGAGACAAGTAATTGAGAACTCTGTACTTTTGATATGAAGAAAAATATTGTAACTATATTTACAAATCAATTTATTCATGTCCATGCTAGGTGGATTTAAATAATTAGTATATATTATATACAAAGAAGAAAATGAGCAATCCCATAGAAAGTATGGCATTTGGATTTGTATTTTCTAGCTCAATTATCATCAAAAATCTGATGATGCATAATCATCAGCTGTACAAAGCAAAATAGAGTTAGACAGATTGCAATAGATAATACATGCCATAAAAACAAATTTAGAGTTTAAAGATCAAAAAACTAATCTGGTGTTTGTGTGTGTGTGTGTGTGTGTGTGTGTGTGTGTGTGTGTGTGTGTGTGTATGTGTGTGTGTGTGTGTGTAGAGTTTGATTGGTAGAGAGAAAGGGATACAGAGAGAAGCATTATTTTGTTTGAACATGTATAGTCTCTCTGTTTATGAGATAAGAATTTTTGAGATACACTCGTGTTGTGAATCTTTGTCAAAATGGATCATTCTATATATATCTGTTCATCAGATACATGCGCCACTACAGTACTTTGCTATAGTATATTTATGGGCTCAAATTTTAGAACTGACATCTAAGTAAAGTACTGCTCAATAGGTAATCAACAAAGAAAACAAGACTCCTCACCAATTAGTTTATGAAACTAAATTCTTGCAAAATTACCTAAAGAAAGTATTTAAAATCTGCAGTCATTCCACTATATGATGAAAAAAATGTTAGGTATATGTCATTTTTCTGTGACTATAGCCAAGAACAAGCATAATCAAGCTGGGGAAAAATTTTATTTCAGTTCAACTTCCAAATGTTTCAATTCCGATCTATGGCAGCTTGTCCCTGTTATCTTTGGAACTGCAGTTAGACTGTTCATCATAGCAGGGTATACATAAATGAGAAATGACTAGCTTAATGTATAAAGGATATAAAGAGAGGAAACTGGGAAAGGGGGCTTAGTGTCCCATTTGAGGGAACACAAAAATAATACAAGTCTTTATCATGGGTCCACATGATAAAAGTATAATAATTTCCCAAAAGAGTTTGGGGTTGGAACCAATATTTTAACACATGGCCCTTTGGGAAATGTTTAATATCCAGTTAATAAACAGTTAGAGCTTTATAAATCATGTTTATATAAAATAAAATGTAAAAAAATAAATGCACTTAAAGGGTAGATAGTTAAATTTTTTACTCATGATGCACCCACTAATTTTAGCCATTTTAAGGAGAAAAGTCATGTTTTAGATTTTGGGTAGATGGATAACTAGCTAGATAGAAAGACACAAAGACATTTACATAACATATATGTGAAATATATTTTTGGCCAAAAGGTAGGTGATTGAAAATACTCTTACTCTATTCATTCAACTTAACTGTAATTAAGAAAAGGGACATTAATATATGTTGATTATTTTCTATATTTTAGGGCAAATTTAGTTCATATAACAACATTATTTCACAAGTATAAAAATCTGTAGTTAAAATCTGTAGTTTAGAGTTAAGGGCAAGGTTTTTATTGACAGAGGCTGTGAGCAGCAGGGTTGGGATTTCAGTAGGTCGGTTTGATTCCAATTCTGATGCTCTTTCCTCAGCAGCAAGCTGCTTCCACAGCAGTAGGAACTTGTGTGCATCTGTTCTGTGCTTGTTTGCAGTTTTCCATTTTGAAGCCACAGCTACCCCATGTCCCATCGTGCTCAACACACTTTGATTTCCCTTCCTATTGCTGAGGCAGATCCACTTACCTCCCCTGCATTCATGAGCAGCTCTGCAGAGTGCTGAAGCATCTGGCAATCCACCCAGCCAGAGTGACTGGGAAGTACAGAAAATCCCTCTGAGAGCAGGCAACATCTGTTTGATAGGCAATGAAAAATAAACCCATAATAAACTCATTTTAGGAGCAAAAAAATGGCTTCTCAAAATGCTGATTACTCATTTTAGGAAAGTAAAGTAATATAGGTAGGTGTACTTCACATGCAGAAAAAAAAAAAAAAAAAAAAAAAAAAAAAAAAAAAAAAAAAAAAAAAAAAAAAAAAAAAAAAAAAAAAAGCATGTCTGGAAACAAATGATCAGAGCCACAAGTAGGGCTGCTCAAGCACAAAACAAGAACAAGAAAGGCAGACAATAAAGTATTTAGAAATTTTACACAAGAGAGCCCTCACCACCAATGGCACACTCCTGGCACAGGGACAAAACTATGGTGGCCTGATAGGGTGCATACACATGGAGAATGAGTTTCAGTTAGGAACAATGACTTCCTCACTACTCACTGACAAGAGCTCTACATCCAAACATCAAAGCACTCTTTCCTTTATTGATTTTTCTCATTATTTTCTTTTCACTATTATTTATTATGTACTCTAATGAAAACATTCTTTTATTACTGAAGGCCTTTTACAGATATCACAGTTACTATGTTATAATCTGGAATGGTTTTATAGAGAAGCCTAAAGGGAAGAGCTTATCTATGTTGGTAGATTAATATTTATTGAATTTAAGTCTCGAAGGATGTAAAGGAGTAAAACAAAATGGAAATAAAATAATCGGAGAGTGAAATTATCCTTGATAATAATTATAGTGAATGCAAGCTGGACTGCTGACTGCAGAAAATGCTTATTTTTTGATGCCTGAGTTAGTTCAAACATGTTAAAATTAACGTTTTCCCCCGTGTGAAGCCCTATCTATCCAACAGGAAAAAAAAAAAAAACAAATAATAACTATTCATGAATGAGGTAAGCATAGAAGCCAAATAATTCCTCTTACATTTGAATTGTTGATTTGTTATTCTCAATCTACCAGACATATTTCAATTTTATTGGCAAATATCTCACATACATGCTGGTCAGACATGTTGAATTCAGACAGGAGAAATTTGAGCAAAAGATGAGGGAGAAGAAGGGGAAAGAACACAGAAAGGACCTGACAGGACAGTCCTTTAGTCACAGTAGATGACGCTAGAAAAATTAGAATATTATGTACAGAAATAATTCATCCTTCAAGACTGAAACATGACAATATGGGACAGACACTATTGGCTATGTTGAAAACATAATCGTAATATTTACTTTGGGTGCAGAGATGTCCTTAAATTCTGTCTTAGTGAAAACTAATACAGAAACCTTGACAGAAATAATTTGGCTTCTTAGAACTCATTTTTCTCCTGTTATGAAGAGATAATTTTGAACTAAAAGTGATAGCTGAGGCTTTTTTTTTTTTTTTTTTAAGAAAACCCTTTGGATTAAATTCTAATTCTTTTACTCTGAGCAAGTTACAATTTAGCATAGTATGTATGAAATATATATACTGGATACGTGTGTGTGTGTGTGGATTCAAGTGTTATGATTGTTCTAATTAGTGAATGAAATAATACCCATAAAGAACATAGAACAGTGAATAATAAATATTAGCTATTTAAAGAATCATAGCTATTACTTTTATAATCATGACTATGATTATTTCCCATGTGCCTGTCAATTTTTTCAATTTTATCTTCATTAAAAAATGTTATCTCCATAAATGTATCCCCCCTGCTCCCCATCCTCTGTCCTCTCCCAATCCCTCCCAGACAGCCCTCAGCCTTTCTCCTCCCCATCCACCCATCCTCTCCCACAAAAGGGCAAGAAGTCCCAAGGCAGGCCAGTGCATCCATTCCAGGCATATCCGATTAATTCATCCTAAAGTCAATGCTGGTTGGGTGTTCCTCCACAGCGAATGGGCGCCAAGACGCCAGCCCACGAACAGGAACACAGTCTGATCACACCCCTCATGGCTCCACACATTGCTCATACCAATTGAAAGCTGCCAACCCCAGGAGGGCCCGGCTCCCCCTCCAGATGGACCTTCAGTAGCAATTACCAATTCAGTGAGCTCCCCAAAGCTCCAGCCAGCCATCACAATGGGAACCTTACTCAAAATCCCAATCCCCCAACTCATACAGTCTGCTCTTAGCTGTACCAGGAGCTCTGTCCAGCACTCACCCATGGATATCCACCTCCACCTCCATTCCTGTGGGGTTTAGCTTCTGCTATGACCTCTAAGGTGTTTACTCATTTAATTATAGGGTAAGTACCATTTAGGCACCCCTCCACCATTGTTTGGAGACTTGGCCAGGGACAACCTGCGAGTTCCTGGTATTTCCCTAGCACCAGGTCTCTTTCCAACCCCACATTGGCTTCCTCTGTCTGATGATCATCCCCCTCCACCTACCTCTTTGCTCCTCTCACTCAACAATTCAACTCACTCCTTCTCTCATGATTTGTTCCCAATTCTTCTTAGTTGCAACCCATTATGACTCCAATTTGCTAAGGTGATCTTCTCTATTTTCTCTTCTTAGGGAAATCTCTAGATGTCTCTCTTAAGTCCCTTCTAATCCCAAGCTGTTCAGGGGTTGTGGTTTGAATCTTGGGTATTCTTTGTTTTTTATTGTCTAAAATCCACTTATGAGTGAGTATATTCCATGTCTATCTTTCTGGATTCTGATACCTGGCTCAGGAGGATATTCTCCAAATCCATTTATTTGCTATTTGCCTGTAAATTTTAGGATTTTTTTTTTTTTTTTTTAGGTTTTGATTTGCTTTGTTTTGTTTTTTTCCTGCTGAGTAGTAGTGCATTGTGTAGATATACCACAGTTTGTTAATCCATTCTTCAGTTGAGGGGCATCTAGGCTGTTTCCAGGTTCTTGCTATAATGAATAATGCTACTATGAACATAGTTGAATTAATGCCTTTGGGGTACAAATGTGCACCCATTGGGTATATGTCCAGTAGTGGTATTGCTGGATCCTTAGGGAGACTGATTCCCAGTTTTCTGAGGAACAGCCATACTACATTAAAGAGTGGCTGTACAAGTTTGCACTCCCACTAACAATGGAGAAATGCTCTCCTTGTTCCGCACCCTTTCCAGCACAGGCTCTCATCTATGTTTTTGAACTTAGCTATTCTGACTAGTGTAAGGTTGTATCTCAAAGTTGTCTTGATTTGGATTTCTCTGATGGCTAAAGATGTTGAGCTATATTTTAAGTGTTTGCCTGTTTTATTCATTAGTTATGACTGAATATGTGTTTTTAAACTGAGTAAAAAATTATGCACATTTTATGTATTATATGTACTAATAGTACTTAGTTTCAATTAGAGATGGAATGTCATTGCTTTCTAGACAAGTTTGGAAAGGACTATGTAATCAAACAACAAAGGAGTGTTGTTATTTTATTATGGGAAGAGAAATTTTATTATGAATTTACAGAAGTAGATATCCCTTGGGATAAAGTAAGACTGCGTATGTAAAAGAATAAGACTGACATTTAAGACAGTATTTAAAAATATAAACATATATTAAAATTTATAAAAAGGAGGAAATTCTGAATTAGAGAGGGACTATGGTTGTCATAGGAAGAGTTTAGGTAAGAGGATGGAGTATATAATGATTAAAATGTGCTCTCCTGATGTAAGAAATTCTGAGACAAATATTACCTGATCCTGTATGTATATAATTCTCTAACAAAATCTTGCCTGATGATTCAAAGGACAACATAAATGCAGACAAAGGTTTTGAAAAAAATTTGATAGTCATGACCATAAAATACTTGTTCTGATAAGAATATGGGTATAGCTCCTTATTCCTTGCTGAGAAACATGGGCAATCTTTTTTTGCTGCTGACCATCCAACCTGGACATCTCTCCCATTTCATTTATTCTCAGAAAAATCTTTATCTATTCACAATTCAGCAGTTCCTATAATTATAGAGAACTGTTACATTATGACTAGTTTATATTCTTCTATTATTATCGTCTTTATTTTCAAATAGGTGCTTTAGAAATTTATTGCTTTATTTTATTTTAAATGTATTTTTTTTCCACGTAAAATCATGAAGTCTTAAAGGAGAGACACAATTGCCTTATTTGGCATTTGTAAGCATTACTAGCTACTTTGATGAATTCTGACTATTCCTGTTATTCATGCCCCACCTCAGGGAAGGTTTGTTTCATACTGTTGCTTTTACCTTTTAGTATTATATATAATACTTTTAAAATCTATGTATGTATGCAAATAAGAATAAACAAATGACCTAAGTACTATATGTAATATTTATTACATGTAAATAATTAGGTTGACCATGGTATTCCAATGCTGAAAGTTAAAATACCAGATATTTAAATATAGCTTATTCAGAATTATTCTATAAATAAATATAGCATTAATCCATTAATTTTGGTTTTCAATGATGAGATGAAATATTATGTCCAAAAAATAAGTTTTGGAGGAAAGGGTTTGTCTTGCACTTCCACAATGTATTTCAACACTGAAGGAATTTAAGACAGAAACTTAAAGAGAAGAGAAGCTTAGAGACAGAAGCTGATATAAAGGCCATGGAAGGGTACTGCTTAATGGTTTTTTTCTTCCTCATAGTTTGCTCATTTTGCTTTTTTATAGAACCCAAGACCACCTTCCAAAACATCCTAAATCCTACCCCATCAGTCACACTAGTTAAGAAAATGTCTTACATGCTTGCCTATAGCTCAATCATTTTTTAAAAAATTTATTTTATATCAAAAAATGTCATTTTTATCTATGTATACACCTGCTCCCCCTCTCTTCCCTTCTCCCAATCCCTCCCAGTCAGCCTTCAGCCTGGCACCTCCCTATCCACCCCTCCCCTCCCCCAAAAGGGCAGGAAGCAGCACATCCACTTCAGGCAAGTACAATCCACCCATCCCAAAGTCAAGGCTGAGAGAGTTCTTCCTCTGCAGTAAATGAGCTCCAAGATGCCAGCCTGTGCACAGAAACACAGTCTGATACCACCCCTCATGGCACCACACACCGCTCATGCCAGCTGACAGTTGCCTACCTTTGGAGGTCCCAGTTCCCTTTCCCTATGGTTGTCCAGTGGCCACTCCTAATTCAATGACCCCCCCCCCCCCCAGAGCTCTAGTTAGCCATCACTGCAGGAACTCTCCTCACAATCCTCATCCCCTTGTATGGGAGATTGTGTTGATACATTGTAAATAATTGTCCCACCCACTGGTTTAATAAAAAGCACTGGTTGGCCAAAGGCAAGCAGGAAGTGTGGGCAGGGCTACAAGACTAAGAAAAGCTCTGAGAACAGGAAGCACAGAGCAGAATGCCAGGGAGAAGCCAGAAGAAGCAGAGAACAACCATGCTGCTCTAAAGAAAGGTACTTAACCACATGACTGAACAAGAGACATGGGTTAGATGAAGGTACAGAGTTAGCAAGTTATATGCCTGGGCCTGAGGCCAATCAGCCTAAAATTAATGAAAGCATCTGTGTGTCTCTGTGGGTCTGTGGGTCTGTGGGCCTGAACCTTGAGACTAGGCCCAAAAGTCTGGGCCAGAAACCTCGTACTACAAATGGCAGCCCAACATGGGTCAAATATGCCCACATAAAGACATAGAAAGGTTAGAAATGGTTTAGAGCCCAAAGCAGCCTCTGAATTGTGTCTCCCACATGAGCTGTGGTACAGAGACACCCTGTTAAAGCATGTGGGCTTGAGCTACAATGGCGGGCTTTTGGAGTGCAGCTTAAGGTGTAAAATGGCTGGTTCCTGAAGTCTCACAGGACCCTCAATATAAAGAAAAGGTTATAAATGATTTATTTAAGGTTTACATTCATAAGGAGAAAAAGGGAACAGAATCAAAGATGGCTTTCTAGTGGTGATGTTTTCATGGATCAGCTCTGTTTGCCTGAGGCAAACTGAAGCTTGGCTTTTTTAAGAGAAGCTTCCTGATTCAGCCTTAGAGCAAAATACTTGTGAGTCTTTTAAGAGGCCCTACTGCCAAATACTTAAATGGACTTAATGAGCAGCAGATGGCAAAGCTTTACTTGGTAATTATATGGACCCTAAAATTCCCAGAGTAGTGGGTTAAAAAGATAAATTCTATGAAATTAGACTAGGAGCTGGGTGGAGCCATCCACTCATCCTATCAACCTTGAACCTTGGAAGATTAAAGGTGTGTTCAGAAACAGAAAGAAATAGAAGAATCTGGGTGTAGTCAATCACCCTAGCCAAGCAAAGGTGTGATCAGAGACAGAAAAAGTTAAGAAATAAATATACAGTAAAGACAGTTTTTTTGTAAAAAGTCTAAGTGGTTTAGAATGTGTTGAAAATATAGATACATAGGCTTAGAGAAAAGAAAAAAGGTAGAGAGCCTTTAAAATGAAATAGAGTAAAATAAATAAATAAAAATGAGCCACGTAAAGATGGAAAATACAAAGAATGTCTGGATACTGTATGTTATTGTCTTTAAGTTTCTTGACAGAAAATGACTTAGTAAAAGCTGCTAAATGACAGTTGACTATAAATGCTGTCAGATTAATTCAACATATATATTTTGTAAATGAGTTTTCTTTAAAATTGAAATGCAAAGATAGGCTACTTTGGAGAAGAGGTTTTCCTTTTATTTTCATAGAAAATGAGAAACTGTGGATTTATTTCTGGATAAAGAACATAAAGTTGATAGAGGAAGACCCCCTGAAAAATCTCCAATGGAAATGGATGGCCCAGATGATTCAGCATTTCAGAGTACCTCTGTTGAAGTTTCCCAAGCTCTGTATCCAGAACAATTTCAAGGAGACTGCCTGAGATGACCCAGCCATACAGACTACTCCACTAAAGATTTGTGCATATTCCTACATTTTTCTTTGGATTCCCTTGATATTGCCATCACCCACATTCAGCAGGAAGTAGCCTAGAGAACAACACCCACATTCCCAAAACATGGATTATGGATGTTTGTGTTTATTTACAGTGTTGTTTATAAGTTATAGATAAGTGGGGGGGATATTAGATTTGGAGTTCTTTTGTTTTAAAAAAGAAAAGGGTATATGAGGGAGATTGTGTTGTTACATTGTAAATAATTGTCCCACCCACTGTTTAATAAAAAGTGCTGATTGGCCAAAGGCAGGCAGGAAGTGTGAGCAGGGCTACCAGACTAAGAAAAACTCTGATAACAGGAAGCACAGAGCAGAACACCAGGGAGAAGCCAGTAGAAGCAGAGGTCAACCTTGCTGCTCTAAAGAAAGTTACCGAGCCACATGGCTGAACAAGAGACATGGGTTAGATGAAGGGTACAGAGTTAGCAAGTTATATGCCTGGGCCTGAGGCTGATCAGCCTAAAACTAATGAAAGCATCTGTGTGTCTCTGTGGGACTGCGGGTCTGTGGGGCCTAAATCCTGAGGTTAGGCCCGAAAAGTCGAGCCAGAAACCTTCTACTACACCCTTGCTGACCCAGACACTCTTCCCCTGCTCCTCAGTTGGACCAGGAGCACAGGCCAGGGTTTAGCCATGGATCTCTGCCTCCACCTCTATTCCTTGTTGTGGATGTAGGTTCTGCAGTGACACGCAGGGTGGTCACTGATGTGACCAAAGGGGAAGACCTGCTCAGGAACCCCTTCCACTATTGTCTGGAGACTTGGCCAGGAACATTCTGTGAGTCCTTGGAGGTTTCCCTAGTACCCAGTCTCTTTCCAACACCACATTGGCTTCCTCTTTCGAGATATCCATCTTATTCTATCTTTCTCTTTGTTCCTCTCACTCAACAATCTCCTTCTTTCAAGATTTGTTCCCAACTCTTCTAGGTTGCAACCCGCAAATAACCCCAATTTGCTAAGGTCATCTTCTCTATTTTCTCTTCTTAGGGGAATTTCTGGATGTCTCTTTAAATTCTTTTTAATCTCAAGCTGTTCAGGTGTTGTGGTTTGCAGCTTGGGTATTCTTTGCTTTTTCCTAAAACCCACATATGAGTACATCCCACGCTTATCTTTCTGGGCTTATGATATCTCTCTCAGGAGGATATTCTCCAAGTCCCAAATACATCCATTTGCTTGGAAAAAAAAATCTTATAGTTCGGTCTTAAGAAGATAGTTTCTTAATTGAGCTTCCTTCTTCCCAAAAAAACTTTCGCTTGGTCAAGTTGACATAAAAATCTCCAGCACAATTAAACTTTCCCTAAAAGGTGTTCATGTAGTAAATACAAACAGCAAACAAACTGGGCCAATAAAATTCCTAAAGATTTTAAAGAGTATCATGAGGATTTCCATGAAATAGGGTTTTCAGGACTTAACAGGAATGCTACACATGAACTTTCAGAAGCTATTTATGCAACAGCACATACCAGTCAACATTCCAGCATGTATAGGGGAAGGGCTTGCATGAGACCACCCCTGGAGGGCTTCTGAGGCAGAATCTGCATTCTCTGAGATGAAGCCCCTGAGATATTGGTTTAATCCAGGGGCCAATCATATACTATTATGATATAGGTGGCAAAATTGGACTTAGCTTTTATACACATATGAATGTGTGTTTATGTGTATGCATGATAAAAATAATAATTATAGAAGTGGATAAAAATGAATTTGATATAAGGATGCAAGGGGTCATGGGAGGAGGTAGAAGTGCAGGGTAGACATAATCAAAATATGTTTTAATCATCTTAAGAAAATGCCTTTGTGTAGTAAGTCTTTCTCTGTCCTGCCTGTCAGCTCTTATATAAGCACAGGGAGAATTATTATTATGAAAGCTCGGCTTTAGCTTTGTCTTCTTTATAACTAGCCTTATAACTTAACCAATTTACATTAATCTACATGCTGCCACATGTCTTATGACTTTTATCTCTCCTCTGAATCTGGCTGGAGACTCTGCCTTTTTTCATCTCAGTGTAGTCTCTGTAACTGGAAGTTCTGCCTACCCTCTTCTTACTTAGCTCTAGGTTATTTAACTCTTTATTAAACCAGTCACAGTGACACACTTTACACAGTGTAAAGAAATAATATGCAAGATTTACTCATTTTCTCTGAATAAAAAAAGAAAGGTTTTAATTCTAATATAATAGATTTGTAAACCACAGTAAAAATTATCAATTAATAATTGCATTTACAATGTCCAGTCCATTTATGTTTGGCAAATTTAGCAAATATACTCTTAATGGTGAGGCCAAAGTCTTGTAACAATTTCACTTTCTTTCCTAACTTGTATTACCAACCCAAAACTATTTTTTTTAAACCTGAAAATATTTTCTTATATTAACAATTTAAGCTTTCATGTCTCTCATTCTTAAACACTTTATGCCACTTTTGTGAGTTTCCTTTCTGAACTTTGTAACAAAGAAAACTGGGACTCTAAATATCTAGTCTTCAATTCTATCAGATACTCAAAAAGTATATAATATTACTGGAGCATACAAAAAGTTCAAAGCAAGAAACATACAACACTATGAAAATGACAGAAACATTTCACTGTCTAGATAGTTACCGAAATTTTGTCTGCAACTGTGGGGCATTCATCTTTGACCTATAGGCCTTGAATATCTGACAGACTTTTTCTGTAAAGCGGAAATTTTGAAGGACTATCCTACCTTGTCTTGGCAAAGTTTGGCAGCCACTTTATTTCTGTTCCGCTTTCTTCCTATCATCCTTATTAAAAGTAAATTAGTGCTGCCAGTCATGTTTTACTGTCTTGAAAAGCTCTATGTTATTAAAACATTTTAAATACTATATTCTGTAGGTCTTTGACGTGCTTAAAGATCACCTATATATCTAAAATATATCACCATGTTACCCTGAAAACTTAACATGACTATAGGTTTGATTGTTATAGATACTATTAAGCCTGTAGTTTTTATTATCCTAAAGAGCTTTCAAAGACTAACCTTTACATTATATTTTAAAATTAGATGTATAGGTATAATACCTTAAAAAACAATAGAAACATACATAAAGTACAACAAAATAACCATAAATTTGTACCAATCTGTAAAAACCTATATCAATGTAAAATATTTGAGACTAGTGGTTGTTCAAATCTGGGTTTAACAGTCTGCCATTTTTATCACTTCATTTCTATTCTATATCCTCATTTTAATCTTCAGAAACAGATCCTCAAATCTAATCTCTTTCACATTCTCTTTTTTGTTCATTAACAATTTGTAGTTCTCCCCTCAAAATTATGACAAAAAAAAAAAACATATCCGCCAAATGATTAAAAAGACCCACTCCACTTCTTGGTAATGTGGAAATCATGTTCTCTAGGTTGCTTCCTGTTGTTTGAGGATGATAGAATCTTTAGGAATCATGAACAAATTGAGATAATGATCAAGATGTAGATAAACAATCCATAACACTTGATGTCCAGTCTATGTGCAATGGGAAAACACAAAGCTTATTTGTAGTCATGGATAAAATAGTCTGTGAGGCTGGACCATCTCAACCAGCAGCCTGGAAGCTGTTTTGGGTGGAGAATTTTGAAAAAATGATGAATTGCTTTATGTTTGATCATGTAAAAGGCATCTGTTATCTTTATAAGTTTGCTTGAACTGTAAAAACAAATCGTCTATCTATGCCATATGAAAGGATGGTGTGTAATAATAAATCATAAGGACTTTGTGGCTAATAAGATTTATCAGGTTTAATTTACTCTCAGAGCTGTTGCTATGTCAAAGGGTAAGTTTATACATCACCTGTTTTATAGATTTTTCTTTTTTTTATTTTAGATTTGCAGTTAAGATTTTCAAGTGGTCTCCCCAAGTCAAATTTAATCTCCATTGACTTTGACAGAATTCATAGGACACATCTCAATTATGTAGGCTGGTTTAATTCAGCAGTTCCTTGTAAAATCCAACATCTCTCATCCATGTCTTTTGTTTATCAGCATTCAAAAAAAAAAGTCAATAAAACACCATATAATACCCATAAAATTTGTGCATTTTCCATCTTTATGAGGCTTATTTTTTATATTTCTTTGTAGGGAGATTATGCTACACGGTAAATAATTGTTCCACCTACTAGTTTAATAAAAATGCTCTTTGGCTGAAGGCAGACAGGAAGTGTGGGTGGGGCTTCCAGACTAAAAAACTCTAGGAACAGGAAGAACAGAGCATAAATTCCACAGAGACGCTAGACAAGCCAGAAGGCAGCAGAAGCCATGAGGAGAGAGGCTGAGGAAACTGGAAGACAGCTGGGTGAGATTTGACTGTGGTGTTTCCTCTCTTTGATATTTTAGCCTTTCCCTTATATCTGGCTCTGAGTTTCCTTTATTTCTGCAACATTTCTTTATTCTCTCTTTAAGGACTTTATTGTTTTTAAATGATTTTTCTATGACTGTCTATTCTTATTTTCTTTTTTTTTTTAATTCTTCAGAATTTAAGGACATTTTGAAATATACTCTGCTTTTTAGAAGTTTTCTGTGTCTGGACCTGGAATTACTAAGTAATTCTGTAACATTTTCTGGCTGTGTGAGACAGACCTTAATCTGTTCTTTAGGCTGTCATGTGGCTCAGCTTTGTGCATGACATTTCAGCTGCCTCTAGCCTACAGGCAGCAGCTGGCAGTCATGTCTATATATGCCACCTAGCACTACACTGCCTGAGAAACTTCATGACTAGGAAGTTACATACTACCCCTTGTCCAGAACTTTTTTTTTTTTTTTTTTTTTTAATAGCTTTCTTAGTCCCTTTGTTTGGATAGTCAAGACCAATGTTGGGTGCCATTTGTAGTCTTTCTCTGTTCTGTCTGTTAGATCCCAAATAACCATAATAATTGTGATATATTATTAATTATCAAAGCTTAGCCTTATCTTAGACTTGTTTCTAACTAGCTCTTGTAACTTAACCCATTTCTATTAATTTATATGCTGCCATGCGGCTTGTGGCTTTTACCTCTCTTCCTACATGTATTATTTCCTTTGTATACAGCAGGCGATTCTGGCTTTCTTCCTTTCTGAGTCCTCTATGTTCACAAAAGTCCTCCCTAAAAACTTCTTGCCTAACTCTTGACCGTACAGCTTTTAACTAAACCAACCCCAGTGACACATTGTTACACAGTATAAAGAAATATTTTATAACACATATGGATTCAGGGGAAAACACTAAAGCTTTCAATGTTTTATGAAGAGTCAGAAAAATCATAAACATGGCAGTAATAAATTCAAATATATTATGCTTTAACAAGTCATAAAACTAATAAAATATAAAATTAAATAAGAACACTTAAAGAAATTTTATATTATATTTTACATAAAGAGAAAATTCTTTAAACACTATATATTTCTCCTCAACAGTAACAGAAAGCCAAAAAAGAAATGAAAAAATATCTAGGGGCATGATTTGAAGATCACTATTAACTTATTAACTTTTTCTTTGCTGAGTTATATGTGGCTCTTCCTTCAGGTAACCTTACTCATGGCATCATGGGAATAGCTGAAGTATTTCTTTCCTCATGAAATCTGCTACCTTTGTAACAGCAGTGAAGTGTGACTATCCTACCACTTCTTGTCATTCATATCTCTAGTAAAATGCTGTTCAGGTTCATGAGCACAGTTTTTTACTTCTGTCATATTATTCTGTATGTGTGGGTGTGTATATATATGTGTGTGTGTGCATGCACGTGTGTGTGTATGTGTGTGTGTGTGTGTGTGTGTGTGTGTGTATTCAAAACCTCCAAATATTTTTTAGTTTGCTTTCTGAGTGATACAACAAATCCTTCAGACAACTTTTTGTACTACTTCTGTATATACTTTAAGGGCAGGTACAGAATAAAAGAGTCTCTTCACATACCTGAAGGAATTATCTATTTTTTATGTAACCTCAGGATTCTAGCATTGGGACCATAAATCTGTCACCTTCTTATAGTAGAAATGATAATAGACATGATCTCAGAACTGTCTGATGCAAATACTTACAATGGTTTATTTAAAGGTAGTAATGGTATTGCCCAAGCTCCACAAAATAGCTATATACATATTTTTCTCTAGACTGTCATACATTTTTTCAAAGTACCACATAAGTAAATGCATATCATTACATATGCCCTAAATAACAAAGAGAAATTTCATATTGTTAGCAAGATGTTTGTAGAATATCCTCTTAAAATATAACTTGTTATGGGGAAATCCTTCCATTTCTCTTAGAGTTGGGAATTCCAGTTTGGTCCACAGAGTCAGGTATATTTGCTGAAAAGTAGACTCTCAATTTATAGATGAAGAAAAACGACCACAGTGGTTCAGAACTGTAAATGAATACATTTATATAAATCTCACAGTCATGATCTATCTTTAGAACTGAATGACTCTTAGTTTATAGGCTTTTAACATTTCTCCCATTTGATGACTCCCTAGCCTGAAGTTGTCAGATTCCTTTTAGGAACTTCATCTAGGTCCTTGATGGTGTATACTATCCACCATATAAAACCTGGAAGAAATATCAGTTTATTGTAAAATGTGTCTAGATTGAGATTTCTACTTTAGTAGCATTCTGCTTAAAATATATGTTTTATATATGTTCAACTTTACAACTTGAGTCTTTCCAAATCTTTCTTATTTTGGTTATGTTTAAACAAAGTCTCTTGTACAAATGCATACAGAAGATTAGCATAATTCCTTGGTTTTAGATGGAGAAATACAAATTGTCTGCCTTGAGTTCAATTTGAGAAAAACTCACCCTTGCAAGATGACCATGGCTTTAATCTACATCTATTTTTATTACTTAAAAGTAATACAGTAAGCTAATGGCACATTTGAGTGACAATTTACTTCTCATATTTAGCCTCTTACTATTTCAAGTAATGATATGGAAGATATTTACAACTTTTCAAGTTTAAAATTTAGAAATTCATACACAAAAGAGTCAATTCTTAGGAGCTTAATAGTCTTTTATGATAAAGAGAAAGGACACAGAATTTGTACAAAATGAATTAATCTCATAACTTCCCCCCAATATGATTCAGATTTTTATCTATTTAATATTGAAAGACAATAGTAAAATGATATCTTTTTCTCCAATTCATGTATTTTGGTACAAATTTTAAGGACTAGCAGTTTCTCAATGCCTTCTGTATGTGGTTGTATTACATGTTTAGCCTTGAATCCACATTGAGCATAAGCCAATTCTTTCAACATCAAAGGAAATTTTATATTAAAATACTTTTGCAATTATGTGAAGTCTTTAATGTGTTAACATTTCAGTAATAAGTGGTCAATATGTTGTTCATTCTCTCCCTGATTTCACATTTCATTTTCTCTGTATTTATATTTACCATGTTGAAATGTTACCAGATGAAGACTTTCACTACATGCAGTGTTAATGAGAGAGTGACAGATAATAATTGCCTTAATTTGAATGCTCAAATGCTAGTGGATTATTGACAGTTAGTGATATCATTATAATAGACCACCAGGTAAAATGATTAATAAACCTTCTATTTCTCTGTTATGAGATATGCGATTTTTCCTAAGAATGAAATATGTTATTGTCACTATGGCCTCTCAGAATGTGCCCAGAAAATGAAACACTAAAAGAAACAAGAAATAAAACCTACAATTGAAGGAAGTATGTAGGTTCATGTGCTGAGAAAATCAAATATAAATTTATTTTAAAAATAGTTATCACCTGTGTTTCCACTTATCTCTGAAATGTGGCATATCCTTTAGAATAAACTTACTAACATGAATCATTGCATTGTTGTATCCCATAAGCTTCAGCCATGAACCTGTGTTCATTTATATACAGAAAAAAATATGAAGATATACTTTCCCAACTCAGCTAATTGATGAATGACACTGTGTTTGAATTCCATTATTTTAATGCTTGGAGTCTACACCAGGATATGGTGTATTCAAATATTAAGTTCTAAATCTGTTAGTTTTAAAGGGGTTCACCTTGGCTTCTTGGTAATTCTCCTGTCTAATTTGTATTGACATGGAGTTTTTTTCTTTGTGATGTAAAAAAAATCTGTCTTTGTGAATGGATATTCTAGTCTTCCCTTTCTGAAAGTTCTTCACCAAAATGGTTGATTACAAATCAGACATCATAATCTTTGAGTGAATATTGTTTATTTGGCTGTTTTTGCTATCAGATCTGTACATTGATGTTATTTGTGGTGGGGTAGTGAAAAGACAGTTAATTCCATATCTAAATAAAGATTAAGGAAAGAAACCTAAACATATATTGAAGTGGGAATTAAACATCCAAGTACAAAACTGGAATTATGATGATGTTACCTCCAGAAATGACTTCAAATTTTTTATTTTTTTAAATAACAATATCATTATGTTCACTCATTCTGGGGTTAGAGATTTTGCCAGAGTCCAGTGCTTCTCTGCTTCAAAAAGTCCCATTTTCTGGAATCAATTCTCTTACTAGGCATTTGGGTCTTTGGGGAAGGTGGGTCTATTTTCGTGAAAGCTTCCTTACTACCATATTAACTCTTGTGCTATAACAGTTGAACAACAGTCTCAGGCTGATCTCTGTACTTCAATATCTGTCTGTAATTTTCTCTATACAGTGGTTTCTGAGATAGCCAACATCTATAACAGTTTGTCAGACCTCCAGAAGTAAATGGTAAATATAAGCCTTGTCTAAATATCTAATTCTGCAGAAACATAAAACATAGATCATATTCATGAAAAAAAACTGCATTGTGTGTTTCTGTATCTGTGCTCATGTGTTTATTAATCTGATTCTGTGTGTGTGTGTGTGTGTGTGTGTGTGTGTGTGTGTGTGTGTGTGTGAGCTTGTGTGCATGTGCTTGCCTTTCCCTGGCTAGCTCTTGTAGAATATTATTTGAAGTTGTGTTACACTTGTTTTAATGATGCAAAAAGTATGTTGCACTCTTTAATGTTGCATTTGTTTAACTCTGTGAGGCTGTGCAACTTTGCTTGTCTAAAACATCTGATGATCTAATGGAGAGCTGAAAAATTGAGAGGCAAAAGAAAGCAGAGAGAATAAATAGAAGAAATCTGAGAGAGGAAAAAAAAAGAAGAAAGAATAAGCAAGATAACAAGGAGAGGAAGATGCTAGGAGCCAGCCACCTAACTGGCACACAGTTAGCCAGTGAGCAAGAGTGAAAGTAAGATATACAGAAGTTAAGAAAAGAACAAAGCCCATTCCCTACAGAGGAACTCCTAAGTCAGCCTTAACGCTGGGATAAGAGACTCAGACCTACCTTAACTGGATATGCGAGATTGAACTGATTCATCTTAGGATCCTTTGCCTCCTTTGGGAAGTGGATGAGTTATGTAGTGGGATGAGGCTGAGGGAGGAATGGGAAGGGAGGGATTGCAGTGGTAGATATGGAAAAGGTATTTTAAGTTTAAAAAAGTCTTCAAAAAAGAAAAAGAAGAAGAAAGAGAAGCTGGCAAGAAACAAGACAAGCTAAGTCTAGGCATTAAGAATAAGCCTCCATTCATGATTTGTTTGGGTGCTGGATGGTAGGCCCGCCAAAGAGACAGAAGAACTAAGATCAAAACAAACTACAAGAATTAGCAGGAGTTAGCATAGAAAAACATACACATATCAACATCGGTCCTCCATAAGTATGAACACAATTGTATTCCCATACATGAAAACATATGTATGTTACATGAAGAAAAAATTGCTTGGTTCTTGCATTTATGTGTCAATCCTAAATAAATAGAAAAATTAAGAGAAATTAATGATTAATTAGAAATTTAAACACAGCACATTAAATAACTTTCTCAGTAACTCATTGTCTGAAAATCCAACTTTAAACACTGTCCCCTCACACAAACCCTTTAACGCATAATACTTGACAGTTTTATGGGGCACAATAGCTATTAAAGACACCAGACATAATATTTCCTTGTTAGTTCATTACATAAAGAAAATTTGCCCTTTCCCCTTTTTTTGTCTTCTAGTGATACAGTATTCATGGATTTGTCAGGATCAGTTATTGACAGACATAATCCTTTGATTGAAAGACAAGAAAATCCAAGCTCTCAAAGGTTAAACAGTCTATATTTTCCTGTACTTAATTCTAGACAGAAAAGATCAGATACTAATATTGAGTTTTTGCTTAGAGTGAAATCTATGAGTTTTGTCTTACTGTAGATAATTAGCACATTTAATCAGTGGTTTATTAATCTGTACATATGAGGAAGAGCAAATGCAAAACTTAATGAGATATAATTTAGCCAAATAGAAATCTTTGAGTAAATGTACTTGTCCCCAGAAAGATATGTAAAGTGTGTAATTTGAGATGGAGAAAATATATGTCTTTTACTCCTTATTGCACACATGAGAGGCACTCATAATTTTCCATGGCATTCATGCTTCATCTAGATATGAAAGGAACTTCCATAGTTTTTACTTTCTGTTCTGGAATGACTTCAAAATATGCCCGAACCGCTGACACCCTCCGTACATAAGGAGACTTCAGTGTCACCAATATGAAATTATTTGTAGAAACAAATGACATTAGTCTTCTTGTTGGCTCACACATTATGCACATGGTGGCCACTCAGGGTTGGCTAGAGGGGGTCATATACAGTCAGGGTGTCAGTGATTCACTTGTTGGCTTTTGATTCATGTTACACCCACTTCCTTTATCCACTGTCCATTTTCATTGCCTCAGAGTGGCATTCCTAAAACGTATATT
This sequence comes from Phyllotis vaccarum, assembly GCA_033318265.1. Classification (NCBI taxonomy): domain Eukaryota; kingdom Metazoa; phylum Chordata; class Mammalia; order Rodentia; family Cricetidae; genus Phyllotis; species Phyllotis vaccarum. Next base: position 101,105,274 of record JARWLC010000008.1, on the reverse strand, counting down.
GCTCAAGATTTGAGATATAGGAAATAACAATACTTATTGATGAATTAAATTTAACATTGTTCCAAAGAAAGAAAAATTCTTGAGACATGTGACGCTTCCTTTCTTAAAGGCTGTAGCAGGAGTTCTTCCTCCCTCCACCACATTGTTGGGAGAGTTGACTCCCAAGAGTGGCCCTGGCCGTGGCACCTCAGCCTTCACTTTGTTCGATCAGCCTACTGTGATGCCTTAGTCATTTCCAAGGAGTGGCCTTTTTTTTTTTTTTTTTTTTCAGCTCATTGTTTCCATGGAAACAGGCTATTTGACCATACTCCATGGACTACTCATCTTGGGATGTATGTATAGGGGAATGCCAAATTTGTCTCTCAGGTGAGAAGGACTGGTCCACCAATACTATAACAGTCAAAGTTTTGACTGTGTTATTGCTTTGCTACACCTCAGTATAATAGCTTGTCCTGAGACCTTGCAACAGCTCATTCAGCCAATATTTATTCCCACAGCTTTCCAGAAAGTGCTGGGTGACCACCTGTGTGTGGGGGGGGAGGAGTGTGTGAAGCATGAAGCAGATAAGAAAGGCTCCCCCATTTTGCATCAAGCAGAGGTAGAGTTCACAGATCATCAAATTGTGTTTCCTCCAGTGGGATGCTTCCTGGATGCTCTGTGCAGGGGTTATGTCTGGCAAGAGTGATGCCCATAAATAAGATTTAGGTGGACCTTTGTTATGTTCAAAAAAAAGTGATGGAAAATGGATTCTGACTGGCATTGTTAGCTGCAGACATGGACGTGGAAGAACAAATTGGTGTTTACACAAGGGTATCAAACTGTATTTCTTGGAGTCATTAATATATCCCCTTTTTTATAACTGTACCAGTTGGAATTTTAACTGTGACTTAGTTGATAGGGTATTGAAAAGGGGTGTAATTATTATCAATAAAAATAATTCTTCCTACTGGAAATAAGAGAGGATAGTCTATCAGAAATTTCTGAAAAATAGGAAAAATATTTAACCATTCATTCTTAACTCTATCTTCAAAAATTATTGAATTATATTATTAAACTTGGCCAATGGAAGATATAAAACTCTTTGATAAAAATTTGGGGGAATGATTCCATTATAAGAAGGAGTTAAGAACTGTGAACAACACTCCAAGCACTTGTGTCATAGGTTCTCATATTTGAAGAGGATTTAGGAGGCGGGTTGTATAACACAATAGCCACCATAGACACAGAACAACATGAATGGAAGTCATAACTAGAATTCTAAAGGAAAATTCCCCAGTGCAAATATAGAATCCTTTATTTTCTTATTTATATTAGGTATTTAAATAGGAAAAGAACCAGACGGTATTCTTATTCAAATCAATAACTACTGCTGAAGGTTTCTCCAAAGAAGGTATTATTTAAAATACATTACTAGTCCTAATTCTATGTTTCTAGATGTATTTATTCACTATGTAAACTCTGTATTGTGTATCAAAAATAAAGCTTTCTTGGGTATGGACTAGGAAAGTGTGAGCACACTTTTAAGGGAAGAAGGGGATTTGGGGGTCAGGTAGTAACCCGATGCAAGACAAAACTCCCAGGAATCTACAGGGATTACTCCACCTAAGACTCCTAGCAATAATCAATAGGTAGCCTGAACTGGATATTTCCTATGGTCAGATTACAAACTACCCTAAGTATCATCAGAGAGCCTTATCCAGTGACTGGCATATACAGATACAGAGATCCGCATCCAACTACTGGGTCAAGTTCAGGGAATCCCATTGAAGAAAGGGAAGAAGGGCTATATGAGTTAGAGGGATCAAGGTTGTAATAAGAGAAACAACTAACCTAGTCTTATTGGAGTTCAGAATCTGGATCAACAGGTAGAAAGTCTGCATGGGATCTACCTAGGCCCTCTACATACGTGTGACAGTTGTATAGCTTTGTCTACTTGAGGGAGTCCAAGGCTGAGGTTTCAGAATCTAACCTGAACCTAGTTCTTTGCTTCCTGTGTGTAGATAAAAATCTGATCACCAAGATTTTGGCTCAAGCTGCTTTCTCATCTCTAACATAATGGTCTCTATTTCCACAGAACAGCAACTAAAATAAAGCCTTTTCTGATTAAGTTGCTTGTGGTCATAGTATTTTATCACAGTAACAAAAATCAAACTAATACAAAAAATGTAATCTATTTTCCATTTAATATACATAATATATGTGTTTTTTATATATTGTTGGTAAGGAATCTAATGTGGCTTTTATTTTGGTTGAAATAGTCATTAAAAAAAATACACCCTTATTTTCATGCTTTCTGTATCTTCCAATTTTAAAATATTCAGGCAACAAGGTTTGTTTGCTTGTTTATCGTGTGTCTATTGTATTACTTTAAAGAGACATCATGACTAAGGCAACTTAAAGGTAATAAAACAAAAGCATTTAATTGGGGGCTTGTTTACAGTTTCAGAGGGTTCAGAGGGTTAGCCCATTATCTTCATTGTAGAAAGTACAGCATGTAGGCAGTAACTGAGAGCTTTAATCTTTATCTACAGGAAGCATGTAGAAAACGAGACACTGGCCTGGTGTGGGACTCTAAACTTCAGAGCCATCCTTTGTGACATACTTTCTCCAACAAGACAATATATTTTCCAAGAAGGGGTGTTGTATTAGGTTTCTGGCCCAGACTTTCCAGCCTAGCCTCATTGTCTGGAACAGCAGACCCACAGTCCCATAGGCTGATTGACCTGGGGCCCAGTCATATAACTTGCTAGCTTTTACTCTTAAACTAACCCATGATTCTTATCCTATTCAACTATGAGGCTCAGTACTAGAGCAGCACAGTTGTCCTTTGCATCTGCTTCTCTGGTGTGTCTGTGGCATTTCTCTCTGTTCTTCCTTGTCCCAGAATTTTCTTAGTCTGGTAACCCCGCCTACACTTCCTGTCTGCCTTCGGCCAATCAGTGTTTCTATTAAACTAGCAGGTGGGATAATTATCAACTTAATCCCACCTACAAAAGTCATTATAGTCCAAGATGAATTTACATCCTTGAACAAGAACACTTATCATAATTCTTCCCAACATTTTATCAGGTAGGAAATGAGTATGTAAATATATGAGGCCACGGAACATATTCTCATTCAAACCACCACACCATGCATTTATTTTTTAAAAGTAGGTCTCTGTCATACTGAGAAAATTACATGATCTAAAAAGTTCAGGGTACTCCTAATTATCATAGAACCTTCATCCAGCAACTGATGGAAACAGATACAGAGATCCACAACTAAGTACTGGGCCAAACTCTCAGTCTAGTCAGAACTAGAGGAGAACATTTATATGAGCAAAGAGGTCAAGATCATGACGGAGAAACCCACAAAGACAGCTGAGCTTTACTGGGAGCTCATAGTCTCTGTGTGGACAGCTGGAGAATGTGAATGGAACCAAACTAGGGCCTCTAATTGTAGATGACAGTTATGTGGCTTGGGCAGTTTGTGTCACCTCTGATAGTGGAAATAGAATTTGTTTCTAGTGCATGAACTAGCTTTTTGGAGCCAATTGTCTATGGAGGGATACCTTGCTCAGTCTTGTACAGGAGGGAGTGGCCTGTTTCTGCCTCGACTTAATATGTCAGACTTTATTGACTCCCCCTGGGAGGTCTTATCCTCTCTGAGAAGTTAATGGGGGTGAGGGCAAGCTGGGGAGTCAGTAGGAAAGGGGAGAGAAGAAACTTGTGGTTACTGTGGAAGATATATAAAAATAAAAAACTAACTTTTAAATAAAAAGTAAAAAGCTCTAGGTATAATTATAAGATGATCTCCAAAACTCTGAAAACATTTGTCATTCAAATACCAGGTAAGAGTAGACATGTAAAAGGGAGATTATGTAGAACTATAAAAGATATCACATATTCTCACACAAATATCCTGTTCTCACAAAAATATCACAAAATATCACACATTTAAAATACCAAGAAACTATATTTGCCTAATTTTATCCACATACACAATCATGCATTAGGAGGTCTGAATATACACTAGAGAAATTTTAAAAAATGAAATGTGATTTATAGTTTTTCTGTAGAAAGGCTCTTACTCTAAACAGACAGTCATATAGATTAATAGCTAATCATCATGCCACAGAGAACCTGAGTATAGCATTTACTGACTCTTAAGAGGAGAAAGGGAGATACGTGTTGTCACATAAGTGTTTTTTTTTTTTTTAAATATATCAAATTAATTTTCTCAGAGATCCTGCCACTTTGGAAACACTTCATTTATCTAGAATATATATTTGTAGAAACAACATGCACAAATATATATACATAACGATAAAGTGAATTTGAGAATAAATTGGATCCATAGCAGAATTTTATATATAAACCACGGTATGCTCTCATGGTAATTCATACTCCTGAGATGTTTTTCTCTATAGCTATAGCACATTTAAATGCTCACCTTAGATGCTAGTATTTATGTATGTCTGCAGAAAAGCCAAGTTTGTAATTCATCTTGAAAGAAGATATCTAATGACTGACCATTCTACCATGTGTCTCTATCACTAATGACCAAAAATATTATGTTCTAACAAATAAACTTTAAAAATGCCTCTCAGGTCAACATTGTAATTATGTGCAATGACTCTATCAATGCCAATTCATAATGTACTACATTTCAGCCAACAGTCCCTTTAGAAATTCATTATGTTTCTGATAATATGTTGTAAGATAACTAGATATCAAGACTTACTTTAGTATAAACTAGCATATAAGAAATAGGGGTGTCTAGAAGCAATTTTGTCTTAGAGAAAAATATTTTACAAGCAAAGATTTTAAATTATCTTTTATTACTTTTAAAACCTCCATTATGTGTCAGAGACCATGTTATACCTGGAGCAAGAGATGTGCATTTGACTTGCCTTTGACTTTGAACAACTCAATAAGTGGTACTCTGTATTGACAATGAGTGCCTAAGCTTGTCTAAATGTAATGAACCTACTAAAATATTATGAAATGCTTCATAGAAGTGGCCCATGAAATGTCAAGAAAGATATTAAGCCCAAGAAAATGAAAAAAGTAGTATGCAGAAGTCTAAGATTCTACTGGGGAAAAATGAGAGTAATGACAGTCACCAGCTAAGGAAAATCACAGTTTAAAATGGATGTCTGAGGGCCAACAAGATGGCTGCTCAGCAGATAGATGTGCAAGGTAACCTGCCAGCCTCAGAACATGAGTTTAATTGATGTAACATATAAAGACAGAATTAAGAAACTCCACCAACAAACTTGTCCTCTGGCTTCAACATATATACTGTAGCACTTGTGTCTATACTTATCAGTTGCACATGGATACACATCCCCACACACACACACACACAAACTAGTCATTTTACTTGAAGCTCTCACTGTGTCAAAATAGCATTCCAAATTCCTTGTCAAACAAGTTATATTTTTTTCTAGCTACTGAAAAAATTCTATTCTACAGCTTCCTCTCCCCAGTATTGACAAATGGTTAAATGGAAAGGGAGGTCAAAAGAAAATCAATGCAATTGTGCCAGTCTCATTACTAGGTCAGCCATGTCTTCTCTGTGCATACTCAAGCTGGTGTCTTCACTGGGTATGGCTTTTAAAAGGTTGCTTGCCGGCTGAGCTGTCAGCTCAGAGGAAGAAAAATTAGTTTTTAAAAGCTATATATACTACAAAAAATGTAAAGTGAAACCTCGTGGATGACCTCTGTGATTCTACTTTCAGTTATTGTCATTAGAGACAAAGCTGAAACAAGCCATTGTTAAAACTTTGCAGCTGGACAGATCTTTGGGGGCCACCCATATCAACATCTGCTCTTCTTTTATTTTATAAAAATGGAAATTATTGCATCCACAAATCAAGTGGCTTACTTACAGTGACAAATTAAACTAAAGGGCTGAACCAGAACATGGTCCCAGTAGGAAACACTCAGAAGGAAACTCTCCAATCTGCAGGGAAAGTGTAGGTCTTTTATGCTGAAATACAATTTGTTATTTTTTGCATTCAAAAAAACGTTGCTATAAAAAATTAATATGAGTATATGACTATACCTTGTCATTTATGGCCATCTGTATACATGAACGTGTACCTGCAATGGAACATCTGCTCGCCACTCTTTAAAATCTTCATCCTGCATCCCACTGGTTCTCAGCTATAGCCACACATTAAAATCACTGTGGAGCTTTGAAAGAAATCGATAACAGGACTCCACTTCTCAGCGATTCTAACTTAATTGGTAGGGGATGGTAACCTAGAATGTATATATTTAAAGTCCCCAGGTAATTTTTATGGTAAATCAGTATGAAGAACAGCTTCTGTGAAACAGTCTCATAGCCAGAGCCCAATTGTTTATAGATAACCTTATATTCATGAGCTACTGCATGACTAATATTTATTATTTTCCTGAAGTTGGCTTGTGTTTAACTTAAGTAAATCTAGTTAAGAAATAAATATTAAGTAATTCTGATAAAAAGGTAGTGATTTCTATGATAAAATAGGTTAAATATGATAGAAATAAACAAGAATTATTAATATAAATGGATAGATGCTACTGTTATCTTATAATTTAATCATGATGGTAGCTTAGACTAAAGCTAAGTTTTACATGGTACCAATTCTTGGTACCATGTTACACTATTTATCAGTTGTGTAGGGAATTGATAAATAGTGTAACATGGTACCGAGGGGATTGATAAATAGTGTAACATGGTACCAAGTTATTCTTCATTGGCTGATAAGATTAAATGGATCTTACAGAAATGTTTATCCTTTTATAATAAAAAATACTGTATCATATCACACAAGTCTAAGTGTCTTACAAGTTGTAATTCAATGGAGGAACATAGAAAAGGATGTGAGTGGATATTGTCTCCATTTCTGCACATCAGTGATTACTAATACCTTACTCGTATGTCCTGGTCCTTACTGTTGTTTGCACTTGGTCGACAGACTAATTTCTACAGCACAGAATGAGTAACTTCGACACATAGAATTACACATAAAGAAAATTAGATATCACTATGTTTTATGAACTCTTGACAAAACAGAAAAGAAAATATATCTTTTCCGTTCATTATTAATTTTCCACAGTTCTTCAACTACCCATTACTTTGGTCAAATTAAAGTAAATTGGATGCATATGACAACTTCTAGGAATAACTAGAACTAAGGGAGTAAAGTTATATGATTCCTAAATTCTGGTAGCAAGGAATTTAATGGAATACATTCTCAGTAATAAAGAAATGCCCGAAGACATGCTCATTGTATAAAGAGGCCCTGCTACTTGTCAAATCTTGAGATAAGAAATTGTGACTTCACTTAATTAAAGATGGCTAATATCAGATACTGCAGAGAGACACCTATCACACACACACACACACACACACACACACACACCTACACACACACACACACAGAGAGAGACAGAGACAGAGACAGAGAGATAGAGAAAGGAGGGGGAGGAGAGACAGATTGAAGCATTTTATGGGGGTGCATTAATAGTTAAATCTGGTGTACCAAGAGCTACAGTGTCCCATGTGTCAGTCAATGGGTTTATCTGTCTGTCTACCTCATACTTTCTGTGGCATTTTTTTCTGTTCTGCTAATTTTTCCTTTCTTGTCTCAGACTCTATTCTGTGTTTTTGCTTTTCTTTGCTGTACAGAATCATGGCTATTTAGTTCCTAAATTATAAGAAAATAGCCTACAAGATATTTTCTTAATGTTTGAAAAGCATGTTTACTCTCAACTCCAGTGTCATCTCCATGTTGATATTCTCTGAATCCTTTATTCTGAGGGCAACTCTGATCACAAATTCTACTCTGTATGTGTAAGGTTCGATCTTTCTTCAGAAGGAATGATTTTTAAGGGACACCTAGAAATGGCCTCCAATTATAAAGGTGGTGAATGATATTATTATCTATTATTTCTAACATCCCATCAGGATTAATTGTATTCTGTGGGAGATTGTATCGTTTCATTGTAAATAATTATCCCACCCACTGGTTAATAAAAAAAGCTGATTGGCCAAAGGCAGGCAGTAAGTGTGGGTGGGGCTACCAGACTAAGAAAACTCTGAGAACATGAAGCACAGAGCAGAATGCCAGAGAGAAGCCAGAAGAAGCAGAGGACAACTATGCTGCTTTATAGAAAGGTACCGAGCCCCATGGCTGAACAGGAAGAATCATGGGTTAGTTTAAGGGTACAGCGTTAGCAAGTTATATGCCTGGGCCTAAGGCCAATCAGCCTAAAACTATTCAAAGTACCTGTATGTCTCTGCTGGTCTGTGGGTCTGTGGGCATAAACCTTGAAGCTATAAGCCTGAAAGTCTGGGCCAGAAACTTCATACTACAGTATTTCTGCCAGGTCCTATTGCTAGCACCACACACACATTTTCATGGAGGCCCTGTTAAACTCAGCAGGTCATAAACAAAAAGACAGGTTACTGGGAAGGTGAGTTGTTGTATAGAAAAGCCAAGTTGTGGGAGGTGGGAGAGCAATGAAGGAGGCCTAGGCTACATCTTACCAGAATGCATTACATAAAGATATAAAACTGCCAAACAATTAATTAATTAAAGAAGCTATTAAATATACAACATGGCCTCAACATCTCCTTTTCAGAAAGGACATGAATATTTGTGGTAATTTGAATAATAGCCCCCAAAGTTTGTGTGTTTTAATGCTTAGTCATCAGAGAGTAGAACTACTTGAAATGCATTAAGCATTGCCTTCTTGTCATAGGTATGGCTTTGTTGGAGGGAGCACTTTACTGGGATTGGCTTTGAGGTTTTCAAAACCCAAGGTCTCTCCCACCTGCCTGCTCAGCCTCATGAATACCCAGCTACTTTTCCAGAAACATGTCTGCCTGTGTGCTGCATTGCTCTCAGCAAAGATATTCACATTCACAGATTTCCATAATGTAAAGTCAACTCTTTTAACAAGTAGTGGATTTAAGATTTTTTTAAATGATGTCTGTCTTGGTTGGGATTTCTATTACTGTGAGGATACATCATGACCATGGCAACTTTTATCATGAAAACGTTGAAATGGATGGCTTACAGTTACAGAGGCTTAGTTCATTATTATTACGGCAAGTTACGGCAGGTGTCTGTAGGCAGACATGTTGCTGGAAGAGCTGAAAGGTCTACATCTTGATCCTTAGGCAGCAGAAGGAAAAGCCGTGTACTGGGCATAGCTTGAGGATATAAAAGACCTCAAAAACCACCCTTATAAAGACAAACTTCCACCAACAAAGCCACACCTACTCCAAAAAAGATATACCCCCTAGTAGTGCTATTCCATATGGGCCAATTATTCAAACACATGAGACTATGAAAGCTATCTTAGTTAAGAGTTTTTATTGTTGCTATAAAACTCCATGACCAAAATGTAAATTATGGAGGAGATGGTTTATTTGGCCCTCACTTCTGTATTGCTGTCCCTCACAAAAAGTAGTCAAAACAGGAGCTCAAGAAGGCAAGGATCCTAGAGCCAGAGCTGATGTAGAAGCCATGGAGGATGATGCTTGCTAATTTGCATTCCCTGGCTTGCTCAGCCTGCTGTCTTATAGAATCCAGGACCACTAGCCCAAAGACGATACCACTCACCATGGGCTGGGCCTTCCTTCATTGATAACAATTCTAGATTGTGTCATGTTGACACATAAAACCAGCCAGTATAGGGGTCATACCTATTTACACCACCATACTGCAATCTCTGACCTCCACAGGCTTATAGTCATATATAATGCAAAATAAATTTAGGCCACCTTCAAAAGGCCCTATTCAAAGATTCCATCAGAATCTCAAAAATGTTTAAAAAGTCCAAAGTTCTAACTCTCCTCTTAGACTCCTGCAATTTCTTAACTCTACCCACAAATAAAATCAAAAAAGAAAATGAGCAGATCAGATACTTCCAACATATAATGACACAGAATGGCATTGGCTTTTTAAAACTGAGAAACAGGAGCATAGTAAGGAACTACTGGACCAAAGCAAGATCAAAAAGCAGCTGGGTAAATTCCAAAGTCAGCATATCTATGTCTAAGGTCAAAACAATCCTCGGGTCTCCAGCTCCTTCCAGCTTTATTGACAGCAACATATTCTTTCTCTTGTGCTGGTTCTTCTTGTTAGCAAGTTTCCTTGGCAGGAATCCCATGGCAGGGAATCTCAAACATCTTTGGGTTTTTGAAGTTCTTTACAACTTCATACAATGACTTTTCTGGGCCTCAATGCAGAAAAACTCCTGCCACACACCTGGCCTCAATGGTTTTGGAGTCATAGAAGGAGAATCCTTAACACATTCCCCCACACCCCCCCCACCCCCGTTACAGTGGGGTTTCTTGGTCCCAGGCAGCCAGAGGCCCAGACCTACAGGCCTGCCATGTCAGACCCCTTAGCTGCCTGCCGCTGCTCAGGCCCCAGAAATGACTCAGACACTTATATTAACTTCATGCTGTTTGGCCTATGGCTCAGGCACATTACTAGCTAGCTCTTACATCTCAACTCAACCCATTTCCATTAATCTGTCTGCCATGTGGTCCCTGGCTCACCTGTGTTCTTTACATGTTGTTCCTTTGGGCTTCATCTTGGTCTGTCTGACTCTGCCCTGCTTCTCCTACCTATGCTCTTACTTCTCCTACTTTTTCTATGGTGCCTGTCATGGGTCAAAACAGCTCCTTTATTTAAAGATTGATATTCACAGCATACAGAAAGACATTCCCACATCAACCTTCCCCCCCTCTTTTTTTTTTTCTGTACTTGACTCTGAAGCCAGAACCATGTGGCCAAAGCTGCCAAGTTCTGCTGCTTGCTGAGACTGGAACATGGTCTACTCATTCAATCACATCTTTATCAACTTTCTATTTTCTATGGTTTATTTGTTTGTTTATTTATTTATTTATTTATTTATTTATTTATTTATTTATTTATTTATTTATTTATTTATTATTTATTTCAATGGTCTGTTTCAGCATGTCTATCCTGGAATTTGCTCTGTAGATGAGGCTGGGCTGGAACTTAGAGATCTGCATGCCCCTGTCTCCTAAGCATTGAAATTAAAGCCATGTACCACCACAGGTGGACATGCGGTGTTTTTAATTCCTTTTCACAAGATGGGGTGTAATCTTCCCAGGAGATTACCACTCCCTTTATCCCATTTTGAATCTTTTTGAACACTGGATTTAGCTCCATTTGACTTCCTGGTACCTTTTTCTCCTCAAATTGTATCTTTTGTATTTTCACTTTTTCAGCTTGCTTTTTTTTTTTTTAATTAAAAATCCGTATATGAGTGACCACTAATAACCAATCAATAGAATCAATACTAGGCAGGTTTGAGATTTCCTCTGCCAATGGAATTAATCCAAAATTTTTAAATTTATCCTCGTGTAGACATTTCAGACAAGAACAAAAAGCAGCCACATTCTTCACCTACATATCACAAGAATAATCTCTAGACAACATACTAAACTTCTCCTCTGAGCCAGGGCCTTAACTGTTCAAATCACCCTCAGTGCCACTGCTTTCCCTGGTTCTTCTAGTATGGCCCATAAAGGCACACTTAAACCTTCAAATTGCTTTTTATACCAAACTCCCAAAGTCTGCATTCCTCCAAACAAAAGCATAGTCATACCTATCACAGCAGTAGCCCAGTCCCTACGACCAATATTTGCCTTAGTGGAGGTTTCTATTGAAATGAATGGACACCATGACTAGAGCAACTCTAATAAAGGAAAACACTTACTTGAGACTCACTTACAGGTTCAGTAGTTTATTTCATTATTGTCATGGAAGGAAGCAAGGCAGCTGATAGGCAGACATAGTACTGGCGTGGTAGCTGAGAATTCTTTTTTTTTTTTATTCATAGGCAGCAGAAGAAAAGCATAGCTTGAGTATATGAGACCTCCAAAACCCATTCCCACAGTTACCTACTTTTCCAAAAGAACCACACCTACTCCAAAAATGCTATATTTCCTAGTAATTCTACCCCCATAGGCCAACCATTGAAAGACATGAGTCTATGGAGACCATACCTACTCAAGCCACCACAACATCCAAACATTTTGTCTTGACAATAACTTCAACGATCACCTTTACAGCTAACATATATATATATATATTTGCACTTATATATGTATATATTCAATTTGCTAGAAAATACCTATGAAAATACATATTTCACAAATTGTTTCTAATAGCATCTTCTGTAAGCAAAGTTTGATGACAATTAGTTAAGAGCAGTTGTTAGATTATTTTGTATTGAAAAATAATAGTCTTTGTTAAATCATGCATAAAACAAACTATTGTTATAAAAATCCATGTGCATTTTAAAATACACAATTTTGATCTCAGTATTCACATTGCATTCAAAAAATCACCATGAATGATACATTATTGTAAATGAATGAATAAAACTCACTGCTTTGCATCTGAGTAATGGAATGGGACTGTACTCAGCAGTCAAACACTAAAGCAACCTCAGCATGTCAAATCACTTTATACAGAAAGAAAAGTCACAGGGATTGTTTAAGAATCAGAATCTTCTGAGATACACACATGTTAATAATAAATCATTGTGATTGTGAGAAGACAATTTCTCAAGGATAAATCATATGTCCGTGGCATATAAAAAAGAATCTCTGCATTTGTTTCTTATAAAGAAATTGTCCTACTAATGCTGTTTCCTCTTTCTCTTTGCTCACTGCCTCCAAAATCCTCTTTACCTTTGTCTGATAGACAGACATAAATTGAATTACTAAGAAAAAGTGTTTCATGCCCCCAACCTAGACACCAGTGTCCAGCCATTAGACACTGTCTCTCCACTGCCATCTTGTGGGTAAAATGGTACCATGCAGCATATTTTTTTCTTTTTCTTTGTGGGAACGTTATCTACCTAAAGCAGGAGTCAGTCAGAAACTGAAAATCAAGAGGTACTCTAAAGAAGCTGAAAAACCCTTTTCTTAAGTATTATACAAAGTTGCATCATAGATGCATATGAGCACACACACACACAGACACACACACAGACACACACACATACACAGACACACACACACACACACACACACACACACACACATACACACACACGATTGCAGAATTGTTACAAATTAAACAAGTCGCCTCTTTATGTCTTTATGTACCATAAAGTAAACTGAAGTGAATCAGTGTCATCAATTACTTTTTTAAAAATCTGGGTGTCAAATGGCCAATTACTGCTTATGACTCTGTAGGGGGTCTTCAGATTTGAAGGAATACTGATTTTTGTCCTGTAACTGTTTCACCATCTCCCATCTTCTCATTACCGCAACACTTTCACTTTTTATTCAGATTTCCTTAACTACATGTACAACAAGCAAATTAGGTTTAATAACTGAGCTTCCTAAGAATGTGGCCTTGCTGCAGAATCTGTTAGAACTGGTTCCTACTCTTTTCTCTGCTGCTTCCCCGACATCATGAGGGAAGCAGTTCACTCTTCCCGGGCTCTTCCATCACAACATTCTGGCTAATTGAAGACATAGGCCCACTGTCCTGTTTTTTAAAATTCTATCTATTGCCCTAACTCCACTTTACAGCTGGGATATCAAAGCAAAGTTTCTCAATCATGTAACCATTGTCTGTTTAGGGAACTAGGTCTTTGCCATAATATACGCTGCCATGACATATTTGACATTTGCACCTGAGGACACCTGGCAAAATCCTTAGCTGCTGTTCACTAAGTTCTAGTTTCACAATCCTCTCAGTAAAACAACAAGATGTCACCACACCTTGTCATATATCTGGGAGTTAGCAGTGTCACCTGGAGGGGACCATGCCTTGTTGAAAATCATGGTGAGAAATTCTGACCTTGTAGATACTTCTACAATAGGTCCTCTGTTCTTCCCCTCACATTTTCTTAGTTGCTTAAATTACATCTTTTTCACCTTAAATGAAGACCCAAATGTATTGACACTCTTCAAATGCCCATTTCTACAGAATAATCTTGCGTTTAGATTCTGTTCTTGAATTTTTGTCATCTTCATTAGAAAAATAAGTTTAGTATGACGACACTCTTCAAAAATTACTTAGTTTATTATCTTTTCTATAAAACAGAATTTTCCAAAATGAATTTTTTTAGCAGATATTTGATAATTGTAAATTTGGTTTGTATATTGGTGGTACATATGTATGTGTGTGTGTAAATATTTTTTTCAAAGTTGGAACAGTGGCGAAACATTCTTAACGAGAACATTCTGCTGTGGAACTATGCTTTGGTACACTATAATATTTGTCACCATAGATACTTGTTTTATACAATTCTGAATGGCCAAAGCTAGACAGGAAGAACAGGAAGGGCAACCAGACAAGGAGTATTCTGGGAAGCGGAAGAGCAGAGTAACAGACACCAGAAGTCAGAGGAAGGAAGAGGAGAATACCGCATTGTTCAAAAGACATTGTCATAAAATCTGGTCAGTGGTCAGATAGGCTAATGTTCATACTCTCAGTGTGCAAAGGTAGTATCATACTGAGAAATGATTGCAGGAAAAATGAGTTATGTATTTAGTAGAACAACACCAGGACTCTTAGAATGAACCTTTTATATTTTCCTATCTTAATTTATGTGCGCAGTGTCCATTTTTAGCAAAACTTATTTTGAAATCAACTTTTGTATTTAGCTAATACTAAAGATAAAAATCAATAATGCTAGCTTAAAAGGAGATGGCATTTTTATTCAGATTAAAGCTAAATGCTTTAACCTGAAAGAGGAAAATACTTCCATTGAATTCCCAGAATAAACGGGGCAATGATTTTTCGTTCCGAAAAATTATACCCTCTCTTCTCACACAGGAACATCTGTAAATTCTGTGTATTCAATATGGAATGGCTTCCAATGTCACCCAGAGGTTAGGAACTAGGGCACAACATACACTCACCATGCCGCATGCAGTTGTTACAGTTATAGTGAATGGCTGACAAGGCAACTCCACCTCAAAAAGGAATTTAAATAAAATCCAAGAACACATCTTCACATTGCTCTTATAGATTAATAAATGCACACACTGGCATACAAAATGAAAATTTACTCTGTAAACAAGCCACAAGCAGCTATGCTCTGCAAACTAGTTCAGTGCAAAGGATGAGACTTAGCAGGGAGCCTCGTGCATGCAGGTGGCAGACAGGTTATTATCTCAAGGACAGAAAATACTCATGAAAGAGAAAGAAAGACTTATTTTAGAAGGAAAAGCATAAATTTGGAAGCAAGATGGGGAAGAAGGGCATTGTCAGTAAATATACTGGCCTCTCTGGTATGTGAAAGAATGCCAGATTTCTCATGTAACAAGGATAAAGGATGCCTCCGGTGAATAAAATTGTTGTAGTAATATTGAATATGTGAAAAACAGGACTTCAAGAAAAGAGCATTATTCTTAAAAGTCAGAGGATCTAGAAATAATATTATGCAGGGGGGGCTGGGCAGTGAGTTTGCCTTTAATATTCATGTGTTTTGGTAATATTTGCATCACTGACATTCAGTGTTTCATTGAAACAACTTAGGAGAAACTGATTCTGTCTCCCAGGTTGAGAGGGATTTCTCCATCGCAGCATGGATGGTGCCCTGGCTACTTTGATGTTATCAGGACACAGGCTCCGACAAGAGAAAACCTCAACAGAGAAAACACCTGAAGATCAGCTTGTGGACAAGCTTGTGCAATATTTTCTTGATTAATAATTAATGTAGGAGAATCTATAACCTGGTGGATAGTGCCACCCCTGATCAGGTAGTCCTGGATGATACAAGGAAGCAAGGGGAGCAAACCATGGGGAGCAAACCAGTAAGCAACATGTCTCCATGACCTTCCTTTCAGTTCCTGGATCAGGTTCCTGCTTTGAGTTCCTACCCTGACTTCCGTGGATAATATACTCCAAGTTGTAAGATGTAATACACCTTTTCGTTCTCTCAGAGGTGATTTTGACCATGGTGTTTTATCACAGAATTAAGGACCCTGACTAAGATAGAAGCTATTATGATGGGAATGTCATCATGGGCATGGAATCATGTGGCCTACAAGCATGTTTCCTCTGGACTGACCACAGAGTAGAGAAAGATGGTAGGAATAAGAAGGGCTGGCACCTAGTGATTCATGTCTATTAGCCAGGCTCAAATCTGAAAGACTCCAAGCCTTCTCGATAACAAGTAAACCATCAGATGAGGATGATACATTTAATATTTGGATCTCATTTAAAAACCACAACGACACTATTTTGCAAGATGTTTTCGGTTTTGTAAAGGGTTACTTTATAGAGCTGATTAAACATAAACTAGTGAATTTCATAACTGAGACACTTAAAAAAGAAGGAACTGAGAAATGGTGCATCTACTATGTCTTAAATAAAATAATTTTTAAAAGTTACTTTGGATTTCTTTTTATTTTGTGTATGTGTGTACACACGTGTGTGTGTGTGTGTGTGTGTGTGTGTGTGTGTGTGTGTGTGTGTGTGTGTATACAGTGACTATGCCAGTGCCCTCAGAGACCAGAAGAGGCTATCACATCCCTTAAAACTGAAGTTATATGTGGTTGTGAAACATCCAATTTCTATGCTTGGATCTGAACCCTGTATTCTATAAGAGCAGAAGGTGCTCTTAACTGCTAACCCATTTTTCCAGCTTCAGTCTTAAAAATTTTAATGCTGAGATATATTTAGATCTGTTTTAATTTTTTAGCCGTAATAAATTGAGTGGGCAGGGAAATTTAACAACTATATACTAGAACAAAATCTGTAGTAAACTCTAGAACATCATTGTTCAATAGAAACATAGTGAAGGACAAAGATTTGAGCCATAGATGTACTTAAAATGTTTAGATTCATTAAAATAGTTATAACTGAAATAAAATAATATAACAATGGGATTTTCTCTATAAAATACACCAAGAAATCATCTTTTTCCTTAAATGAACATGAATTTATTTACATGACTTACTGCTTTTCAAATTATTCTATAGTTTACGTTATCTCAATTCAACTGGTTTCTTTTCTTAAGCTCATTTTGTTAAATGACAAATTTTATAAATTTCTAAGGTCTGAGGCAATTTTCTCAAAAACAATTGGTGATATTCTGTTCAACTTACATAGCAGAAGGACTGATATACATGGAGTTTTATAATCCTTGAGTTTTTTGTGCTGTAAACATGATATTTAAACAATTTGTCTTCATTGTTATTAACCACATCTATTGCACATTTCGGTGTTTTCCTTTTCCCCTTCATGTGTCCTTCCCTTTGCACTTTTGAAGTCGTTGATGTTTTTACTAAAATAGCAGTAATAATAAGGGACACTTCCAGTTAGAGACAAGACTAGAACTGATCGCAGGAGAGGCTGGTGAGCAAAGATCTATCAACAGAGCAAAGGGATTGCCGGGAAGGCCGGCATGAGTGCGATTCCTGGATCTCACAAAGTATAAGGGGGCAAATGACTGTAACAAGTTATCCTCTGCCCTTCACATGTGCACACTCACACACACACACACACACACACTCACACACACACACACACACACACGCACATGCACACACATGCACACTCACACACATGTGCACATACACACACACACACGCACACACACGCACGCACACGCACATGCACACACACATGCACACTCACACACACATGTGCACATACACACACACACGCACACACATGCACACACACATGCACACATACACACATGCACACACACGCACACACGTACACACACATGCACACATACACACATGCACACACACGCGCACACACGCACACACACACTATAAATTATTAATTAATACTTTAAAAAGAGGGATTATCAAGTTTTACTGTACCTTTATGATAATGAACTGTGCTTAACGTTTTCCTTTACACATATTGCAAAAATTTCTCCTAAATATTCTATTTTATCCTATCAAATTTTTAGTTTCCTAATGTTTTATCTTAATTGAGTTAACTTTATTTCAAATGATTTGTGGGGTTTTTTTCTAGTACTATTTTTGTACTATTTCATTCAAAAATCTCAAAGATTGTTTGAGACTAAGTTCAAGCGATATACTAGTTTCTGAATGGAGTGTTCAGGATTTTGAAAGAGTGGACAAGCCAGGCTGAGCTGAACCACCTTGGGACTTCTTGCCCTTTGAGGGGAGGTGGGATAGGGCAGGGGAAGGCTGAGGGAGGACTGGAGGGCTTTGGGAGGAGGGAAGGAAAGGTGAGCAGGGGAAGTACATTGGAGGAGGGGGAAGACCTATGTAAATAAAAAAAGAAAAAAAGTGTGCATTGATGCACAGGAAATGTCAAATATCATTTGTTGTTTATTCAATAAATAAAAAATATGATATTATCAACCAACAGTTCTCTAGTAGGCTAGCTTGGGCCAAATATAAGACTGTATGTTTTAAAAGAAAATGTTTCATAATAGACCTGTACACTTTTAATAAAATAAAGGTGAAATAAAATAAAAAATACTGCCAGAAATAAAAAACAACAATATAATATATATTTTTAAATTTAAGTGGCCAGTATAAGTGACTCATTGGTTTAAAATTAGAGTGTCATCCAATCATTTTAAGACTTTAAGCAAACAAGGAATAAAATTGGCCAAAATGCCTTCTTCTTTCTCCAATTCTTGAATATCAGGAGCTGAGTTCAAGTAAGGATGATTTACAGGTTCAAGATTAATTCTGGTGTTATTTCCAATTGAATCACCGTTGACAAATAAATTTATTTAAAGGCCTTTAGTCAGAATATATACTGTTATGGTTATCATCTCACATTAACATGTTAAAGCAAGACAACTATCAAAATGATATATATTTTGGGGTTCATACGAATCTTCATTTTTATACCAGCAACTATAGGCATGGTTCATCTATTGTTAGAGGTACCAGATGCTTTTTATTAATTTCTTGTACTTAATTCCCTTTTTCTGAGAACATCTATCTGTCAATATCATGAGACTCCATCACCTTGAACCAGGCCCATCAAAAGCACCATTGGAAATGTCACTAGAATGATTTGCAACCTAATTAATATATCTTTGTGGTGTCTCGAAACACCACACACATATAGTCTTAATTGCTACCAACCTCACACCCACTGGGATCACAAGCAGAGAACAAGCAGACTCTGATGCCCCCTGCAACTACTGTATTAGCATCATTTACTGCATGATTAATGAGAGAAGTTGAGGCAACCAGAGGGAAGCATAAAAGTATAGGTTTGGGCTTTAGAAAACATCATAGGCCACATAAATAGAGCAACATCCTATCAATATCAGAAGTTTTTAGATACTAATATGAGTTTTCTCTATTTTTATGTTCTTAAGCTGCAATGTTCACTGTCAATGAGCTGTAAAAGCTTGAAATGTGATACTAATGCTGCTTAATAAGAAACTTCTGATGTGAGGCTATTTTAATTTTTAAAATGTAATTTTATATAAGGCAATCAAATTATGTTTTTATTCATTTTGTTAAGTATATAATTTATTATATGTGTATGTCAGGCATAGTGATTACTTGAAAATTAAATGTTAATATTTTTAAACATATTTCAAGACAATTATAATAAAATTGACATTGCAAAGAACATAATTATGAACCACTCAGAAAATTCAACCGTAAATTTTATAAACACATTAACAATTGCAACAGAAGGAACAAGAATCCTTGCATGTTTGATTTCAAATCCTAGATTATTTAAATTTGATATAGTATCAACATTATATTTTTAGTCTTCTGTGTGTGCGTTTGTGTGTAACCCATAAAAAGGTATGTTCATTCTATCTGAAGATATACCAAATCACTCTTGAAATAAAGCAATGTATTATTATTATACGGACCATTTTCTTTGCAAAACTCTTACAAAATTGTGTATAGAATAAGATCATTGGAACATCGCCAGAGTACTGTGATGTAGAGACATGATGTGAATCTTTACGACATCTGCTTTTGGAATTCAACCACTGATGTTTAGGAATTGATCAGGCAATAAGTCTAGCCTGTTTCTGTTTCTCTATCCAGTTAAGAGTTCTACACAGGACTGTTGACAGTGCAGTTTCAAACCACTAAACCATTTAGTCTGGGCATTTAATTTGTTTACTTTAATATGCCCAGAAAATCAGGCCCATCCATCTATTATCAAAAGAATAGGTTAACATAGATCTTAATTTGTAAATATGCTAGATGTTTTCAATGGCTAATTTTTAAGAATTTTATTACTTTCACTACAAAGTTATGATTATTTCAGAGCTATATCTGTTAATTTTGGGCTTAGATGAGTATATAGTAAAAAAAAAAAAAAAAAAAAAAAACAGAAACTACGATATAGAAACCTTGTTGATAAAAGCACAAAAAAGATTAGAAAATTTGATGGTTACCTAGAATTAAGTGGTTTTGTTTTTAATATAAGTATGTTCAAACACACACACAGACCCCTATTTAAAAAAAATACACATCTACCCTAACAATTACAGAAAGACAATGTTGAGAATAATGTATCTTAAATACTTCTTAAGAATAAGGGTCAAGTCCTCTATGGTAACTTTTCTCCTCTCCACGACAAAGCACCAGACAGCAGACACTTGAGGAAGGCTTAGTTTGTTATGGCTCACAATTCAAGGAGATCGTCCATCATGAAGAAGAAGGCATGCTTTCAGAGGTAAAGGTGACGACTCACATTATACCCACAGTTAAGATGTAGGGTGGTTGCTAGAAAGATGGGTCTTTAGTTAAGAGCACTTGCTGAACTTCTACAGGACCTGAGTCAATTTCTCAACATCACTTTTGTTCCACTCATAGATACTTGTAACTCCACATACAGGGGATTCAATATCCCTTTATGGCATCTGACGAGAACAAGAGGAAGATGACTTACACTCACAAAGACATGGAGAGGGGGTGAAGGAAGAGGAGGAAGAGAAAAGGAGAGGGGAGGGAAGGAGAGGGGAAGGAAGGGGAGGGAAGGGGAGACAATGAGAGGAGATAAGGCAAGACGAGACTGGCTTGTCCTCAGCTAGCTTTCTGCTTTTATTCAGTTTTAGACTCTAGCTCATGGAATGATGCTATCTCAAATAAGCTAATTCATAAAGTTTCTCACATGTATGCCTTAAAGAGTATCTCCTAAGTGATTCTTGATCCTATCTACTTGAACGCTTGTATTTACCATTACACACTCAAAAAAAATGATAGGAGAAAAGCTATAAAGAGACTGCATTTCAATGATTCCAAAAACTAATCAATAAGAGAAGGTTGACCATATTTTGATGAATTAATTGAAACATTGGTTACAACTGTGTTTTTTACAGCATTGATGATAACTTTGGAATAGGCAAAGTGTTTTACATTCCACTAATGAAGGACCTAGAAGGATAAGTAAGATGGGACACAAAGCCCAATTCAAAGATTCAGGTCTTATGCTACAGTCATTCCATATACTATTTAGTGTTCAGAGTGAGGGTTCATGGAGTAGAGTGTCAAAACTTTGCCTGATATTGTGAGCAACTACTATACAAGTAACAAATTAAAAGAAAATGGATTAATTTTTTCATGTTCATGATTTCAAGAAAGCATGGCTGTTGGAGGAGCTTTTGTTTATGGTGGTAGTATAAGAGACTGCTCAGATCTGAGTGGATAAGGTAAGAGATAGTGGAGGGAGGCCAGATTGTTTCATTCAAATCACAGGCTAGAGATTTACTTCCTCGAGTTAATTCCCACCATGTACATTCTTCAGCCTTCTAAGACAGTGCTGCCAGGTAAGGACTATGTGCAAAACCACACAACTTGTTGTGTAAATTTCATATTCAGTTCTTTATAGTCATTTTAACCAGCAATATGAATAAAGGCTTTAGGTAAAGTGTTAGTTTATAGAAAATGTCCTTCATATTCTTTGATGGGACATGACCAAAGAGATTTATAAAACAATGATTTTAACTTGGGCTTAAAGTTTCAGAGGGTTAGAGTTCATGATGTCAGAACAAAGAACAATAGCAGAAACTGGTGAGATTTTACATGTGCATGTGTAAGTAGGAAGCCAAGAGAGAATGAGGCACACTGGGATTATAGTGGTCTTTTAAATCCCAAAGTGGCCTCTGGTGACATACATCTGATAACGAGGCCACACCTCTCAATCCTTACCAAGCAGTTCCACTTTCTCAGAATCAAACATTCAGATATATGAGTTTATGGGGGTCATTCTCATTCATACTCCCACAAGTAATGAGAGGTCATTGTACATTATATTAGTTTAGGCAAACAATGTTATTTATGATCTCATAGAGTAAGATGAGTATGAAAAATTTGTATAAAGCAGCTGATTCAGGTAACAAATTAATACCAACTGAACCTTTTATTTGCATATCATAAATTTCCTTTAAAATAAGCACAGTGGTTTGAATTGCAACGCAAGATACACAAAATCTTCATGATACTATTATTCTCATGTTCCTTGTGGAAAGTGATTTCAAAAAACAAAAAATTAAGATGTTATGTATGGAAATTACTAATATGGGCTGGAGGGACCAGATGAAAGAGCTGAAGTTCTTTTTTTGTTTCATTTACAATTCAGCATCTTCTAGGCACCAGGGAAAATGACTGCATGCCCCACATAAAGTGGGTGTTCTGATAGCACAGTCAAGTTAGATTAATTGTAATAAATGAAAATTGTCACTAAAGTTCCCAGCTTAAGCTTCTAATATTTTCTGAATACATTTTATTTCCTAACATTATGAAACAACCAAGAGTATAATAAATTACTTACCTAGGCCTTTGAGGATTTTTTGCATAATTTACCAAAACAAATTGATTTTAGTGGAAAAGCTGCTAATTTACATGGGTAGGAAGTGTTTTCCTTGGTGTGATGAATTTAATTTCAATTTCCCTGTTTACATGAATTCACTCTAGTAATTCATCACTGTAAGATTAAACTACAACTATGTTTTACTTCACTAGGCCCCAACATTCAATATATATGAATGGAAATAATTACACTCATGGTATAGCTGTGTATTTTACACAATACAAGATTGTTAAAGTGTCTTAAACACAGTATTGATTTTTAAGATAGCAAACAATACAGTGTAACAATTTTTAAGTATGAATAAAGCAAATTTATGTTTACATTAACTTATTTTCAGTGGTTGAGTGTAAAATATTGTGATTTTTTTAAAAGAAAGAAAGAAAGATACATTTATTTATAGGGCATTGAATACATGAGAGCTTGAGCTATGGTGCATTATATGTATTTTGGTAGTTTACCAATTGATATCTTCATTTAGTTTTAATGCTAAAAAACACATTAAGGAAATAATATGTCCCACGTGCTTTTTGAAATTTAGAATGTGGTCATGGTTCACACAGAGATTCTGAGTTAGGATATCTCACAAGGTTTATCTGATGGCTGGTATCATAATCATCAGAAAGTCTGAACTGAAACTGACCTTAACTACCAAGTTCTCTAATGCAGCATTGAAAAGTCTCCATTCCTTACCTGTTTGAGTTACAAATTTCACTTTCTTGCCATAAATGTTTCTTAGTAATACCATCACAGAATAGGAATATTGCTTTGTCCACAGAAATATGTGTGGGAAGAAAAAAAAACTGCCTAGCAAAATAACACTCATGACAGAAATGCTACCTTTTGAAGCCCACTTTAGAAGTGTCCAAATACAGCAGTTCTGCCATATAGCACAGGTAACACAGTCAAACACATTACAGCATGGAAGATAACTTTCAAAACATGTGAAAACAGGATACAAGGATCACTATGAGGATGGGGGTGTTACAGATACCAACTGTATACACTTCTGTGGCAAAGCTAAACTGTAAAATATACTGTAAAAAGAGGACATTTCACTAGTGAGTAGTCTGTTGACTCCCAAAGATATGTTTTTGGAAGCTATGTCCCCCCAAAAAAGTTGTAAAAATTATTCATCTCAGTATATTTACTAAACAAAAAATAAGGAGACTGAATGGAAAATGATATTTCTTCTTCTACAAAGTAGTATCGCCCATAATCTATTTAGTTTCTGTTTATTTTTTTATATGATGAACAATTCCATCCATCAACTTTTTCATGTAATTAATACTTAGTTTACTTAAGGTTAAACAGGACTGACAAAGTCTTCTTTAAATATGACCATAGAAACTATTCTAAGGCTTTAGTATAGTAAGAATTAGCTTATGTGCTAAAAAAGAAAACTATTTAGTTTACCTTTAGTAGGAAAAGTAATTTTATGTTTATGAGTGGTGTTTTGTCAAGAGATTATTTTTAAAAAAAACAATTTTCTCTTTCGGGTAATGTTCTTATTTGCTTCTATTTTTACTTTGAAATGTTTTTCATTATATATTTTATTGTTTAAAACAAATTTTAATTTTAAGTTACATGAGAGGATCTCAAGCAATGTTAAGAGAGCAAATCTATTTTGTAAGATAGTTCTTATATAAGATGGTTCTTTCACAACCAGTTTATAAATAAAATATATTTCATTTATGAAAACAACAAAAAAAGAGAAGAAAAAAATGATATGACAACATAACTTCATTGAAAAAGTACTGCATAGCAATCACGATGCTCTGGATTCAGTGCCAGAGCCACATAAAGCCACCAGGATATTGCATGAATATAAGCTAGCATTCAGGTGCTTAGTGACAGGAAGATTAGAACTCCAAGTTCGTCCTCAGCTGCATAATAAGGTTCTCTAGGAACAATTAGAAAGAAAGAGACAAACAGTTATAGATAGATAAGTAGATAAATAGATATGATGATTTCCTGTGGGCTTTACAACAGGAGGGAAAAACCAATTTAGAATGAAACTCAATTCAACCTAATTTTATTGTAATCAGTTCTGGGCCAGGACTTCTATAGTCTGGCTCATTTCATTTTATTTTAGTCATCTTTAAGACCAGCACATTTTAAAAAATATTTACATAAGAATTAACTTAGTCACAAGTTCACAATTAAATATATGTTTACATTGAGATTCCTACAAAGTACATCTGGTTTCTTTCACAAGAATGGGTACTGTTGACTCAGAGATAGTGCCCAAGACTGAGGGAGTTTCATTGAGGTAAACACAATGCCTGTGGGTGTCAAGATTGACAAAGCCCTAAGATAACATAGAACTCAATTAGACTGTGATAAGACACAAATGATAGCAAGCCTCACCAAGGGTTTATGCTCTCAAAGGAATGCTCAAGATTTAAGGGGAAAGGTCCTGAATAAGTAAAACACCTGGCAGATACTGGCAGAGCCTGTCTCATCAGAGAGCAAAAGATCACCAGTTTGAAAAACTACATTATTCCTTGTATTCCAGGAAGGGCAGCTGTGTATGTACTTCATTCCACTGAAGAGGTAAGCTGTGTATTTAACTTTCTTGGCTTCTCCAGTGTGTATCTGTGTGCACAGGGCATTTCTCCTCTATAAATAAATAAAAAAAAAAAAGATGATAGACAGACAGACAGACAAATAGATAGATAGATAGATAGGTAGATAGATAGATAGATAGATAGATAGATAGATAGATAGATAGATAGATAGATAGATAGATGCTAAACAATGTTTGTTTTAACTTTTTAACATATTACTAATTTCTTCAACTCCCTGGCCTCTTAGCAGTACTCCCCTAACTTTCTCAAACCCTATCTGCCCACCCATTCCTCAGAGAGGGTAAGAGCTCCCAAGGTGAGTCCATGCAGTCTAATATATCCAGTTGAGGTAGGACAAGCCCCTACCCACAGGATCAAGGCTGAAGAGATGTTCCTCTAGAGGGAATGGGCTCCGAGGAGTCAATTAATTCATGCACTAGTAATAAATTCTGGTCCCACTACCAGAGCTCCACAGTCTGCCCACATCATTCAACTGTCATCCACATTCAGAGAGCCTAGTTCAGTCCCATGCAGGTTCCCCAGATATCAGTTTAGAGTCAGTGAGCTCCCAGGAGCTCAGGTCATCTGTGTCTGCGGGTTTCCTCATCATGATCTTGACCCCTTTGCTCATATAAACTCTCATCCTTCTCTTTGTCTGGATTGAAAGCTTGACCCAGTGCATAGCTGTGGATCTCTGCATCTGCTTCCATCAGTTGCTGGATGAGGGTTCTATAATGACAATTTGGGTAGTCGTCAATCTGATTATAGGGGAAGGCCTGTTAAGGTACCCTCTCCACTATTGCTTGGAGTCTCACCTGGAGTCATCTTTGTGGGTTCTTGGGTATTGTCCTAGCACCGGGTTTCTCTCTAACCCTACACTGGCTTTCTATATGAAGATGTCTATTTCTTATTCTCCCTCCCTGTCCTTCCATCACCTCAACAATCTCATTTCCTCGTGTTCTCTCTCCACACCCCCTTAACTCTCCCTTTGAAGGTTAAAATTTACTCAAGAGATCTCTATTTCCTCTTCCGGGGGAGGAGGTGCCCATGGATGTCTCTCTTAGGTACCTCCTTGTTACCTAGTAGGGGTTGTGGAATGTAGCCGTGTTGACCTTTGCCTTATATTTAAAATTCACTTATGAGTGAGTACATATCATGCTTGTTTTTCTGGGTCTGTGTTACCTCACTATATTTACTTTCATTTGCTTGTAGATTCCAGGAAGGCCATACTACCCTGAATGAACCAGATCTTGTCTGATAGATAATCTTTAAATGATGACTAAAATCCTCTGTTAACAGGAGATTCATTTTCATGACAAGTTATCACCAAGTTCAGTATTTTATAACTATTTATCTTCCACTTGATTCATGTGAAATGCATGTATATAGCATCATCATTTCAGGCCATTTTGTTCTGGAGAGCAAGCAGATAGCAGATAACTTTTAACTCATGGATCTTAGGGGACATTCTAGATATAAACAATAGCTAGAGAGAAATGAGATCTCAGTTAAGGGTTATAACATAAACAGAAGGTGAAGGCAGTATTCAATAGGAACTAGTAATTTGGTTTTGGTGAACTATAAAGTTTTGGGATGTTTGAAAATTCTGGAAGAATTTTACACATTGTGTAAAATGTGTATTTTATGTTACTTGTATAAAGCAACCCTTAGAGACAGAAGTTATATAGTTATATATAATAGTTATATAGCCCTATTTATCTTTTCTTATTTCACAATCTCAACTCTATTTGTCCTTTATGTCTCGAAAAATATGACATATTTGCTCCCACATCATCAGATCAGTCATTCTTAGGCTGGAACTTTAGAAATGATGAAACATTTTCATCTATTCCACCTGTTCTTCCTCTCAATTCCAACAACAGTTAAGAATAGATAATCACTGTATCAGTCATTTTAATTTTATCCAACAAGAAAACAGATTGCTGATATAAAATAAAAATTTCTTACTAGTGTTGTAGTAGGTTCTTTCTTGTTTTAGTCCTGCAGTCCAACTGAATCTCTCCTGACTACAGCCTGGCTTAGCTCAAGATTTGAACCCACAGCCTCACTTGATCCCAAATCATCACACAAAGACTAATATTAATTACATGCTGTTCAGCCTATGGCTCTGGCTTATTGCTAGGTAACTCTCATATCTTAATTCAACCCATTTTTATTAATGTCTTGCCACATGGCTCATGGCTTACCTGTAGTCCATTACACATTGTTTCTTGGGCAGCTGGATTGGGTCTTTTCTTACTATGCTCTCCTTCCCCTGTATCTATGCTTGGATTTTATTCCTACTTCTAAGCTGCTCTACTGTAGGTCAAAACAATTCTTTTATTATCAGATAGTATTCACACCATACACAAAGACATCTCACATCAGGCCATCAATTATGCTGACACACATCATTGATTATGAAAATGACAGGCACAACATTTTAAATTAAATTATCCCTCCTACTATTCATTTGTCTACAAAATACTTTTTCATGGATATATGAGATGCATACTTACAGAATGTCATGTTTATTTAACACTGACCTCAGGAAGTAACAATCATTTGCATATTTCTCTCAAATATTATACTAACATTTTTAATTAAAACTACGAAGGGCAATAATAATATTTCATTCTCGTAATAAATAGGGAGGCATACTGTATAGTTTAGAATGTCTCTCTGTTTAATTCTTCTGTCTTTTTGGTTTTTTTCATGGTCAAACTGTATACTCTCTGTGTATGTTGTCAATTAGGATGAAAAGGAGAAAAATTAATGATGTCACTCTTGAAACACATTTGTGTTTGCATGTTGAATCTATGTACATTCAGAAGGTAGTAATTTGCATTTTTCTAGCTTTATTAAAACCAGAAAAGGTGAACCTTTGAGAGTTTAGGGTACAATTACCCTCATGCTAGTGCATTTTTTTCTTCACTGGGGATTAATATCTGAACACATTGTCTTTCCTTCAAAAATGTTAGTTCTCCCCCAGGACAGACACTGCATTGGGTAATTTTAAATTTAATCTGTGCACATGAAATTATTTGTGGGAATATGGATTGTGGCATTGCTGAGATAATGAGTGTAAGATATACTTAGTATAAGCAAATGTAGACTGAAGTTATCTAGAAAAAAAAACCCTAAATGTCCCCTAGCTCTTCTATTATATCATAAAATAGGTCTATGAGCCACTGTTATATCATCTGTAACATGAAAATAGTATCTTATATGTCATTGGCTGTCATAAAAAATGGAAAGTGCCAAACAATGCACATGCAAGCATTTTGTAAACTATTGCACGTAAAATAAATATAAATACAATCTTAATTTTTATATACTTTCAGTACCTTAGACAGCAAAGAAAAAAAAAAGTCATTGTCCAAAACAGTCTTACAATTCTAGAGAAGAAGACAAATAAACCAGTCACCAGAATTGAAGTGAAATTGAATATTAATATTCAAGAGAAATAAAGCTAACATCTAAATATGACAAATCTACACTTAATCCATTTACTTCACTGGGTAGATTTCTTGAAATAAGACAATTGAAAACAGTTCAAAGCCAGAGGAAGTAAAAATCCATTGCCACAATCAAAACAGGGGATCCCTTATATGATTTTAGAATTTCAACCCAACATTAAACAGAGAAATTAATATTCTCTAAAAAATACATTTCTGAGGCAAAATAACTAATCCCAAGTATAGGAAGTTTCTCCAAAGTTGCTTATGTTTAGTTTCACCCCTCCCCTGCTTTTAAACTGAGTAAAGGGTCAATCAGAAAATATTTTCAACGAGCTCAACTGAAAAATAGTGGACATAGATATCTGTGTCTCTTGCTATGTTTTTTTAACCCCCCAAGCCCTTGTTTTCCTTATATAAAGCACATATGTGCAACATTGTTTTATGATTAGCTTTACGTATGCAATGAAGCTGACATAAATATAGAAAGCTTTCCCCCGGTTAGTATATTAGTTATAATTGATGAGCCTACCCTGATGTACTATTTTAGTTACAATTTTTCACTTTTATTAGTGTTTTATTTTAGAGATGTGTGTTCTATAGACTTGGATGAACATAAAATGACATGTGCCCACCTTTTATAGTATATCACATAGAATAGCTTTACTATCATAAATCATCACTATTCTTCTGTACATCTTTTTCTCTTACTTGAACCTTGGTAAGGTAAGCACTTTTCCTTTACTATTCAAGACCCCAAATTTTATATTTTCCAGAATGTCATATTATTTAAATCACATAGAATACATTCTTTTATGTTTAACTTCTTTTACTTAGTAATATAAATTGTTTGCCTTATATTTTCTCATAGCTTAGAAAGTTTTGTTTTAATCACAAAACCACATTCCATTGAATGGATATTCAATAGATGGGTATATAGGTTGTTCTTATATCTACTAAAGCATATCTTAAAGTATGGTCTGGAAAATATGAATAAAGTTGCCATGTATACTGGTATTTATGATATTTTCTGTGTTTAGGTTAATGTGCTCTTAGCAGTCATCATGATGCCCCAGTGCTGAGCATTTCCTTGGGAGTTTGTGTCACCAAGTGCTCTTCAGTTTGACTACTCCAATTGATTGTAGAGACAAATGGTTATTTTGTATTTTCCTGGCACTTTGCAATATAGAACAACTCTTCATATATTTGATACAACTCTATTAATATTTGGTAAAATGGACATTTACATTTATATTATCTTGCATGAAGTGGGCATTCAAAGGTGCATGTTATCATTGGTAGAGTAAACATTACTGTGTATGTTAACTTTGGCAAGTGTATTTTCGTGTGTATGCTATCCATTATAAGATGCACATGCAAGTATGTGATATTTTTTATTGAAATGGTTGATTTTTTATTGTTGACTTTTGTGAGTTTATTGACTTTGCAAGTTGCCAACTTCTATATTTTATTACTATTTTTTCTTAATATGTACCTTGTCATTTCATTTTCATTTAGTGTCTTTCACACAGAATAAATTTGTAATTTTATGGAAGTTTCCACTCACAAATAGTTTTTGCCTAGATCAAATTTTAATTTTATATCTAACAAATTCATTACTAAATCGAATATATTTATCTTCCACAAGCAATATTGTATCATTTTCACAGTTTTGAATTTCATTTTTAGTCTAGTCATTCATGATAAGTATATTTTGGAAATGAGTGTATGTTCTATGTCTATGTACTCCTTAAAATGTGACTGTCTATGTATTATAGGAAAATTGTTTAAAAATTAGCTTATCCCATTATCCCATCATATCATTATGTTTTATGGAATATTAGTGGTGCATTATATTTTTATTGGACAGTTTGTCTGTACAATCAACAATATCATACATGGTGGTCTAAATGTGGAGGGACTCCCACAGGTTTATTTAGTAATAAGATAGTGAGATTAGGGAGACGGGTATGGTATAACTGGAAGATGTTGGTCAAAAGTGTGCATTGTGGAAGTATATAGCTTGACTTGTACATTTAATTGTACTTTAGTATTCTTACATACTACTTGAAAAATATCATCTTTTGCCTTCCCATGCAAATGAAAACACCATAATCTTAACAATATCTATAGTCACAAGCTGAACTATCACCTTTCAAATTGTGAATTAAAATACAAAATTCCTCTTGACAAAATTTTAAATCCAAATTTTTGACATATCTAAGACTAATTAACACAACATATATCTTGGACACCGTAGCTTTAAAATAACTCTTAAATCTAACAATTTTAGTATTTCAACATATTATTCTCTTTTAATATTGTTTTCTCTTTAGGCCTTTCAATGAACTTAGCATTACTTTTCCAAAGTCCACATAATAATAGCTGACATTTTGAGTGGGATTACATGGACTTTATAAGTAGAATAGAAATAATATTGACAGTATAGAGACTTCCCATATGTGAGCATGGCTTGCCTGTGTTTTACAAAATAAAAATATGTCCTTCATTTTTATCTAGTATGACTTGGAAATGTTACCCATGTTTCTCTAAAGCCCTTCCCATCACATCAAAGACCAGGTTGATCAAAGTGAGATTAAGATGGTTATTTTCATTCTTTCTTCCACATAGAAGAGTGAATAAGCCTGGAGTTGGGTATTTAATTAAATTTCCAAGGTTCAGTAAATGTGTGGTAAGTGGTAAGTCTATAAAACATCAAAGACGGAATAAAGAGTTTTTCCTAAATGCAGTGATCTAGATTATTTAAATGGAGTTTATTTTTCTCTTCATCTGATGATGTGAAATATTTTCCAACATTTCATATGAGAACCTGTTGAACTCTTATAGATGAGTCTTACAAAAGTTTGGTAATGGCACTGGATGTTTCTAGTTCTTAGACTTGGTATACTAAGCCTCAATAATTCATCAATTACAGTGTAAGTTTGTCTGCTCTAGTACTGACTTTAATGGAAATATCAACTCACAGGTTTTTATAGGTGAAACTTTTTTCAGTTGAAATATACAAATTTAGGAAAACATTTTTTTTGTCCCATGGCTTTTAAAAAATGGATTTAAGAATGTTGATTGATTCTTTAGCTTTTGACTTGATTTTAGGATAGAGCTGTTAATGTCTAAAATTCTTATACAGAAACTAGAAATATAGAAATAATATTTTAGGCTCTGTAGGGTTATTTTAGCAGAATAAAATAAGACAATTGTTGGCCTAGTGGTAAGCTTTCTATATCAAAAAATTTTGAGTAAGCCATGTTCCACTAATCAATAGTTATAAAGAACATATTTCAATTTCTAGCACACTTTCTTTAAAAAAAAAAACTGTAGAGTATATCTACATGCATTCACAGGCTTATTGAATTACACTAAAAGTTAATGACCATGATATTTTCCAATGAAACTATATGATATAGCATTTATACATATAGGTCACTCTGGTATATCTGTTGAGTCAATAAAAATTGTCATAGTGGCTTATCTTTTAAAGAAAATGTCTTATTTCAAAATAAGGATATTCTATGATAGAAATCATTGTATTCTGTGAACAAAAAAAATAATCTTAGTACTAAATCTTACTTAGTTCAACACATGAAAGCTGACAAAGATTATCATCAAGCACATATTCTAAGAGAGAAAGTTAAGGTAAATATCATGTCTACAGCTTCCCAAACTTGGTAAATATATGCCATGATGATTTTCTTTTCTCTATAGCATTCAATTACATGTGGATTAGTCATTGGAAGTCATTTGGATATTTCTGGCTCTGCTTAACTTTTCTATATAATAGACATAATATAATATAAAACAGCTGTTTAAAGAAACCCTGAAATGTTTTTTCTCAAGTAATATAGTCAAGCTGTTCCAAGGTAGAAACAACCTATCTTTAACATAAAGACTGTGTACCTGTCTTATCATCTCAACTAAATTGCTCTCTATTTTAAATATTCATTTAAATAAGAGACTCTGTGTGGGGATATGTTTCAAATTTCATAAAAACAGTCTGAGATATCAAAGGGATCTACCCACAGTCAGTCCAAGAGGATCAGACAGTGGTAATTCACACCTTTAATCCCAGAACAGGGAATATCCAGGAGTGGTGACCTATGCCTTTAATCCCATCAAATCTGAGTTTGAGGTCATCTTAGTTTAAAGAAGGAATTCCAGGCTCCCAGGCAGGCAGTAGTGGTGTTAGTCTTAACTGAGTAAAGAAGGTATTTAAGGCAGGTGTAGGAAGACAGAGCACACAGAAGAATCCAGGAGGAGCAGGCTGAGGAAGTTGGAAGACAGCTGGGTGAGATCTGACTGTGGTGTTTACTCTCTAATATCTCAACTATTTTTATTAAATTTCAACATATCCCCACAATTCTGAAAAGTAATGACATCAATGTCTTGTGTGTGACTCTTCAAGTCCTTATAATTTTACTGTCAACAGTAATTATTTGAAAGCCATTAGGAAATTACTGTGATCTGGGTGAAGTGCTTAAACAAATAACGTACTTAAAGATGCCTAGAAGTTCATGAAAAAGAGTCTTATACTCATATTCTAATTTTATGCATTAGTAAACAAGGCTTTGAAATATTCCATATCAACCAATGAAGAATAAACTCAAAAAGGAAATATTCAGAACTTAGGTTTCATTTTACAGTTGCTATCTAGATAACTACTTCCTTGATCTAAAAATGTATCAAATACTCTGATAAGACCATTACAACTGCTTTCATTGCCTGACTCTTCCTTGATTTAGGTGTTACCTGCATTGACACCCCCCCATGACTCATATCAAAATGTTCCTTGTCATTTGATTAAAACTAACACATGTGCAGGAAATTTCCCAGCTTTAATTGAAACTACAGAGTATATCAGTGATGCCATAAATTACAACTATGTATTTAATTGCTCTTGCATTAAATGTTATATTGTTTTAGCTCATATCTCAGCTATAGGGTTGCAAAAATATCATGAAATGCCAATGAAAAGGGAGATATATCATTTGGAGAAAATAAAAATATTTAATTTGCTTAAATTTATGTGCATTAAAATGGCAACCAAAGTTTCTGAAAATCAATAACTATTAGTTTATTTGTACAGAACAATGATTCATAATTTCAGTTATTCCTTTGTATTGTTGTATCATATAAAGTTTTTTGATAAAAAGGCATTGAAAAAAAATAGTTGGGAATGTTGCATATGACCAAGTGACTTTTCTGAAGAGAGTGCAAATCTCTATTTTTGAGTGACACGCAAAGATCTATCTATGTTAACTTTCCCTGCTGCCTTTAGTTTCAAGTGCAATGATTCTTGGGAGGCCAATAAACAGCATGTGACAAATATCTACTTTCAGTGTAAATGAGCTTTGGAAAATGGTAGATGGCATGTACAGTGGTCCCATGAGTATATTTTGCCATACTTTCATTTACGTATGTTGTTGCTGGTTATTAACTTTCATGAACGCACTTCAGTTTCCCTGGATTTCCCAAAGATTAGAAATTAGAAATGGTCAAGGACATTTTAGCAGTGTCAGACATGTGTTCCATCTCATGGAGTGGGCCTCAAGTTCAATCAAACTGTGATTACTGTCTATAACAGTGTTTAGCCACTACTTCAGAAGCATATCTTGCAGGCAAGTCTCTGTTGTCATTACATGATTTGTTGCTGGGTGATACTGATGATTACTTTTCTCCTCTTGGAGTGTACAAAAAACCTTCCAGTAACATGAATGCTAGTGAGTAAAGAGAATCAGTTCAAATTTTTCATGTTTGATGACATAAGCCCATTGTGTATGCTGTAGTTTCCAAGAACACAAAACTGGATATGTCATGAGCCTAGAGAAAACCGAATTATGATTCTGCTAAGGAAAAAAAAGTAAATTAACCCTAAAGACAATTTTGCTGTATCCACAGATTAGAGCTTCAGAGAAGTGTTTTTCATTAGATGGTAATTAATAAAGCTCTCAGAAGCTAAGCTAGGTGCCGAGAGGAGGACTTTGAAGAACATGTCTTCATAAAACTCTTCCCCACAAGAATTGGGGATTTATGTGGAAGAGAAAATGGAGAGAAGATTGTAAGGTTCAGAGGTGATGGATAAACCTATGGAAACAGTATCTTTCCAGATTCAAGAGGACTGATACACGTTTGAACTCATTGATACTGCAATAGCACATTCAAGATATCCACATATTCAAACCAGACAAAATCCCATCACTGATAAGGGAATGTGAGCACAAAGTACTAGCCCTAACCAAGAAACTATTTCAAACTCCTACATACTGGAAATGGAAAGTCAAGTTTTCTACAGTGGGTATCACTGAATATATTCCCAAAATTCCAGGGTAGGAATATTACACTGGACTTCAGCTCAGGAGGAGTTAGCCAACACATAATGGGTTCCAATTTCTGTTGCTCTTGTTAACTTTTTCACACTATTTTTTTGCCTCATTGTTATATTTTTATCATTTTTGTGAAAGAGAAAGACAGACAGACAGATACACACATACAAACACACACACACACCAGAGAGAGAGGGCGGAGGAAGGGAGGGAGGGAGGGAGGGAGGGAGGGAGGGAGGGAGGGAGGGAGGGAGGGAGAGAACACATGAAGGTGGATCAGGGAAAGGGGATAAGAACCTGGGAGAAGTTAGAGAGAGAATATGCTCAAAATATTTTGTGTAAAAATTTTAAATAATTAAAAAAGTGTTAAAGACCAATGGATTTACTTAGGTTTCCTCCCAGTGTTCTGGAAACTTATAATGTGTAGAGAGCTGAGTTAAAGATCAGAATTCATCATGTATTATACTTAGTTTTAATGTAAAATTTCTAGAAGTCATAATCACCTGGAGTAGGTAATATTACTTGTTCTTCCGTTGGTTTCAGAACAAATGTTTCTCAGCTTCTATTGCATATTATGGATTAACGGGTCTCGGAAACTTTCAGAAATTCTGGTGTTATAGTGTGCCTACTTAGGGACCTAGTCTTGTGGACTGGGAAACTGCTAACTATCACTTTGGCCTCCTGTAGACAGTCATTGGGGGACTATTTATTGTTAAGGCAACTAGAGTAACTGCTGGGTTCTTAGATTTCAGTTGTGATTCTGCTGCTACTATTTGAAAGTTCACTAACATAAATTCTCTTAGAAAGGTGATAAATGATACATAGGTAGATATAGATAGAAATGATTGATACATTATAGAGATTCATCTCATTTGCTCTGTCCCCCTAGAAAACCTTGACATATGTAACATATAAATTAACTGTGAGATAGGGCAGTTGGTGAAATTCTGGCAAACAAAACAAAAAATAACAACCTGTATCCCAGATTGTCTCAATGACAGCTTTCTTTTTTTCTTTTTCTGTTTTTTGGTTTTTTGTTTGATATTTGTGCTACCATTCAGAGATTGGTTGTTTTATAGCATTTCCAAATGAAGTTCAGCAAGTCATATAAGTACACCATTTGGAACATTTTGTAGAGAAGTTTTTAAAAGCCAAATGCATAACACTGGAAACTCAGCTGTCTCCTTTATGGTCACAGTGTCATGGTTTGCACTTGCCTTGTGTTTGCTTTCCCTCCATTATGGTCTTTGTTATCTCAGTGGAAATAATTCAGATAAAACATGGAGTGTTGTGGGTAGTGAGGAGAAAGTGTAGAGTTTATTACAGGGTAAGTACAAAAAAAAAAAAAAAAAAAAAAAAAACTCTTCCTACATAGTAAACTTATTCTGCTAAACTACATATCCGTAAAGTTTTGAACAGTGTAGAATGGCATGTTCTTTTCCATACCATTTCCATCTGTCTAACTTAGATCCCTGTCCTTTGCAATTTTAGTTTTATAAGCTCTGAGGAAAGGAATCCAACCCCAGGGTCCACCATGCCTGAATTCCTCTATCTACTCTAGCTATTTAGCAAGATAATAATTTCATTATCGTTTTTTCCCTAGCTTTGAACCATACCAACATAGTCAATGTCAGTATGGAAATTGCCTTCCTAATCTTCGAAGCTAGATAATACAAGTTATGACACTATCTTTGTTGACGTAGCCAGACATGTGAATGAACTAATAATATTAACAGGTTGCAAGTATATTGCTTTATGGAGAACTCTTTGAATGTTTATATGTGGAATGTTTCACAGATCTTAAGTTCTTTTCTAAAATATCTACAATTACATTTACAAACTGATAAATTTAAATAACACCAAACTGATTATATTTCTCACATATCTCCATTTTTAATTTGTGAGGAAGCTTCTGCAATGTGGTTGCTATTTGATTCTTTTCTTCTAAATTAGCGAATTGACAATATGATTGCATAGATTAGGCTTCAAATGACTCCACCTTGATAGTATTTATTTGGTCCACCTTAGTGGTATTTATTTTTATATTGGTTTTCTAGTATGGAAATGTCTTAAAAATATTTTAAAAAGAACAACTATTAATTTTCAGTCATGGTTTTTCCCCTAACACTGGACACATTTGTTACATCAATCTTCTAAAATTGAGGTGAGAGTATCTGTTTTATAAAGCTTACTAGTAAGATTAAAATCCAGTATGTTGGATGCTATTTTTGATGTAGCAAATGTGAAATTTGGTATTATATTGGCATGCAACTGATTACTTTCAACAGGGGTGAACAGAGAGCAGGTTGTTATCACAGTGTTTCACAGTACACATTGTTAATAATTTCCTTCCACAATGGTTTGTGATGATGAGCTCCAAATGATGAATTAGTCCATTCGTTATTTGGTCTGCCACACAGGACAGAGGGGAGAGACTATGCTCCTCACTCACTGTTCTTATTGAGAATCCAAGAGCCTTCCCACTGACTTCTGAGGGCAGAACACACAGAGCATTAAAAGGCAACAATCTGATCCTGCTTTACCCCCTGTTGTGCTAATCTGAACTCCCTAGAAGCTCCCTGAATTCAATATAAGCTCAGAGTTCAGTTCACTTCTCAGAGAAAAAGGATGTGCTGTGAATTCGGATGGCCAACCAGTAGTTCCTCGGTGTGTCTGCTTGGTATGGTTTGTCCACTTAAAAGTTTCAAGTCAATGTTTTGAATTTGAACTTCTCAATCATCAGTCAATACCTCTCTTTGCTTTCCATTCTAAGCACTCTTTTTTGAACCGATGGGTTATTGCAATGGTGTTTGTCCAATTGGTTTTTTTACCCCCCCCCCCCCAGATTCTGTTTACATAATGATCCTGGTTTTAAAATCATTACTGGTAAGAACCTCGATATTTTCCTTTCACAGCTCAGCCTTCACAAGGGTATGAATGAAATATTCCTTCTACCAAATGACAATAAAAGTCCACAATTCAGACCCACTGTATCTTTAATCTTTTATATGCTCATTTACTGTTTCTTCTGTCACCAAAGCCATTCATAGTGTCTTAAGTTTGTTTTTTTTTTTTTTCATTATCAATTTTGTTAAAAATGGATGTTCTCTAGGCCACATTTTAAAAAAATAGACACAAATTATTTTGATCAATTTTGAAATCCCATTGATTTTCTCCTACAATGATCATGCACTCTGCTCTCTCACCATTTCTCAACAGTATTTTTTTTTTTTTCAAATCATGTACCTCTGGATTTTGACAAAACAGATTAATTTTTTCTGGGATTAGCACACTAACAAAAAGTAATGATCCCAAATTTCACCCAAAAAAACATAAGTTCCATATCATGTGTCTCTGCCATGATTGAATAAAACTGACCCCTTTCGTTCACTTTACCATCCTTCCCAAGGTCTACTTTGTTTTGGGGAAAGGGACTCGGTGCTAGGGAAATCTCCAAGAACTCACAGGATGTACCTGACCAAGTCTCCAACCAATAGTGGAGGGGTGCCTAAATGGGACTTCCCCTGTAATCAAATGAATAATCACACTAAGTGTCATCACAGAACCTACATCCAACAGGGAATGGAGGTAGAGGCTGAGATTCATGGCTGAGCACTGGATAGAGCTCCTGGTCCAGCTGAGAGGAGGGGAGGAGAGTCTGTATGAGCAAGGGATAATATGAGGAAGGTTCCCAAGGTGATGGCTGGCTGGAGCTTCAGGACGCTCACTGAGTTGATAATTGCCACTGGAGATCCATCTGGAGGGGGAGCTTGGCCCTCTGGGCGTCATGAGTGTGTGGATCCACAAGGGGTGGGGTCAGACTTTGTTCCTGTTCGTGGGCTGGCATCTTGGAACCCCTTCCCTATAGAGGAACACCCAGCCCAGCATTGACTTTGGGATGAGTGAATTGCATATGCCTGGAGTGGATGGGCAGCATTGGGCTGGCCCACTTTGGGACTTCTTGCCCTTTTGGGGCAGGGGAATGGGTGAATGGGGAGAGGGGGCGAGACTGAGGGCTGACTGAGAAGGATTGGGAGGATGAGAGGAGGGGAAGCAGGGGGGATACATTTATGAGGATGAGTTTTTTTTAATGAAAATAAAATTTAAGAAAATTTAGAAAAAAGAAAATAGAATGAAGGTCTTTATAGCTCAAAGAGGAAAAACAGACTGAAAAGCAAATGAACAAAAACTACTGCTCTATCTCTAAGTTGATGGGTTTTTATATACAAAAGTGACCTATAGGATTTAAGAAAAAATATTAAAGTTAACAATGTGTGTTGTGTTGTAGGGCATTGTATCTAAGCAACCTTTGGGGTGAGAAGGCTCAGTGCCAAGGACACGGGCATAGTGAGTCAGGTGAAAAGCAGACACAGACTCCTGTAGCCTCATTTATTGGATATGGAGTAAGCCTATATCCCTCCCCTCCTGATTTCCCACTGGCTGTTGGAGACTACCCCAGCTGTGTTGTCTTACTCCCTTTGGCATCCATCACCTCCAAGATCATGTGTCACCAATCACCAGCGGAATTGGTGGACTCCAATTGACTCCGCCGGAAATAGCCAGTACACATACCTGGAATAGGGAAACAGATGTTTCACCAGCCCAGCTGGCTGCATTTCCCTGCAACCATGCACTAGATATTTTTTAGTATTTGAACGTGGAATTAAAGAAGTACTGTCAAGAATAAGAAGAATATGTACTCATGGAAATAACACCAGACATTTTTTTACTGCTATAAAGGAATTCTTGAGACTAGCTATTTATAAGGAAAGGGGCTTATTAATTTTATAGTTGTGGATAGCAAAAGTGATCAACTCTTAGCTATCATGAGAACTGTCAGAAGATGACTGGAGTAGATGCACACAGAAAACGGATCAAACGGCTATATTCATGCATTTTCTCCATTGAGTTTATTTATAGTTGCATATGAACCTTACCTTTGAGCTCTTTATCATTTGATGTGCAGTTTATCAGAGGAAACATGATGGAAGAAATTGATAACTATCACCCAGTAAACTTTAGCTACATGCTTAAGAAGAGAAGGACAGTTAATGCTGTCTCTTTGGTAGGATATGAACATTCAGGTTATGAACTCACAGAATCTATGAGAACCTACAGAAGGTTTGGCATCTCAACAAAGTATCTTGGATGTAGCGGTGGTTGTCATGAGAGAGCCATCGTTTTTTCCTTGTGTCTCTAATCTAAAAGTCCACAAAATCGTCTGTGACCTGAGGACCAGCAAATATACACAGCTCTAGCA
This sequence comes from Phyllotis vaccarum, assembly GCA_033318265.1. Taxonomy (NCBI): domain Eukaryota; kingdom Metazoa; phylum Chordata; class Mammalia; order Rodentia; family Cricetidae; genus Phyllotis; species Phyllotis vaccarum. The sequence goes on along the minus strand of JARWLC010000008.1, from coordinate 101,064,862 downwards.
TAATTTAAAATAATAATTTAAAATCTAGATGAGAAAACTTTGTTGTAATCCTATCTCCATCACTTTCTAAATCAAGGAAAAATGAAAGATATTGAAAAATGTTTTTACTAAAATTATAGATATTTTTAATATTATATAATAGGCAGCCCATGGCTAAAATTATTAATTTGGTGAATATAATATATTTTCTAACTCATTTGTATTTTATTATGTTACTTATAATATTGTCATCATATTACTTCTATATTTTTATAACTCAATGTATAGTACTCTTTAGGAAGAAATCGTTTTAATGAATTTATAATTATATTAGTATTTTCTTTAAATTATTTGTATTTTGTATATATGAATGATTGCCTATTTGCAGGTATGTGCAGCACTTATCTGTCTGGGGCCCACAGAAACTAGAGGAGACACTATGTGCCCTCAAAATGAAATTCTAGGTGTTCGTCAGTCAAAATTTTGGTGGTAGGAAATGAACTTGTTTCCTCTACAAGAGCAGAAAGTGACCATAACCATTAAGTTTGCTCTCCAGCTACCTACTGCTACTTTTTATTGATCTGATTCTGTGTTGCAAATAGCATAGTAATCCATTAATTTGTATACTTGAACTATAAAGTTCTGTTTTGGTTACATTATAAACCATAGTCAGTTGAATTGAATCCATGATCCTACAGACACATAGAAAGTATTGCATACTCTATAGAAAACTATCTCTAATGATTTCTAATAAGAGACAGAAGTATGTGATAAAATTTCACATATATATTACAAAAAATACTAGAATTATTTGGTGACACATCAAATCACTTCCAATACTTAGCATATTGGTTATAACAAAAATTTGTGTTGCCTTGCTCAGTTTTATTTGCTTAGACTAGCTTAAAGTAATTCAGCTAAGCAAACCAATTCCTGTGTCATACTGGATAGTCTTTGAAAAAGAATCCTTAAAGAAAAGTAGAGGAAATGTTAACTAAGATAAAAGCTAGTTAAACTCAAGAAAGCAAAACAAAGCAAGACAGAGTGAGAGGTAAGAACAATGTACACATTGTCCATAAGACAGAACCCATCTGACACCTCAAATAAGTGACAATATCACCACCAGTGGAAAAGTATTTGTAGAGGCAAGATTGCATGAGCTCAATGTGATAAACAGACAATTTTCCTCTAATTATACAACTAAGAAATCACCACATAGCCAAGCTGGTTTTTAACTTGTATATTTTATTCCTATGTAATTGCAGCAATAATAGGTGATGGTACAGTGATCTTCAAGCTCGCAACTATTACAAACTTACCTTTAATTTTTTTGAACTTCAGTCTCTCTGAGCAGTTTTTATTGTTTGAAGCATTTGAGCTTTGGTTATTTTGTTTACTTTTATCCCTTCTTTCCTCCCTTCATCTCGTTTGCTCTTATTGTTTTGAATAAAGGATTTCACTGTGTAGCATTAACTGCTCTAAAAGTCAACGTTCACATGGTCATAAAGATGACTCATCAGTTAAGAGGGCATACTTCTCTTGCAAAGGATGATAGCTTGGTTTCCAAGACCCACATCAAGTGGTTGATTACCTACAACGGACCAAATGCCGTCAGCTGGACTTCATGTATATGAGATAACTGCACACATGAATAAAGTACAAAAAAAATCTTAAGAATATGATCTTCCTTTGGCTTGAAGCCCCCTTAAGGGGCTAGAATAGTGGGGCTATGCCACATATGCAGACACTCTGGCACCTTTCTTCTAAATCAAGGAAATTAAGTAAGTTGTTATAAATTAGTGCTGTGCCACTACACTTTCAAAAAGCATAATGTATTTCTTCAATCTGTAGGTTGGAATCCTTATATAACCAGAATTTATCAGGTTGCTTTTCAGTCTCCAGTGATCACTATTCAACATTTAGTTTAACATTTTTAGCATTGATACGTAAAAGACTATGTGACACTTACGTTTCTATGTTTATTTTGCCTGAGCAGTGACATCCAGTTCTTTCAACTGCTTTGGAAATGACAGCATTACATTCTGCTTTATCATTGAATAATAGCATAGTGTATGTGTAAATGTATCTCACATTTAGTTTATTCATTTATTTTTTGTTGCACATCTAGACTGATTTCATAGCTTAACTTCTGTGAATAGTTTTACAATGATCATGGTAATACAAGCATATTTATATTTAATATTTACCTAAATATTTTAAATTTGTAATAACTACATCTCTGCCATGTAAGTGTTAAGATAAGAATTAAGCATTGGAGCCCTACCTGGCAGAACCATGAGGTCACTTACTACGTTGAAAAAAAAAAGTGTGTGACTACATGTGTTGTGAGAATCTGTTAGGACTAAAAAATTAACATCTAATTGTCCAGAGTTTGGCTAGGGATGCAGGAACAGCAGCAATGTAGAGAGGAAGAAAGAGAGAGAGAGGAATGAGTATATGAGTGAGAGTGTGTGAGAACCAGAAGCAATGTAGGGATGAACCTATGCAATATGTGAATGAATAGTAGGTATGCTCAATTAAAGAGGATGATGAAGAAGAACCCTAAAAAGAAGGTGAGAGATATGTAAGAGAATGAATGGATGAAACGGAGTAAGCAAAGAATGAGTAAATGATGTAGAAGAAGCATATGTGTGAGTGATTGTGTGAAAGATAAAGCTGTGTGGAAGTGTTGTTGGTATGTATAGAAACTGCAAAGAGCTGTATGAGAGTGTTTAAGAAAAATGAAAAATGTTTTTTGGTAATAGAGCTACGTACATGAGTTGAAAACCGTGGCTATATGGATATTTGTAATTTTATAAAGACAAGATGAAACTGTATAAAAGAAGATTAAAATATATGTAAATGAAAGATAAGTAGATGTATGAAAATAGATATAACTGTTTAAATGACAGATATTTAAGACTGTGTATGTAAAGAAAGATATGTAATTATATGAATATAATTCAGCATTGTGGAGATAAGTAGCTAAGAAAAGAGAGAAATAGTTAGAGACTATTTTTAAAAAGAAATAAAAGAAAGTTTCCATGAGAATGTGTATATGTTTCTTTATTTTATTAGTCAGATAGATATTTACTCTAAATTAGCCTCAGATAAAATCATATCTTATTCCTAGATACAGTAAAGAATTCCATTTATTATCCCACAGTGGATCTTGGGAGCTGGACTTCCATGGTTCACAGGAGTTTTTATGATGGTTAAACTGAAGAACTGATGGAGAATGTATTGTTTTGTGAATTGAATCACCAATAATTGTGTGTTGAAGACAGACTGTTGATTTATTATAATGTGTGAGGAATACAGAGTGTCCCACAAGATCATGTCTATTTCTTTGGATAGTAAACTGAAAAGCACTAAATTTGGTATAAATAATGAAGCAAATTTTACTGTAATAAAATAATTTGTAGACTATAAAAATACAGAAATAGAGTTTGTGAAATAGCTAAGCAGGTATCCTGCTGCAAATCCTGGTCATGTGAGTTTGATCCCTGGAACTCACAGCATGGAAAGAGAGAAACAAGCCTGACAGCTTGTCTTCTCTCCTCTTCTCCATATCCGCTAGGTCTGAACCATGGAATTCCAGCTCCCAAGATCCACTCCAGGATACGAAGAGGAATGCCCCAGTGTATCTAGGAATAAGATATGTTTTATCTGAGGCTAACTGAGAGTAAATATCTATCTGAATAATAAAATAAGGAAACATACACACATTCTAATGGGAACTTTCTCTTTTATTTCTCACTGCCATGACTCACAGTGTTCACACACATATGCATACCCTGAAAAATAACTGTCTATGGCATATTAAATATGCAAGCATATACAGACACAGGGTATAGAATATTGTACCATGAAACAGTTACCTCACAATATTCATTTTTTTATATCTTTTTAATTCAAATTGCCTTAGATATTTATAATCCTCATTTATAATCTAATAATACAACTTTGACAATGTTCTTACTAACCCCAGTGGACATTTTTAAATATCATCAATTTTCTTCCAGTGTCCTTTTTTTTTTTTTTAATTTCAAGATTCAATGAATACCGTAGAATATTTGTTGAGCTACTAAAATGTAAAAATAAATAAATAAATAAATAAATAAATAAATAAATAAATAAATAAATATCAGTAGCCATCATATAAAAAATGGTCAGAGAAAAACTCAAAAAATACCTGATTTCAAAATAACCTCAAAAATATAAGATATATAGGAGTAAATCTGAATAAGCAAAATAAGTGCTAGTGTGTTACAGAATTATTTATTTATTACAGGATTAATATTTATTAAAGGGTTATATAAGCACTCACTGATAAAAATTGAACCTTAAGGCAATTCTTGGAGAGCAGAACTGTTGCACGCAGGATGGTCCAAATGCTCTCCCAGAGAGTGCCGAAACAAAACAGAAAGGAAAGGCAGCATGTCCTAGGTCCTCAGTGGGGGCTGGCCATACCTCTCTCAGGGTCCTGAGACCCCAAAGCTACACCTCTAGTTCTCCCTCAGCAATGCCTGATACCCACTACATCTCCCCCTATTGTCTAAGTAAGAAAGTTCAAAACCTAATTATAAGACTATATACAATAGAAATTATAAGGTGATGTCTAGGACAGGAAAAGACAATAACATAAGCAAGGTCAAACCACAACTAACAAACAACAAGCATAACGTATATATTAAATGTCTAGAATATTGGTAAGTGGCAATATACAGAGATTACTTCAAGGCTGTTTATTTTGAATAATATGAATTCAATACCTGAATGCTCTTAACTAAGATCTGAGATGATAGTACCCTTAACTATCTAGTCTTTAACCCCATGAAAGACCTAGAAGAAAAATATATTACCTGAATAAGATGGAAGCACAAGAGAGTAACTTCCAAGATTCAGGAGAGAACAGCAAAAGTCAGCTGCCTGGACAGTCACCCATGTCCTTTTCTGCAAAGCTGGGGTATCCATCTTTATTGGCTACAGGCCTAGGATATCTGACAGATCTCTTCAGAAGCAGGGTATTTTGAGAAGCCATCTTATTCTGTCTTAGTAGGTTTCAGCAGTCTCTATCCTTCATCTTGCTTGTCCTGATCGGACAGTGTGCTTATTGTCAAGGCAAAGGCAATTATTTGGCCAAGAGGCCATTGTCCGCCAAGGAAGACAAACATCTTCTAGAGTGTCATTGATGCTTAACACTATCTTGGGAAAGGAACAGTGATGCCAGGAGTTGTTCTGTCTCTCATTATGGAATTCTGAATAACAAATCATTAAATGCCATATCCTCTAGGTCTATGATATGGTTAAAGACTCCTGTCTATCTGATATATTCTACTATATATCTGAGAAACACAAATAATGTGACTATTATACGGGGTCCTCAATGGGTGCTGGCCATGCCCCAGCGTCCTGAGACACAAAACTACACCTCTAGAACTCCCTCAACAATGGCTGAATCCCACTACACTAGAGTGATAAAAATCTACCCTCAAGTCACCTAAGAAAAAATGAGTATGTTATCACAAGATAAAAGATACCCATGTTTTGGACTGATAATATTAACATACTAAAAATCGGCATCTTACAAACACAGATTCAATGCAATGGTCCTAAAAATTCTAACACAGTACTTCACAGAATTTGAAAAGACATATGAAAGCTTCTCAAAGAAATATAGAAAACCCAGGATAACTAAACCATCCTGAATAATAAAAGAAATTCAGAAGGTATCACTATCCCTAATTTCAAATTATACCACAGAGCTATAGAAATAAAAACAGCAAGGTATTGGCATAAAATAAACACATTAATCAGTGTAACAGAATTGAAGACCAAGACATAAATCCACATACCCATGAACACCTGATTTTTGATAAAGAAGCAAGAAACACATATTGGAAGGAAAAAAAAAAAGCATCTTCAACAAATAGTATTGGTAAAACTGAATGTCTACACGTGGAAGAATTCAAGTAGATTCAAACTTATCACCCTGCACAAAACTCAATCGCAGATGGATCAAAGAACCAAAATAAAATTAGATACACTGAACTTGCTAGACTCATTGGCATAGAAAAAGAATTTCTTAAAAAGAACATTGTTAGCATAAGCACTAGAATCAAGAACTAGTAAAGGAGCCTTTATGAAACTAAGAAGCTTCTGCATGGCAAAAAATATTGTTATTTGGACAATACAACCGCCTATAAAATGTTAAAAGATTTCTACCAAAAATATATCTGATGAAAGGCTAATATCAGAAAATATATAAAGAGCTTAAAAAAAAAAAAACCTAGATAACAAGGGAACAAAAGGCCAATTAAAAATAGAATGTAAAGTTAAACAGTGAATTCTCAATAGAGGGAGTTCAAATGTTTGGGAAACACTCAAAGAAATGTTAATACCCTTAGACAGTAGGGAAATGCAAATCAGAACTACTTTGGTATTTTATCTTACTACCTTCAGAATGGCAAGGATCAATAAAATAAGTGACAGGTCATACTGGCAAGGGTAGTATTTAAACATTGCTGGTAGGAGTGCAAATGTGTGCTGTCATTCATCAGTGTAGTGATTTCTCAGGAAGATGGAAACTTTCTCAGTATGTCTCAAGATCTAGCCATACAGCTTTCAGGCATATACCCAAAGGATGCTTATCCCTATCACGAAGACACTTTCACAGTCATGTTTATTATTGCTCTAGTCATAATATCCAGAAACTGGAAAGAACCTAAATGCCCCTCAACAGAAGAATGGATAAAGAAAATGTGTCACATTGGCATATAGATTATTCCTCAGTTGTTTAAAAAAATGACATCACAAAATTTGGAGATAAATGGTATGAATTAGAAAAATAAATTACCTGAGTGAAGTAACTCAGACCCAGAAATATATGTATTGGCTTATATGTGAATTAGCTGTTAAGTCAATGATAACTAAGCTACAATCTCCAGAACCATGGAGGGAAGATATACAGTAAGAAACCAGAGAGTGCAAACAGATCTTGTTAGAAAAAGAATATTTAGTTATGGATGGATGGGGTTCTAGAACTGATGACTGAGTGAGGAAGAATAGAATAAGGAGACGAGGAAAGGAATCTGAGGAGACACAGCTAATCTTAAGGGGAATTTGAGGGACAGGATGAGAACCAAACAGAAAAGATGCAACTATATAAAATACTTAAATAATGGGTGAAACATAGTCTCAGCTGCCCATCTCTTGTCACTAAATGAAGCTTCCAGTACTGGGATTGGGCTACATCTAACTGATTTGTTGGTCAAAGTGTTGCCATGGGAGATGCTAAGCAATCCAGGCTGCTGCCAAGACTATAGGTTTCTTTCTATAAACTGACTGTAAGGACCCAACACCTATACAACACATTGAACATACAGAAGTCCAGCTGGTGTCTACATACAGCCTTCACATGTACTGTACAGTGTCTTTGGTTCTTGAAAGTCCTTGTTATGCTACCAAAAGAGAGTACTAGGCATTAAGCCAACCACAATCCTGTAATCTACAGTGGGGCCCTGTGTGGATATTTTGTTTGCGCTCTAACACGTAAAGCTTGTCTGGCAACCTAGCCACGAAGGCAAAGCTAACCCATTGTTTAACCGTAGAGGCCAGGAAGTGGTGGCACACACACTTATTCCCAACACTTGATAGAAGAAAGCGGGAAGATCAGAAGTTCAAGTTCATTCAGGGATACTGGAGATTGATCCAGTCCAAAAGAGAAGCAGAGCCAGGCAGAAGAGGCTCACACATTTAACCCTAGCACCTGGGATCTCACACATTTTATCCTGGTACTTGGGAGGCACTTTAATCCTAGCACAAAACAGATGGAGGCAGGGGGTGATACAGCTGGGAGAAGAGAGGAATACAAGAGGGGAAGAGACAGAAGTTCGGGGTCTCTTTTCGGCTAAAGAATTGGTGAGGTAAGAGGTAGCTGTGGCTTGCTTCTTTGTCTCTCTAGTCTTTCACTACTTGCCCCAATATCTGGCTCTAGGATTGTATTATTAAGAGCAATTAGAGTTAATTAGAATTCAAGTTATACCTGCTTGCATAATAAACTACTACAATGGTAGCAAAAAGCTTGTGTGAGTAACCAATATCTGATTTATCTTAAAGCTCCCTCGCAATAGGGAACCCGTATCTGACGCTGCTTGAGGGAAGAAGCCCAAGGGACTAGATAGCCCTGGGACCTAACATAAAACCAAAGACTACTCAGCAACAAATACAAAATCAAAGAAGGAAAGAAGAAACTAAAAAGGTAGTGATTAGATGACTCCTAATAAAATCCGGCTACACTCAGTTCAGTGCCTTGCCTTGCTCAGCCATCATCAGAGAAATTCCTTCCTGAAGCGGGGAGGAACAAACACAGAACCACAGGCAGAAACAACGCAGAAAATGAGACCTTGGAACACCCAGCCCCAGAAGGGTATCTCCCCCAATTCTCTACCTCAGAACTCAGGGAACCATGGGAAAACGCCAGAGAGATGGAGACCCCAAGAGAACAAGGCACTCTAAATCACTGTGAACAAAGCTCATATGAACTCACAGGGACAGAAGCAACATACATAGGGCCTGCACAGGTCTCCGTCACATCCTGTGCTCATTTGTTAGTGTTCTATGGGACTCATGAGTGTTGGAAATAGGTTTCAGATTCTTGTGAATAGGTTTCTGCTTCTTGTGCTTCTTTTCCTTTCTCCTGTTTGCTTGAGCAATTCCAATTCGATAGTTTTGTTTTATCTTACTAAATTTTATTTTGTTATACTTAAAACAAGGAAACAAAGCACCAATACCACATCAACACATTGCACCTATCAAATTACCTTCATCTCCTCATCTTTTCCAAGAGGCCAACTCTCTTGAAGTCATAAGCAGTGAGATTTCAGTGCCAACAAATTTTATGTGCTTTGTCAATGTTATAAGCAAATAGACATGATTTTAAACACAAGCAAATAATTAGTTTAAGTGTCTATTTATTAATAATTTGTGAGTGTTAATTAAAATCTCTTCCTTACTAGGTCTTTGAAAGTTAACATTGTCAAGCATGAAATAATGAAAATCTCTTTCACAAACCTTACTTGATACAACCCTGTAACTCAGATCTTAACATGGGAATGGATTTAAATTTGCAACCATTAAGGCATGTCTCTACTTCATATTAGGATTTTAAATTAATATTTGTCAGTGAGGAAAACTGATTTGCATTTTAATGAGAAAAATCACTATGCAAACTTTTAAAATATTTTACCTAGAAGTTGGCAGCAAGGTCAAAAGGAGTGAGTTCATAATATTAAAATGAAGTTCAACTCTACAAACTGAAATTGTTTTATCTTTAAAACTAGAAATTTTATTTTAAGCCAAATCTATTTTTAAATCTCTTTAAATGTGTAAATGATTACAATACATTCAGTTTTCTAAATATGATAGGCAAATATTCTCTTATCAGTATCACATAGTCATCCATCATTCGTTCCTGAAACTTGCATCCTACAAGCCTCCTTTGTCACTAATGTAAGTTATCAAGACCCCATTTTGTCTTTTGGTTTTGTATACATGACTTATGAAATGTCAATTAAATTTTTTCGTGTGCTCAGCTTCTTTCACATTTTAGGAGTTCAAGAATCTTATTCTGTTATTGTACATTTATATAGGGTAGAGTTTATTTTTCTGTATATATTGACTTACATCTAGCGTCAAAAACAAATAAAACAAACTCAGCTATAGAAGTGCTAAATATAACACTATGAGCAATTTATAACCCACATCATCAAAATAGGGTTTTTAGCATTTATTAGAAGACAAAAAGTTACTTCTTTAATTATATAAACTAAATCTCTTCATCTAAAGTGATCTCTCCCTCCCTTTTTTTTTAACATAAAAAGGGTATTCAGACCCAATAATTGTCTTTTCTAGACAATGGTTTCAATTTCATTTCTGTTTTTCCCTCATAAAATCCATGTAGAAGAAGCATGGTAAAGTACCATGAAGGGCCATTAGCCTTGGTGAGTAACAACGGTGCCCATACTTTCCACTGTATGGATGTGAGATCAACTCTACATGCTGAATCCGGCCTAGCTGCTCTTCCTGTCTTGTTATTTCATTCCTATAACACAGTTTGAGATGTTGATGCTAATGATCTTACAGAGCTGTCAGTTAAGGTGTGGTCTAGTGCTACTTAGGATTAGATTTACATTTACATCACTTTCCTTCCCAGGGCTGAAATGATGGCAAATCCTTTTTCAAGTATTGCATATGACTCAAGGCATTTCCTTTATTCTCACGGTGATATTTAGTTTTTCCCTAGGCATTAGCAGACGACTTCTCTTCCTAGAATACCTTATAACTTTTTTTTGCATAATAAGAAATCTGAGGGGAGACCTTCTTAGAAGTCGAAGACTTACGATAATCCCCTTGACCTTTCCTGGATCAACTTTATGAAAACTGTAAAATAAAATTTCATCTACGTTATTCATTTGCTCATCTTACTTTTATCACTGTGAAATTATGGTCTTTATCATACTTGATTGTTTTCTTTCTTTAATTAAGTCAAGATCTTGCATTGTAGCTAACTAATTCTGGCTGGCCTTTGAGTTACTTTGTAGACCACACAGGCCTCCAAAAAATAAAGATCCACCTGATTTTGCATCCAAAGTAGGATAGTAATCATGAGTCACTGTGGTTTGCTCTCAGTTACTGTTTTCACAGTACACATTTATCCTTTTTTTTTTTCATTCTGTGCACTTTTTTCACATTTACTACAGATTTCTATTTTGTTTTTTTTTAAATTCTATAATTGCCTTTATTAATTTTGATGATGAAACAATCCATGTTTTGTGTGCAAACTCCCTTTGACAGGTTCTCTTCCTTTTATTTAATTGTTATCATTACTACATGGTTCACTTAGCACTTTTGAATATCCTGGGTTCCTGGCCTCTATTTTTACTACCTTTCCTTGCAACAGGACTCCATTTTCATCTGGAAGATAAAATATTCTTAGAAGCCATGATAGGTTGTACATTACTGCTGAAACTGTTGACACTTTTGAGCTATTTTGGTGAACATATTTAAATAATATTATATAAACATGTATGAAATCATCAACCTAGACTTTCATAGTACTCTTCAGCATAAACCTTAGCTTTCAACATCAGTAATACATCTATTCGGTGAAGGCTAGACTTGAATAAATTTAACAACTGATATTCTGCTATGTTCATAGATCAGTATCTTATACAGTTGTTATCAGAGAGGGTTCCTCCGGGAGCCCATGGAAGCAGGTGCAGTGACCCACAGTCAGGCATTATATGGTTTAAGTTGAAGGTTTCATTAGGCCCCTCCCACTGGAGATCCAGGAAGCCTGACACAAGATGGGTCGGATAAATAGTAAGAGACAGAGGGGATGGGACACACAAGGAGAACATGGCCCACTGAATCTGCTCAGCAGGGTTCACGTGGGCTCACAAAGGCTGAAGTGGCAAGCATGGACCCTGCATGAGCTGATACCAGGTCCTCTGCATATACGTCATGGCGATTAGCATTGCATTTTGGGGGGATGCCTCCTAGTAGAAGCAAGTGCATCTCTGACCCTTTTGCCTGCTCTTGGGACACTTTCCTTCTCTTGGGCGGCCTTATCTGGCGTCAATATGAAGACTTTTATCTTGTCCTATTTTAACCCCTTTTTTTCCTGTTCTGCTGTTTTCTTTTGGAGGCCTATTCTTTTCTCTAGACAAAATGGGATGGAGGGCAAGGGCTCTTGGGGAGAGGGGAGTTGTGTGTGTGTGTGTGTGTGTGTGTGTGTGTGTAGGGGGATATGTGGAATGGGGAAGGGGAAACTTTGGCTGGAATATATTGTATAGGAGAAGAATAAAATAAAAATAAATTTTAAAAATGTAAAAATGAAAGATATGTTTACCCCACATTGGTTTCTTTCAATGTCTTAAATTTTTTATTGAGTGAGTTTTTGCTTTTTTGTTCATTTTGGTTTGTAATTCTAATCTTTTCAATTATTTCTTTCATCTTTCACAAATTAGGATATGTATAATACATACGTTTATCATTTTTCCACCTTAATTTAACAATTTTGGAAGCTATTAGTTTATAGATGCTTAATTTCAAAGAATTTCTATGTATTACATATTAGATAAAATAATATATTCAACAATCATTTTTTTATTTGCAATATAGATTATTTTCAATGAATAAAATGTCGCAGAGAATGTTCTGCCTAATTAATTTGAACTATGGGCACTATTGAACTTTTGAACTTTAGGGGAAGTTTTTAGAAGTTACATTGATTACCTAAAAGATAAAGGCATACAAAACCTGATAAACCTATTCATTGTGTGTGTGTGTGTGTGTGTGTGTGTGTGTGTGTGTGTGCATACACACTCGAAAGTTTATAAGTTGTGGATACATATGTGTACAACACTGAGTATGTGAAA